>OZ026613.1:26689500-26744806 GCA_964020975.1 Hermodice carunculata
TTTACTCATTGTCAAATATTACTCCAATTTGACAGTATTTACTCATGTCACAAATTAGCTACATTATGTTGAAATATTAACTCAGGGTTGTCAGCGAAATAGAGCTTTATTGTTTGGAGACTTTCAAAGTGAGGAGTAGGTGTCATCATTGGTTTGTTTTACCTTTCTGGTGCAGGATGTTTATTGTTGCAGTGTTTGTTGGGATTTCCCTTTTTTGTCATGGGTCCACATTTATTATATAAAACAACTAAAAAATTGTAAATTATCACTGCATTACCCCTTTAAAGTCAAGAGAACGCGATCAAAATTTGACATTTCTTAACCAGATGTCAAGTACAATTATGCAAGCTTGTAACTGTTGTAGACCACTGCTTGCTACCGATAGCCCCCCCCCCCCCCGGGGGGGGGGGTAATTATGTTCAGGGTGGCATAGTGGGGGTGGTGTACCCTCATGCCTGTAGTGCACATAAATTTCTCAAGACAGACCCATTCTATTCATCCATTCACATTACTTAAAATTTATCATATTTTTTTTTATCAAAAAGTGACATTTGCTTTGGTGTAACTTAACCGAATTTTAAAATTAATCTCTATTCTCAGCTTAATTCCCGCTCTGTTGCCAAAACATATCACAATAGTGATTTCACCACTTAAAAGTCTCATGAAAGGCCAACTGAGGAGATGGAACAATGTTGGTGCTAAAAACGCTGCAATTATGGGTGGCTCTTCCCACTTGTACTTCTGGGACAGACTTTAAAGGAGAAAAGTATCATTACATTTCAAGTAAATCAAGCAATCCTTTTTTACATTTTCACCTCTCGTTTTGACATGTGTAAAACTAAAAGAAATTCTTTCCTGGCAATCCTCAATCTGATTTTTTTTTTTTCTTTTTGCAGGGTTGGGTTGGGGGTGTACACTGTCTTCTATTCCTACATTTGTTACATATAAATTAAGTCTTGAAGAAAGACCTGGGTGACAGTTTTCCCGGGAAAACTTTCCCAAAATAACTGGACGAAGTTAGTGAGGTTACAGAATACCTTGAATATCCACCTGTCTTCTTCTGAAATTCCCTCCCCCACCCCCACCCCCTAGTTGATGCACACAAACCCCCATTTCGATTTTATGAGTAATTACACTAGATTCCATTTTCTTAAATTTAAGATTCCTTAAGTGATTATTTACACTCTATACCCATGTCAAAGTCTTAAGCAAACCACTATACGTATTTACAGAGATAAAACACCACAAATGCGCTGCACACGTTTGGAAAATACAACTCCTCCGTTCATCCTTGTTGTGGCGCGCCTCACACACGGCGGTCTGTTGATATTCGCATTTTTCCGGTCACGCATGCGTAGACGCATAACTGGTCAACCGTCATGGCCGGCAAAAACAGACGAATTCTCCGGTCAGCGTGTAAATGCATGGAATATCGCATATTATATTGCTCTAACATATCCGATTATATAGCGCCCGGCGTGCCACTACCCTAAGGAATAAAACGGTGGGTGGATTTCGTTGGGGTATGCCGTAGTACGGGAGATATCTCGGTTAGAAGGGTCAACTACCTGGCTGAAGCGGAGTCGAGTTGGGACCCACCCGCAAGCTTAACAGAGCGAGGGGAGGTCCCTTGGGGCTAAACCGGGATATGGACTCCTATCGTCCCAGAAATTACAATGTATTTTTCATCGTTAGTCACCCCATGCAAATAGCTTACTTTTTTAATTTGTATTTTTAATGTTTTGCCAGTTTCACTGTCGAACAGTTGTAGCTTGAATCGTAAAATTTGACATTTTTGTGCGAATTTGCAAGCGACAATTCGCGGCAAATATATTGTAGGGTAAATGGTTTGTGTAGGCCGTAGCATTGTGTTTGAAAAAAAACGATGTTTATAGAAGTTTTATCAGGACAAGTGGATTTTGTATGCGGGCAAGTGGATTTTGAAATTTACTTGCCCTGCGGACAAGTGATTTTTAAAAAAATTGTCGAGCCCTGTGTACCATCCCATCAAAGTAGACATATATTATAGTTTTCAGAAGCACATTGCAGAAATTCTGTCAGAGTATATATGAATCCTGTCTTTAGTAACAATACAGATAATTTTCATTTCTAATTAGTACTTTTCCAAAAGAACGACTTTTCAACTGTTGCTGTTGAATGTTGACTTTTTTCTCAATGCTTTTTAGTTGTTTGATCCTGGTTAATGGAAGGCTATATAAAAACGTGGACACAAAATATTTTAAGTTGATAATAGTTGTGACTATCGCAGATATTTTACCTCAGCTTCATCATGTTCATGGCTAAGTACAAGCACAGACTGATTTGGACCTGCAGTAATTATACATTACATATTTGTAGAGGGGCAAGTTTCGGCCACGACTAATGGAGTTGGTGCAGGTTAACAAGCCGGATGAAGTGATCAGTGCAAGCAAGAAGGCTTTCTCCAAGTTACCAGATGTTGCGCAGGCCATCAAGGCTCTGGTTGTACTCAAAGCTGTGGGTCCTGCTACAGCTTCCGGTATGTTCCTGAAAATGCAAGGTTTCGCTTGCTTTGACAGTGATACTGGACTGCTACAAAAATTTGTAAGATGTACAAAAACATACTTCATCAATACTGGGTGCAAACAGCTTGAAACTGGTAAACATAAGCAGGCTCCAAAACATGTTCTGAGTAGTAACCCGCTGAAAACCCGATAATTTATTTGGGTAATATAACGTATGTCAAAATTCTCCAGAAGAACATGTGCAATATGGACAATAGTACTACCATATATAGGTTAGACAGTAGAGCCTGACTGAGCATGCATACTGAAATCGAACCAGGTACTCGGTACACGGTACACATTACCGATCCTGAACCGGGTACCGTTCGGGTTTGGTATTTGCAATTCAAACATGGAAACGGTTGACAAGGGTAATAGTTGTTACCCTTTTGCACAGGATCATTACTATTATTGATGTAATTAAGGCGATTAATGCAACCCATGTGACACACGTAATTGCAAAGTGTCGTTTGTTGCATTGTTTTAAGTGTACAGGAGAACGAAAAGTAACCTCAGTGACCTTTTTATTTAACTTTTGCCAACATTGACAGTGATAACCGAACCCGCACGTTTAGTGACGGTAAAAGCTGAACCCGAGCCGGGCTTCAACTCTGAAACCCGGTTAGCTCAGGTTTGGTCAGGCTCCATTAGACAGTGACAGGTTAGCTTATGAAGTGTAAAGAGTTCGCACTGCAGAATAAGGTAATGACTACCAGGAAGTGATTCTAGACAAAAAGACACAAATAAATAAACTTTAAACGGCTTAGTCAAAGACATTGTTGAACTCCACACTTGTCAAGTTTTCCAGAGAACAATTGAAATATAAATGCTTTGTTGTGATGAAATTTTACATTTCCCAGACAAAAGGATCATATAAACTTTTGTACCATAAATTGATGAAATTATTATCCATTAATAATTATTGTGTGGTTTTCAGTCCTTTATGTCAATTTTTTCACCTACCCTGCGGGGAGAGAATTATGTTTTGGATTGCAGGTCCATCGTGCTATCTGAGCAGTGTTTGTTTCCATGACATCTCAGAAATGCTTGTCCAGATTTTGTAAAATTTGGTACACAAGTACCTCATGATGCCAAGATACTGTGACTAGATTTCTGGGTCACTGTGAACTGTGTGACCACTTCTGGTACCTATACCAATTTAGTGATGAGCATGCCGCAACTTTTCAAAGTGCTTGGTCAAGGTCCACTTGAGCCTCAAGGGAGACATTGCATCCTAGTCATAAACCCACAGTGAACTGGGTACCTGGTGCATATCCTATCCTATAATCAATTTTTTACCGAGTATGATTAAAATACCAGAACAAAGGAAGTGGGCAAACAAAAGGGTATGCCACCAGGGAGCAGCAGACAATGTACAAAATATATATATATATATATATATATATATATATATATATATATATATATATATATATATATATATATATATATATATATATATATATATATATGTATATATATATATATATTATATATATGTATATAACTTGTGATAAAAGAAATTCATATAAATTTCTTTTCCTTTAAAATTTCACTTGTCAGGCGTTTACCTTTGATGTCATGATACTTTGTATCAACAAGGAGGTCACCAAACACATTTATACATGCATGCATGCATACATTCATACTTTTGTTTCATCTGATATAATTTTCCACTGAAGTTGGAAAATACACTGAAATTGAAGCCCTTTGTAAAGGGAAAATACCAAAATGTACTGATGTATATATAGCAGGGATCTGTCTACACAATTGTGAACATGATATCTATTAATGGTATTCTAATCCACTAATCTCATGGACATTCAAAATCTAAGCATTTGACAAAATTCCATAATATAAAAGTAATATTTCCTTTGAAAATTCCCAGTAGTCAGTATGCAATGTGGCAACAGTTCTCAATTTTAATGTAAATAATTTGAAAGACAATCTGATCTGACAAATCAGTGAATAAAAAAGTTATTAATCACATATTTCTTGCTATTTAACATCTCTGAACATAGTCAATACAGTCTATGAATCAATGCAATTTGTTGGATAACAGCTCAAGTAATAGTGGGTACATTGGACACAATACAATGAGACACAATCTAGGGTTCATACCCTTTCCAAAAAACATTGATTTTGGATGAGTTCATTTCAACAGTTTTTGTTTTAAGGCAAAAATTGCTGTGCCTAAATGATTGTAACTCAGGTAGAGCCTAACTCCTCAGCAAACCCAGTAATCAGCGTTCCTGGGTGCAGTCTGGATAGGATACGCGCTGAGTGTACCAGAGAAAGCTGTTGACTGATGGCATGTTATTCTGAATGAAAAAAAAAAGTGCAAAAACATTTTAATACCAAATAGACACTTCGCTTAGTTTCTAGTGGAGAACTGTTGGCTGGCAACATGTTAGTGTTAGGTCTCCGATGGTTTCAGAGCCAATCATTCAGTTTGTGTCCTGTTGTCCAGCTGTGGTATGGTTTCATTGCAGCGGTGTTGGCGGCGGGAGCACCTGGCCACGCTGCCTTCATGGCTGATGAGGCCATGCTGGCCATACCTGGATTGCTGCCACTGCAGTACACACTCAACCACTATCTTGCCTTCAATGATGAAATCCAGGGCTGTGTGAAGAGACTCAACAAGCAAGGTAAGCAGTGCAGTGTTGGTGTCACTTCCTGGACTAACTGCCCTGATCATTAATAAGTGTACATATGGAGTACACTTTGACTTTGGATCTGACTTATTGACATGTAAATTCAATGAGGGTTAATTATATCTTTATTTTGTATATGCCTGGTGCATATATATATATATATATATATATATATATATATATATATATATATATATATATATATATATATATATATATATATATATATATATATATATATATATATATATATATATATATATATATATATATATATATATATATATATATATATATATATATATATATATATATATATATATATATATATATATATATATATATATATATATATATATGTGCGCACAGGGATGAAATTAGCGGGTGTCTAGGTGCCCGGGGCAACTTTATTGCAAAATTTTAGATGTCTGTCTTTTATATGCGCACAGGGATGAAATTAGCAGGTGTCTAGGTGCCCCGTTAGATGTCTGTCTTTTAACAAGCTAGCTACAATTCTCATGTGGTGGACAACTGGGCAACTTTCTGGAGGTTGGGCAACTTTTAAAAATGTAATGGTTGCCCCAGGGCAACTTGAAAAAAAGTTAATTTCTCTACCCCTTTATATATATATATATATATATATATATATATATATATATATATATATATATATATATATATATATGTATGTCCTGTAAAATGAGGGAACTTTACTAATGTTGCTCAAAATCTTACGCCAGCTATGTTTGAACATTTACACAACACAACTTTCAGATTGATAAATTGTCAGGATGCTTAGACCTTCCCGACCGCACTCTGTTTACAAATTACAAATCATTGTAAATTCCTGATGAATTGAGCCATGGCCTGACGGTCACCTACCCAATGTGAGTGGACTCATGAGAGCGACCATACACTCCCAGGCAATGAACTGTGAGGGCAAGCTCACTGCTTCCATGCAGTGTTGGTCAACAATAGACATGTTGCGTTAAAGGGAAAACCAAAACAGCTTTGAATGTACAGACCTGATGGTGGAATGGACAGCACGCTGGACTCTGGTGCACACAATTCAGTAAACTTTGGCCGCCTACACATTTTTTTTTTTTTTTTTCAGACAAAAATTGTCAAAGTTCCACTCCAAAGTGGTGAGGTCACTGGCACTTCAAAGATGTTTTGATATATGTTTTAAATATATCTGCTTAGAGCAGATATATCAACATATATTCCAGACCAGGCACGTTCTATGAATAATAGACTGTGCCCGAAAAACAAAAGAAATTGGGTTCAGAGTATTTATATATATGTATATTAACCACCTGGAATACCGAGAAGAACTGTTCTCCATGGTAGATATTCATGAGTCAACAGCTATATGATGTACACTTAAATGTGGGATTGTAGAGGTAAGACGAGTTGCCATTTGATCCTGTTGTTTCAGTCTGTCTTTTTATTTGCAGATCCCAACTGTGATTGGACAGCACACAAGGTAGAGTTGGCTCTGTGGACCTATCAGGTGGCTCAGCAGCTGGACCCCTCATTGTTGGCTGGCAATGGGGAGGGTGGATCTGAGAAACGAAAGGCAAATGGAAAAGATGTGGAGAGTGAGACAGGCAGCAGAAAAAAGACAAAACGATGAAGTATTGAGACATGTAATACTTGGGGTATGTCTCACGGAAGGAAACCACACCTAAGAAAGTGCACAGAGGCATTTTTGAGAATCTCACACCATACTTCATTAGCATGGTTTGATTGGAAGCCATGAACGGCAAGAGGAGATTGAGAGGATTAGCTAGACAATGTCTTACAGTAACAACCAATTCATAAAAAATCTTATAACTGTTAGAGACCAGGGGTTGAAAACCTGCTTAGAGATAAGCAAGGCATCATCAATATACATGTACTTACATTTGTACAATGGAGAGCACTTAAAGAAACATCAACACAACAATAATTTAAGGTGGAAGGTCTGAAGCCGCACCTTCAGATAACCTCTAATCACTTTTTCATATTGTTGGATAGTCTGATACTTAAACTACATGCTCCCAAAAACTCAGATGTGTGAGCATAAAATTTATATGAGATAATTGATCTCTAGACTTTTGTTTACAATGAAAAGTTTAAACAGTGACGGACACATGGCTTTGTTTGCATGGGCATGATAATGAACCATGTCATTGTTTGCACAGTCATTAGTCCATGACCGCTGGAAACCAATTGAGCTATTGACAAGGGTCACTCACAGGAAACCATTAGCCGTGGAGCTAAGAATGGGCCAGTTCAGACTAATCACTACCATTGTTCTGATTACTTTGAAATTCTCTATTGATGTAAAAACAAATTAGCACAATCCACTTACTGGTCCCCAAATATGGAAAGCCACATGTGAACCCACACCCGAACAAGCCAAGTGTGGTGTTCCCAAGTTAAAAAAAGTCGAGTTTTAAGCCACAAAATATACTTTTGTTTAATGACAACATCACAGAGGTAAAGCTACAAGTTTATTTCACACAATAATTAAAACACAGGACAGAAGAAATGAGTATGTGTCATATTACAGCCATAAATGCGTAAGAATTGGCAATTTTTTCTTTCAGTATGATTTTCTTGGAACTGTTTTTTGCTCAACCTCTGCAATTTGTGTCTCGCCTCACAAACGTACAAATTACCCTATCACATCAAAATCAATGGACATTAAAAGAAAAACATCATATCCAGGAACAGTTCCCAGGATTTTTTTTCCTGACAACCCCTTCCGTGACTTTTGGAACAATTTATAGAAGGAAAATGAACAACCTGTCAGGACTAAATTAAAAATTTTATGACTTTTTATTTATGCTATTTCAGGACTAACCATTGAATTCGATCCTAGACATGGATATATATTTTAAATTTTTTCTGATTTCAACTGGAAAAAAAAAACAATTTTGTGTGACTTCTGCATGAAAAATGTGAAAATCCTACCATGTTGGAAATAATGCTATAAAATCTCAAAAAATTTCCAATCCTGCAAAAAAACTCTATGCATATAAATCTATGGATATGTAGTAATCAGAAAATATATAGGTTTAATGTACTTGTGAAAAAATTAAATGGGTAATTGCGATGCAAAGTTGCCAGTCTCACTGCGCACTAGCTTCACAGCTTCCACCTTAAGGAGATGCACTTAGCAAGTACAACTAGCCACTTGTAATCTATCACATCTGGGACTTTGTATCAAAACTCGAAAGTAAAAAAAATAATAATGAAAGACCATTGCAATATTTGTCAAATTGAAATGAAGCATATTTTCATGTTAGGATGATGAAAAAATTAGTCACTTGATTTGATAGATTTTAACATAATCATTCCAATGAATGCACATGTTCGAGTAAGTACCCCATAGTCTTTTGTGGCATATAAACAGCTGGACCTTATGCTTAGTATTCCACATTGATTCCAGTTTCCATGGTTTTTTTGCCATGATGACCCAAAATATGGTCCACAATGCAGGCGTATTATATTTCATAAGCAAGTAGGTTTTTTTGTTAGGAGAAATATGGTTTACATGATGCAAGCTTATCCGTGTTATAGGTAAAGATTGATTTAAGTATAGATTTTAACAAATTAGAAATGAACAATTCTTACATGCTAGGGAAGACCCAAAGAATTGGTCAATTAATTTTACAGTAGTAAATCATGTGAAAGCACATGGTAATGAGAGGACAATGTAACAAAATTTGTTAAACTAAATAGAAAAACATGTTTAGGAACACATGGCCCTTTCCCCTTGAATTATGACTGAGTCAACAGCTTTCCTTGGCATGGATTGGGCACATAGCACCCAACCCACGCTGAGATAAGCTATTGATCTGGGTATGTTGCCTTGATAAGTCTCATCTACAAATATCATTCAAATTGTGTTGCTGCTGATCAGATTAGTTTAAAAATATTCAAGTAGACATTGGATCACCAGCCAGTTTTGGATGGTTGAAGGGGATGGGGCCATGTATTTGTCTTGTGACTTAACAGATCTGTGGAAATTATATAGCCCTGCATGTTACAGTGACTAAGAAATAAATCAATATATTTTTTTATTTCATCTTTAATTTTACTTGGGGCATAATGTGTGAAATAGCGTAGAATTGGTAAGTTAGTTTTAGACATGCTAATTCATGTACATGATGTGACAACAAATAAAAGATATATTTTTTTAAACTTTTGGTATTACGTGCTTGATGTGGGGATTGTGATTGGTCCCAGTAGTTCAGTTTTAGCAGTATATCTGAATATGCCTCCTTAAAGTACATTCTCAGAGATCCTGAGCATTTCATCAGAATGGTGACACTCCCCTCCCCCCCCCCCCCGGCCTCCCTGCCATCCTGGTTGGCCTCCATTTGTATGTCTGCTGATGTGTTAATCAGCTAAAAATACAGATCAGATGATTATGTGTCCTCTGTCTGTCTGTCTGTCTGTCTGTCTGTCTGTCCGTTTCTTGTCTACCTACAATTACGTTTATAACTGCTACGAAAGTTAGGCACATCCTCTTCAAACTTTCTGGGGATGTACCATGGGCAGGTCTGCATTAAGTTTGTTAAATAGGTCATGCTGCTTTTTTTTACCGCCCCATGGGGAGGGGGACCCTTTATGTTTTCGGGTTTTCCGTCCGGATGTGCACATTTTGTTACCATGATAACTACAGAATGCCTCCATGTATTTTGCTCGAATTTGGATATATGCTTATCTTACCTGACAAAGATGGTTAAGGATAAACAACTGACCAACTCTTGAAGTTATGCTAAAACCTGATTATAATGCGTTTTAATAAAACTTTGTTCCTAAATGACGTCACTTTATAGTTTTTCACGATTTCTCATCACATCATTTGCATCAAACTTTAATTTTGAATACTTTTAAAACATTTTTGTCTCAAATTATGTCCTTTTGGTCAGAAAACGAAGACAATTGTGTTATGCAGGGTACTGCCTTTTACATATGCATGTTCTTTGTAGGTGAGAATCGTGATTATTAAGGGTCCGCCCCATGGGGGGACACTTTCTGTTTTCAGGTTGTCCGTCCGGATATGCACATTCTTGTTATTGCGATATCTGCAGAATGCCTTCATGTATTTTGCTCAAATTTGGCAATATGCTTACCTTACCTGGCGAAATGAACTGATTAAATTCTGGTGTCACCATGACCTAATTTGTGCAAATGGCAGCCTAATTTCATGCTCATTAGGGCTCGTTATGCAGTATCTCCGGTATACTCCAATGTATTTTGCTCAAATGGCAGTATGCTTACTTAGTATGCCATGATGGACTGATTAGATTTTGGTGTCACCATGACTTAATTTGAGCAAATGGCAGACCCTTCAGTCAACCCTTTGCGTTGAAGGTATGTCTGGTTTTGTATTAAAAGTGATAACATAAGACTTACGGTCTAGATTTGGAAAAGACTAGATATAAACAATACTGAGGACGTCATTTTCTTGCTTTTGAAATAAAAGACGAAATCAATCCTAAAAGTGTTGAAAAACGTGTTCAAAATTATGTTAGACGAAAACGACCTGTCTCGTTTTTGGAAGTGTGGCTTTACAATTCAAAAATTGTCATATTCATCAGAATATATAAGCTTTAGAATGATGTGAAAGGGCGGGCAAAACGGGCATGGTGCTCAGAAATCATACTTTTTTAATAAATGGTATTTTTATGTTAATTTAAAAAAACGAGACCACGAGGCTAAAGGGGCAATAGAAATAAAAGCATTCAAACAGTTGATTTAAACGTATTTTATTTTGACAAAGTACACAATATAATACATATGAAAATTATATGCAATTGGGAAAGAGGGCGTGGCCCTATATAAATCCCTCTCGCAGAAGAAGACGATCACAGGACACTACAGGACGTACAAGACGCACGGGAACAGAGAGAAGAGGACAAGCACGGACGAGACATACAGTGGGGCATAAGGTTGTATTGTACTGGTAGTATAAGGATGTCATTTTATCTGCAATTTGGACCGGGGATAAATTGATTGTACCGTATAGCAAAAACAAAACGAAAATAGAAAAATGTATTAGCCAACACCAGAGGGGTTGAAACGTTGAGTGGCGGAGATGAAGTCATGAACGGATGAAAATATTTCAATATTTTCAATAAAAGAACAGTTAGGGGACCCATAAAGAACTGTTTGTAATGTAAAGGGAGCATACTGTGATACAGCAGTATGTAGGTTAGACCGAGGAATTGTGTATTTAGAACAATGAAAAAAATAATGCCACGTATCTTCGTTAGGTGAGCCACATGAACATTTCGCAGTGTTCTTAACACCAATCTTGAAGAGATGTGAATTTAACTGACTGGCATCCAAACGGAGGGGTGTATGCTGAACAGCTAGGAATCTATTACCAAAGTTATACAATTCATCAAACTTTATAGGTCGGATCACCGATTGAGTTATACTTGATTTAAACTTTTGAATAGAGTCAGAATTCCGTATTTCTAGAGGTAGTTGATTCCATAACCGAACAGTTGAAGGAAAGAAGGATTTGTCAAAAAGGTCGGTCCGAGCTCGGAAATGAGGAAGATCAAATTGCTGGCGTGTGGTATAATTACCTGTATCAGGAGAAGCGGTAGAAAGGATAGAGCATAGTGCGTCCGGTACAAGGTTATGGACCAATTTGTACATAAGAATCAATTTTGAGATTTCCCTGCGTTTGGATAAAGTTAACCATCCAGTTTCTTCATATATTTTAGCGGTGCTGGTCCCATGCATTGCTCCAGTGACAATACGAGCAGCATTTAATTGTATACATTCTAGTTTTTCTTCATCTTGGGCCGTACAGCCACTCCATACTTGACTACCATATTCCAGAATAGGCCTTATGAAAGAAGTATAAATGGTTTCCAGTGTTTTCCTATCTAGAGTGAATTTCAAACTCTTCATGATATTGATTAGTTTGGAGGATTTGTTTGATATATCAGTAATATGGTCAGACCATCTTAAATCAGAACGTATTGTCACTCCAAGATGTTTATGATGAGCCACATCTTGCAAAATATGACCCTGGAAAAGAATTGGGGGGTGAGAACGTGGATTACTTTTTCTGGAAATAAGCATAGAATCAGTTTTCAAGGCATTGAATGTGACTAGCCAATCTTTGGACCACTGGTCAATTTTAGATAGGTCCATATTCATAGTTTGAGCCGCAGTGACAGGATTATCAATAGTTAGATAGAGTGAGGTATCATCAGCAAACATTTTAATGTTAGATCGAACAATGTCCACAATGTCATTGATGTAAATAAGAAACATCAAAGGTCCTAAAACTGAGCCTTGCGGAACGCCTGCACAGACTTTACCCCAACTAGACGACTGGCCTTGGATGACTACCCGTTGGTGACGGTTATGCAAATAGTCTGAAAACCATTCAAAAAGAGCTCCCATAATACCAGCTTTCCTTACCTTATGGAGCAGACCAGCATGCCAAACTTTATCGAATGCCTTACTGATGTCCAGAAAGATAACACGAACCTCTTTTTGCTGATCCACAGCTAGACATAATTCGTGGTACAGTAGTAGTAACTGATTAATGGTGCAATCTCCCGGCATAAAGCCAGATTGATGGGCAGATATAACAATATTGTCTCGAAAGAAATTGAAAACATACTTAAAAACTATTTTCTCAAATACTTTTCCGGTACAACTAAGTAATGACACTGGCCTATAATTGTTGTATAAATTATCAGGGCCTTTTTTATAAAGAGGAGAGACGTTTGCTTGTTTCCAAGCTGTAGGGAATTTCTTTGTCAACAGCGAAAGATTAAACAATTTTGTGAGTGATGGAGAAATAGCAGGTGCCGCTTCCTTAAGAAGTTTTGCACTTATTCCATCGGGACCAGAAGCTTTGCTCGTGTCAAGACTTAAGAGTGTTTCAAGAACTTCTGTTTCCGTTATGGTTATGGACTCAAGGGTAGACTCTGGATGATCAGTGATTTCAGGTAAAGATGCAGAGGAGAAATCAACTTTAGATTGTTCAAGAAAGAAAGCATTAAATATTTCGGCTTTTGACAAACTGTCTGGAATATTTTCACTATTGTGAAGAAGAGAAGGTATGGATTGTGACTGGTTTCTATTCATGAATTGTTTCACTGTGCGCCACCAACATTTACTCGATCGACTGGAACTATTTAAATCTGCGCGCAATTTATTATTATAATTTTCCTCAGCAAGTTTCAGTTGGTCTTGATAATGATTACGTGATTGGCAAAAGGCATTCCATAAAGCAGGTTCGAAATTTTGACTCTTTGCCTTGTCATACTGTCTTTTGACACGACGCTTGAGTGCCCGGAGACGGGAATTGTACCATGGTAAGTCAGATGGTCTAACTTCAATATCTTTATTGGGAATACAACGTGTAGCAGCTTCCATGAATAATTTAGACCAGGCATCACAACATACATCGATATCATTAAACACGAAACAAGAAGTCCAGTCGACCTCTGTAAGATAGGTATTAAAATGATTAAAGTCTGCTATGCTGTAGTTCCATATACGACGTTTGAAACATGGATCTTTCTTTTTACGGAATAATAGATTAGCTGCCACAACGCAATGGTCACAATTTGATATCGAAGGAAGCACGCGAATTTCACGTAGATAATTAGGAATATTTGAAATTATCTGATCCAAACAGGATGCTGAGCGTTCGGTTATACGGGTAGGTCCATGTACATGCAGAGTCAAGAAATTTGTTCGGGAAAATTGATCAAGTTTTAACCCAGACTGTGTCAGAAAATCAGCGTTTAAATAGCCAGTCAATATAATATTTTTGATACCTGTACTATTCGCTAAATCAAGACTTTCCTGAAGTTTATTCCAAAAAGAAACCATAGAATTTGGTGGTCTGTAAACTACGCCAAGTAAGAATTTGTTATTATGAAGTCTAATCTCGCTCCACAGGAGTTCTATATCAGGTAGCTCCAGATCATTTCGTCGAGATACATGTAGAGATTTGGAAACATAGAGAGCAACGCCGCCACCAACAGCATTCGGGCGATCTCGTCGAATAATCTCATGGTAGCCAGGTAAAGTAAGATTGTCAGCAGGAGAATTGGGAGTAAGGAAAGTTTCTGAAAGGGTGATAATGTCAAATTCTGGTGCAAGATCTGTACGAATGCACCTCAACTGGTCTACAGACAAACTACGAATATTGGAATGACAGAAAGAAATGTCACATAAATGCTGTCCAGGGCCAGGGTTCAGGTGAACATCGCCAGCTAGAAGTATTAATAAGGGACTTAAAGCTATAATATTAGTAATTCTAAATTGGCGCCGGTAAAAAATAATGTAAAGAAGATAAAACAGAAGTATTTTCTTCTTCCTACCTGAAGAATTCAAATTCAAGATAATTGCTGCAAAAAATAAGTAGGAAAACACGTGGAAGCTGAGATTCACAATTGGAACAAATCGCGTTTGTAGCACAAGTTCAGTGTCACAAGTTGCAAAAATGTAAGAAAAAAATAAAGGGTCCCACATAGTATGATATAGATATTTGCACAACACCTTGGACGTATAACGAGCTAGTTCCAATATGACATTCAAACAGTTGATTTAAGTTAAGCACTGAAAGTCACATTTGATCGTTATTTTTGTATAATTTCACCCGAGACATTGTTACATTTTTCCTTAAGTAGATTTTGTTATGTAAAATGCTCGATGAGGAAGTGAGCATTTTGTTTGTATTTTGAACTCTGAATCTCACAGAACTGAATATTACTTCATTCAGGCAGTAGGTTTTATTCATAATGTATAAGTTGGGCAAGACGAACCAGGTACAATGAATCAATTCCGATCAGTGTTGCCCTTGTATTTTTCTTTGATCATTCGTGCCTCTGTAGCAAATTTTGAGTGTGAAAGCTACCTTGGCCAGGTGGTGAAGAAATCTAATACGATGGTGAAAATAAAAATTTAACTTAATTCACACCTGGGTTAGCGCTTTCTTGTCTCAATAATTGTAGAAAAATTGGTAGGAAAAGTGTTTAATGGGTTTATCGTAATCTGCAAAAGTGATGCGTTTTGTCTCGCTTTACTGGTGTAGACATTGGCAAGAAGAATCAAATGGCGGGCAAACAAGATCTGGTATATTGTTGATAATGGGGCAGTTTGGGTGATTAATTTGATGGGTTTCCTAGGATATCACAGTAAAAAGTTGTGCTTTTTTTCTTACTCAGTCATAAGACGATGTGAAACAGTAAATACACAAATTAAAAAAAAATATGGGAAAATAAATGATCTGTTTAGGAGACTGTATAATTTTTGGTGTATTTAAAGCCTTTATATCCCGACGGTAACTCTACGTATTGATATAGATGAATTGACTACAATATTTCATGGCAAGGAAATGATGGGAATTATCGTGACATCAATTCTAACTCATTCTTTATATATACATTTGGAATTTTTTACCAGCAGCTTGATATGATTCATACCTAATCATTTTGCGTCTTCAGTCATCACTGGATGTGGCAGTCTGTTTTGCCTGTGTCAAATTATCCTTCTTGCCCGACAGTATTTACACTTTTATATTTTTTTTTCGATCAGCTAAACAGTACGTTAATGACTAATCGGATTAATCTGCATTTTCTAATATTTAAACAGTTTTCTCTCCTTATTTCCATATTTAAATGTTCAAATGGAGTGTAAATTCTTGAAAAAAAATGAACTATAAGGTGATCCTATATGGCATGTACTTTGATTCTTTTTGCTCAAGTGCAATGGCAAAACGCACAATTGTTGCTAAAAACACCAAAATAAAAATAAATCAAACAAACAAAAAAATAAACAAAAAAAACAAGGGGTCTTTCTGGAATTCCAATACGCAAATTCATAAAGAAATCACAAAATGCTGAATGTATATGCGTGTAATTAATTTTATTTGAAATGCGATAGCTTTTCCTGAAGTGATCTGTTTTTCCGCCTTTCCCCATTGTGTGTGTGTGTGTGTGTGTGTGTGTGTGTGTGTGTGTGTGTGTGTGTGTGTGTGTGTGTGTGTGTGTGTGTGTGTGTGTGTGTGTGTGTGTGTGTGTGTGTGTGTGTGTGTGTGTGTGTGTGTGTGTGTGTACTTTGTTGGGTATCTTAGGTAAAAGATGGCAGAAGCCCTTCATGCGCTCTCAAAATAAAACTCGGGGTACAAAAGGGGAACTTCTGCAACAGGGGGACGTGAGAACAGCACGTCACGGTCGCATGAGGGAGTATACATGCTTCGCGTCCGATTCTTCAGCGAATGGCGTTTTGAGGATTTTATAATTCGATTTTTGTCAGACTACAAACGAAAGAAGCTCCAGAGAAAGAAAGTTTTGTGATTTAGGCCTATTGCGCCTGTTAGTTTATGTAGGTCTCCATGTATTAGTCGTAATTTGTTACCAATTCGTTTACTGCATGAAGAAGGAAATGAAATGTTTGTTTACTTCACACTTTTTGTTTGCATTTTGTTGAATCTGTCTCAGACCTGTCATATCAATATTCTGCATTTAAGCTCTTTTTATTCATGTGTATAGTGAGGTTTCATGTATTGAAAAGTATTTCCAACAGTCAGATGATATTAATAAGGTCAGCAGATTTTTTTATGTGCTTTCAGTGCTTATTTAGGTATACCTGCTTATTTATTAAATGAACGCCAATTTCAAGTCGCCCAGGACGATGGAGGAAAAGGTATTCACACAGTCCTCATGTAATCTTGGTATTGAAGATGTTATTTTTTCCATGTTCATACGTCGAATAATAACTGTGAAGAAAATTGTATTTGTTGCATACAGTAATCAGTACAACATTACTGATTGGATTTAATTGCACACACGGATTCTATCGTTGCCAGCGCATACCCATTTGCCGCAACGGTACACATATCGTTGGTGTGCCACGGATATCATTAGTTCCGCTATTTTTCTTTCACAGTGGATGAAAACTGGCCCCTTCTGGTCATGCGATGACTGACACTCTAGGCAAAGAGAACATTACACATTGGCATATGTTTGCTGTATGTAATAAACACTATAAAATGTGAGTCAGAACTGAGAAGAGAGTTGAGGTACAACTCAGTGCACTGAAATATGACCTGCTTATGGATTATTAAATATGTAGGTTTAATTTCGGTGCTTCCATCGCGTCAACTACATATCCGGTTAACTGTGGCTAATCCTCAGCAGTAGCAGGTAATTTTCAATATTTCATGAAAATGCATTTTATCACACTGCATACCTATTCATGCAGTCTAAAATTTTATTTTGTTCCCCTGTAGCATTTGTATCACTTTTATTTGGAATCGTGCTAGAAACTGAGCAAATTTAAGTCGTATACCTTCACACTGAAGCACTTTCATTGAGCGAAAATGGGCAAAATTAAAGCAGATCACGTAGACATCCCTAAAAAAAAAAAAAAACAAAAAAAAAAAAAAAACATCATGAATGGTATGCAGACAACAGTTACACGGAGTAGAGCAGGTCTACCAGACGAACAAGGTTACATACCTACACTACATGCCTTCGTGGGGTTCGATAACTCCCAACAAAAGTGTAGGAGTTTTGCCACGCTAACTCTTTTCCAGCAGAGCAGCTATGGTCAGTGTGTGGCAAGTACCTGCAGGTGTCCCGAAGCATGATACCACATTGGTTCAGCGTCGTGGCTGTAGTGAAATAATAATAATAATAATAATAATAATAATAATAATAATAATAATAATAATAATAATAATAATAATAATAATAATAATAATAATAATAATAATAATAATAATAATAATAATAATAATAATAATGCTACACATGCTTGTAATATAAAGTACGTCATTTCTAGAATTGAATAAGGATTCCGCGTAAGACATCAATGGAATGATTGTCTAGAAACAGGGCTCTTGGAAACACAAGAAATGTGTGTCTGTGTCTCAAGCGGATCAACAGAGTGATACTGCCAGCATCTGTATGGTCATTCTATAATACTATATGAAAAAAGACTCTACCTGTGTTTCCAAAACTGGTTGCTTTACTACATGTATGATATTACACAAGCATTGAGACAAAGACTGAATTCCTTCATCGAGTCGAGAAGCACAAATCATGCAGTGCGCCCGCGCTTGCTTCGCAGCATTCAACATTTTATGCTTCCGAAGCGTTATGTGCATTCTGTTTTCGGCCTTCCAGTGAGACTAGTACAGTAAAACATCTATGATTTGATATCAGTCATGTATCGGATGTTTCACTTGTTGCAGCAGCTGTCTTCACATTATCGCTACCACTTGTTCAGATTGTGAAAAGGATTTTTTTTAATCGTTCTTGCTTTGACAGGGAAAGTCATAATCAGGAAAAAAAATCGTGGTGTAGACACGCCATTACATGATGTACATGTGGTGCGTTTATACTGTTTTTGCAATGCTTTCACATTTTGATGTTTGGTCAATTTGGAACCATGACTCTGAACTGAACTGTAACAATAGTCATTTGTTACGGAGAAGATAATGTCTAACTTCCAATCCGGCAAACAAAACTTTGGAAACATTTATGTCAACGCTTTTAGCAACGACATCAGAAACTGATGAACAGGTATCGGTTCACTTGCAGTAGGCTGGTTGAGTATATCTGGTCCACACGGGGGTGGGGATGGGGTAGAAGGTACATTTCCAATCCCTGATCTTAGTCAGAATAGACCAACGGAAAGGAGCAAATACCAGATAATTTATTAGTATTGTCCATAGTCCCCTCTTGCCAAAACTCATTTTCAGACTATATAAAAACATTTTTAACGGTGTTCTTTTTTATTCAGGTGACACTTATCCACTTGTCTGTTTGTTGCTAGATTGAATGCAAGCATGGAGGTGGAGGAAGGTAAAGAGGACGAAGAGATTATTGAAGAACACTTTGAAGACGACGTGGATGAAATGGCAGCATTGAAACGAGAAGATGAGGATGTAGCAGCGGATGCTGAGGTACCTGAGGAACACTTAGAGGAAACAGAAATAACAGAAGTTTACAGGCCTAACTCCTCAGAGACTGAACCAGAGGAAGCGGAGGAACCGGAGGAACCAGAGGAACTTTTAGAGGGACAAGAAGACGAGGAACAAGATTACGAAATTGCAGAGCAGTTGGAAGAGGCGGAGGACGAAGGATCGGTTTTATATGAATCAGAATTTGAGGATGAAAATGCGGCTGCAAAAGAAGAATTAGGATTGAAGCTATACAAGAATACATCTATGGACAAGTCAAATAATGACATTCAAGAAAAAGAAGACTCGATGGAGACATATTATGAAACACCAATTGCAACGCCAAACTTGATAAAAGAAAAAGTACTCGTTCAGGCATGGTAAAAGCATATGTATATACATGTATATAGGAGTACTAATATCGAATTAAAATATATGGAACCATGCATTAAAATAACTAATTTGTGTGTCCTACTTTGTGATAGTTTTTGCTTTGTCTTGTTTTTACACGAGCCTCATGACGGATAAGAGCCAGACACATTCACGTATAATCACACTGGATCGCTGATGAACGTGAGGAAGACGGCTGCGACTCAGAACACTTTATATCTTTTGTAATGAAAGGCATTGTACCGAGAAAGCTGATCATTCTTCGTCTATTGGTGACAGTTATATCTGTAAGATGTGAAAAATTATTATTTTAAGAGAACAGTATAGACAAAAGACCATTCATATAAAGCACAGTGTTCATGTCGACAAATATTTGCTGGTATTGCCCATGCTTGTAACAATTCTTTTAGCCAATTGTGAGGTAAAAGTGTTACCAATGTTGCCTGATGGCTGGCAATGGCAATATTCTCACATTAACAGTGAGAAAACAACACACCGAAATTTCACTGCAGGTTTTTCTGAATGCTGATACCTTTAATGAGGACACAGATGGCCCGCTTTTTTTTTCTTTTCAAGAGATCACGAACTTTCAGAGGGGAAAACGACTTATGCTGAATAGTATTCCTTAACTATGGCTATGTGCCAACAGACATATCGTTTTTCTTTCTTTCTTTCTTTCTTTCTTTCTTTCTTTCTTTCTTTCTTTCTTTCTTTCTTTCTTTCTTTCTTTCTTTCTTTCTTTCTTTCTTTTTTTCTCTTTCTTTCTTTACTGCACATTTTTGTAATTTACATGTAACCTGTAAAGAAAGGTCAAAGGTTAAGGTCATTTTGACCTTTGAAATTTTCATCCACCCATAACTCAAATTTCATCCAATTTTGACCATGTTGCACTCAAATTGTAGGCATTGCAACACTGCGCATCTCTTTGTAATAACGTGGAACCTTTAAATGTCAAAGGTGAAGGTCATTTGGACCTTTGAAAGTTAAATATAGCTATAACTTGGTCAATTTTCATCTGATTTGGTTCATCTTGGGCTTAAATTGTAGATATCGTAACACTGTATATATTTTTTTACGACACTATAAAATGCAAATCAAAACAAAGAAACAAACAAGTCAATGTGTAACCAAAGAGTGATGTTAATTTGTCAAAGCGAACATCAAATTTTCTTACATGCCGCAGCCGCAACCTGTCTCAGTTTTCGCTAATGTAATGACGCTATGTATTAAAATTGGTTGCAAGATACATTCAACTTAAGTAAATTTTAATATTTTTTATAACTACATTGATACCTGTCAGGGAAATTGCAATTGGTGTTAACACGTGAAAGTTATTATACTGTGTACGAAAATGACACTGTCAAAAGCATCTGAGAACATTTTTTTTTTCGGACACGAGCCTTTCGATAGTGGAGTTTTCGGTCCCTGGGCTGGTCATCCTCAGAATTAAAACAATTTTGACAAACATTTGACATGTCGAGCTGGATTATCGCTCCTTTACACTGGTAAGGAAATAGGCTAGACACCAAAGTTTTGTACTTTTTTTTCCGTCGAAACTGACGTGGCAATCCCAGCGACAATTTCATACGGCATACACAGGTAGACAGCAACAACTTTGATATTTATGCATCCGGAACCACTGAGTCGAGGTACAGTGGTTACGATGGTAACCGTTTGTGGAGTATCACAAAAATGTCTAAATCATACAGATAAGCTTGTGAAAGATGATGTCAACAATGATTATTCGTTTTACCAGCCACAAAATGTGTAATACAGGGTAAAATGTAATGAAAGCAACGTGTCTTTTACAGTCAACTAGCTTCTACATCACCAAGTCCAGAAGACAGAATGCACTCTCCACCGGAACATTGGCACATATGGCTCGGTTAAAAACCAGCACATACACAATTCTGTTGTGTGCACAACAAACAGCCAAAATTTATACCTGATTTTGTGCACGAATTTCCATGCATATGTGAATCCCGAGAAAAATCTCCAAATCGAACCCTTTTGTAAAATGTCCATTTTTTGCCCAAAAAAGTGATTTTATATTTTTTTCTTGGCAGATATATAATGTAAAGATCCCAAGCAACAAGAATTGGTATACTTTTATGGGTCTAAAAATAAAAACCAAAACAGGAGAGCGGGTTGAAGACAGCACTCCTCAAAGTGCCTAGCTTTGTTTGTGCCACCTTAAGGATACATTTTTGCCACAACCAAAATAAATGCCCTCTTAATCCATCAATCAAGAAAGACACAAAAATATGGTGAGAAGCTAAATATGTATATGTATATACATATTTTTTTTGGGGGGAGGGGGGTAAAATTAAGAAAACATGTTTCTACTCGCTTGTAGGCCTCCAGATGCTTCAGTATCCTGGCACAAGAATGACGCCAAGGGTCCCAACTTGTAAGCAGGCACTTGATTGGTTTTCATAAAATATGAAAATAAGGGTCTCCCAGTTTATCCCTTTCCCAGTTCTCTCCAGTCTCCCTTACAGAGGGCAAGGTCTGGTAAAAGACTTGGGCGCTGGTATAGAGGGCATGTGTATTGATTTTCTGCAAAAATCTCTGATCCAACATAACAAGGCCGCGATGATAATCAACAGCAATAGTATGAGTGCATTTGTGGAAACCTAATAGTTTACAAACATTTGTGGGAATAAAGAATACAGCGTTTTACCAAACATAAGAGGTTCCGTTTAAGGGTCAAAAGAAAGCACAGTGTGTGTTTGGACAACATAACTGTGAATCTTGGAACAGAGAAACAAACAAACAAAAACAAAAGAAATCCTGGTGTTTAGTTTGACGATATATGTTGCCATGTTTGATACAGGGACGAGGATGTTCATACGGGTACTTCGTTGTTGAATGATACGGACCAAAGCACCATTTAAGTCACCATTTAGGAATCAAGGACCCCCCCCCCCCCTCCAATGAAAGTATCAAAATCTTGTATTTGCTACTTTTTGATCTTTTTCCCTGGACTACATATTCGACCAGAGACAATACGCTGATAAAGTTCCACCAAAAAGACAGACCAGAATCGCTACTTTATACCAGATTTGATACCTCTGTCCACATTAGTTACATCAAATTTGATACTTCTGACGAGATTCACTACTTTATACCAGATTTGATGCCCCTCATCAGAATTGTTCATTTAATTTTATGTCAAATTTGATACTTCTGACCAGAATTGTTACTTTATATAAAATTCTATACAAATTTGTGACCAGGTTCGCTGCTTTGTATCAAATTCGATACTTCTAATCGCTACTTTATACCTCTGTCCATATCAGTTACTTTATATCAAATTTGATATTGCGAATCTGGTCAGAAGTATCAAATTTGATATAAGATAACTAATGTGGATACAGGTATCAAATCTGGTGTGAAGACCAAAGTAGCAACTTGAATTCTGGTCAAAAATTTCGAATTTGGCATAAAGAATCGATTATGATCAGAAGTATCAAATTTAATATATAGTAACCTATATGGACAGAGGTATAAAGTAGCGACTCTGGTCATAAATATTGAGTTTGATGTAACTGAAAGTAGCGAATCTGGTAAGCACTATCAAATTTGATATAAAGTAACTAATCTGGACAGAGATACAAAGTAGCGATTCTGGTCAGAAGTATTTAATTTGCTATAAAGTAAAAATTCTGGTCAGAGGTATCAAATCTGGAATAAAGTAGCAAATCTGGTCAGAAGTATCAAACTTGATGTAACGTACCTCATGTGGACAGGGGTATCGGATTTGGTATAAACTTAAGTTAAGTAGCAATTATTCTGGTCAGTATCGGAATTGATAATGTAAAGTAGCAATTCTTGTCGGAAATATAAATTTTGGTGTACAGTAGCGGCTCTGGCATGAAGTATTAAATTTTACATAAGATGGCAATTCTGCTGAAGATATTTGACAGCAATTCTGGTAAGAAGTATCAAATTTAATATAAAGCAGCCATTCTGAGCCACAAAATCAAATTTGATATACTATTTATCCAAAGCGGCGCTGCAGCTAGTACTATGAATGTCCCGTATTTGTTTTTTTTACATTGGTATTGGAAGAGAAATGTTGATACTTTGGCAAGTCTGGAAAGTCTTTGCTGTCATTGTTGGGTTTGGAATTAATGAATATGGATCATGTGTTTCTGTACTATTTGAAAATTACTTCATTGGCTATGTTGTGCTGTGGGCTTTGTTCTCCGACTCATAGTTATAGTGGAGGTAGAGTGTGTTTATAATGTTCCAGATTCATAAATATCACAAGAACGATGTAGGCCTACTTTACTCTTTTACTTTAAACTTAACTGACTGACAAGTCGGGAGAACTAAAAGGTGATAGGCCTAACAGGTCTCTTTTTATTTTTGGCAGAAGAAATGAAATTTGTGTTTTTGGGTGGTTAGGCCTATACATTTTGGAAAAGAATTAGTGTCTGCAGTTAATGATGAATATTTCTAAGGTTGAGAGGACCGGTTTAAAACCACCAGTTGCCTTTTATGGGTGACTGCCTGTCTCAAGTCAGGAGTGAAATTTGTTTCTTTACATTGGTATTGGAAGAGAAATGTTGATACTTTGGCAAGTCTGGAAAGTCTTTGCTGTCATTGTTGGGTTTGGAATTAATGAATATGGATCATGTGTTTCTGTTCTATTAACTTAGTTTTGTTCTGACAGACAAGATGACGTATTTTCATGGCACCATCGAATTACACATTGATCAGAAACGCACACTTTAAAAAAAATCAAGCGCGCCACTACGGGCATACAACATACATATTTTATTTAATTCTGGAAGGAACCATGCAGGTCATTTTGCGACTTCAGCCATAAAGGGGCTCCACATTTACAATATGGCGGCATCCGTGCAGGTGTTGTGCCCAAATGGACACCGTCAAAACATAAAAGTAACACCAAATACAAAGCTTTTACAGGTAAGTATTCAACGGATATGACATTTTTTATCTCCTACGGTATAGAAACAGTTTTAATTGAAAGAAGTGTTCAAAATATGTTGGACTTCAGAAAAAGTACAATTGCTTGTCACCTTCTCTTCTGACGTTTTGTGCTGCAGAGACTTTGCAAGTCACGCTTGCTTGGCTTGACAGTCCAGAATGCAAGCAGCAGTGTGCGCGAGTGATTCACAGTTCAGGATATCTGAAACCACCAATTCAGGCCCCAGTTTCTTCTCTAAGAACAGTCAAAACGGGCTACAAATGTCGCCCTTGTCTTGAACTTGACCATAACGGTCGAGCCTTGAGGGTTGAGAAAACCCGAGTCCAGACAGCTGCCACAGCTGAGAGCAACAGTGACAACAAGAAATGAGAGCTGTGGCAGAGGAAACTGAACTTGCCACATTAGTCATTATTCTTCAGCAGATAAAGGAGACTTGATAAATGAAAATGTGTGCAACAGGTATGTGCACAGGGACATAGCTTGTCTGAGGTAGACTCTTGTCTCCCATTTTAATATAGAATCAACCCAGCAGAAGCCAATGTAGCCATGACCAGCGATTTAGAAAAGATCGGAGCCAGTAAATTTAAAAAAAAAAAAAAATAGTGAAAGACCCACCAAAGCCAATGATGAGAGACTAAAGCTGTGGAAAGAGCCTGACCATCTTGGATTCAAAAGAATCTCATCAGAGGCGGTAAAGGACATGCTGCTTATATAGCAGGGGGTAATTTAGCCCCAAGGGACCTCCCCTCGCTCTGTTAAGCTTGCGGGTGGGTCCCAACTCGACTCCGCTTCAGCCAGGTAGTTGACCCTTCTAACCGAGATATCTCCCGTACTACGGCATACCCCAACGAAATCCACCCACCGTTTTATTCCTTAGGGTGGTGGCGCGCCGGGCGCTATGTAATCGGATATGTTAGAGCAATATAATATGCGATATTCCATGCATTTACACGCTAACTGGAGAATTCGTCTGTTTTTGCCGGCCATGACGGTTGACCAGTTATGCGTCTACGCATGCGTGACCGGAAAAATGCGAATATCAACAGACCGCCGTGTGTGAGGCGCGCCACAACAAGGATGAACGGAGGAGATTCTTCACCTAATGCGGGCAACTGCTTTATAAAATGCAGGCAGCGGAATTATATCGCCGTGAATATATTAACGTAATGTGAATAAAAAACTGTCACAATGTCTGGCAGACACATAACAAATATTTGCAGGTAATAGACCATGTCAGAAATTTCACCACCAGATGGCTCTGGGGTACTATCCACCCTAGCTTGACTGAGTGCCCACTAGCTAGGCATGGCAGAGTATGAGAGGTGGACAGTCTTTGAGTAGAAACAGGAACTAATCAAGAGAGGAGCACCAATTAAAGGCAAAAAGTGTGATTTAGTAGAAAGGTAAGTACTTGCTGATCAGTTTCATATATTATCTTACAGGAATTTATCCCAAGATTACAAGTTTAGTCACTTGACTCCAATGGGTTGAACCAGTAGTTTACATCACTGGTCATATATTGCTGTGTGTGTGTTGTCTCTTGGCCACACACAATTCTGTGACAAGTCAAATTATGAGACTGTGATTAAAAGTATAATTAATGTTCCATAAAGAGAGACTTTCATAGCCATACATACATTATTTTGAATGTGGAATACCCTGGTCAAAGTGCACATAGGCCACCAGTAGCCTGACCTGAGCCAAGCCTCTGGGGCCCAGCCAGTAGCTTGTATATTGGGTCACTCCAGGGGATAAGCAAGGTGTTAATGCTGCTGTTGTCTAGTTCCTCTGGGGAGTGTGCTTTATTGGTGTGCTGTGTATACAAGACACTTGTTGGTAATGTGTTTGTCCAGAATTACAATGAGGTAAAAACACTGCATACTCAAAGGCAAAGATGAAAAACTAATTTTTTTTTTTTTTAAACATATTTATTTTCACTGGATTACCCAATAGTACATGAAATATGACTAATCTAGGGGTTCTCCAGACACGGAGACGCACAAAATGATATATACAAGACGCATAGGACAATACAATGTACAAACATGAGACTATGTACTCTGGTAGACAAGAAAAGGAAAAGTAACTTTATGTCCCCTCCAGTTTGAAAGTTTACCTTTTTCCTTACATTTGAACAGCTTGGCTGCCCTTCAGTACCTCATACAGTTCAGTTGACAGGACACATATTTAGTCTTGCACTTTTTTTTAGACTTGACGCATATGAGAGAAATAACAATTTTCATTCTGAACCTGTACTCAGTCTGAAAAAAGAAACACCCCTTCCTCAATGGCCCGACCAAGGATTCAAAACCATAACTGAAAGCACACAAAACATACCGCCAATGCGCATGTCCCATCCCAAAGTTACTTTTCCTTTTCTTGTTCAGTTTTTCATCTTTGCCTTTGAGTATGCAGTGTTTTTACCTCATTGTTATTCTGGACAAACACATTACCAACAAGTGTCTTGTATACACAGCACACCCATAAAGCACTCGCCCCAGAGGAACTAGACAACAGCAGCATTAACACCTTGCTAATCCCCTGGAGTGACCCAATATACAAGCTACTGGCTGGGCCCCAGAGGCTTGGCTCAGGTCAGGCTACTGGTGGCTTATGTACACTTTGACCAGGTTATTCCACATTCAAAATAATGTATGTATGGCTATGAAAGTCTCTCTTTATGGAACATTAATTATACTTTTAATCACAGTCTCATGATTTGACTTGTCACAGAATTGTGTGTGGCCAAGAGACAACACACACACAGCAATATATGACCAGTGATGTAAACTACTGGTTCAACCCATTGGAGTCAAGTGACTAAACTTGTAATCTTGGGATAAATTCCTGTAAGATAATATATGAAACTGATCAGCAAGTACTTACCTTCTACTAAATCACACTTTTTGCCTTTAATTGGTGCTCCTCTCTTGATTAGTTCCTGTTTCAACTCAAAGACTCTCCACCTCCCATACTCTGCCATGCTTAGCTAGTGGGCACTCTGTCAGGCTAGGGTGTATAGTACCCCAGAGCCATCTGGTGGTGAAACTCATTTCTGACATGGTCTATTTGGATAGAATACAAAATTCAGTATTAAAAGATACGATGGAAAAAGGTACAGAGTTTCGGATATATCCTAAGTTGAATATTGACAGTATTTTTCAGGATACAAGTATTGCTTTTGATTCCTACTGTATGAAATGGGAAAAGAAAGAAAAATTGAATTTCAGAAATTTGAGGGATAGTTATCAAACTTGAAAAGTCTTTAGAAATAGAATTTATCGTTAAAAATCCCACATTAAGGATTTCAGTACGGTAAATTTAAAGCAGGTTAAGGTTTCAAAAGCAGTCAAAGAACTACAAGAAATTTAAGATTTATAATCACTACCATTGATAAGTCAGGTAACAAATTTTGGGATCATCTGCAAAAGATATTATCTGGATGTTTAGAAAAATGAACTTGGCATAAACAATATTTCAGACATATGAGGAAATGGTGTATACAAATTACACAAACAATCCATTGATAATTTGATAGATACAATATCAAAATTTCTGAAGAGGACTCTATTCCACTCTTGTTCTGGATACCCAGATTACATACAAACCCTTTAAAGTCAAGATTCATAGCTGTTGCTTCCAAATGAACAGCAAAACAACTATCGAAAGAAGTAACCCTGTGTTTGACTGCAATTAGGAATCTTTCCATAAATGCTGTGATGCAGTTTCCAGAAACTGTGAAATAAATTACTTTTGAAGTATTAACAATTCTCCCGAGTTTGTATCTAAAATCAAAGATTGAAAAGCAAAAAAAATCAAACGTTTTATTTCAGCATTAATCACAAAACTGTTTGAACATAATGGTAGACCATACATAAATATTATTCAAAGAAAACACATTGGTCACATAATGAATATTAAAAAATTAACGTTAAATCTCATACTGTTGAATCTTTGATACATGCGATAAAATTTCTTTTGGATAATACTTTTGTTCAATTTGGACCATTGGTTTTTCAACAAATAAACTACATGCCAATGGGTAGCACCTGCTCCCCGTTGTACTTGCTGATTTATATTTAACCTGGCTTGAATTTAAGTATATGACTAAATTGATGAGAAAAGACTCTCGGATGGCTTCAAAATTATCAAACAACGCAAGGAATATTGATGACATTGTGTAAATGTACGAAATTTCATTGACATTTCTGAAGACAGTTACCCAAAAGATATCCCTTTGGAAGGTAACAATTCAGATTGTCTCAGAGATGTGTTTCTGGACTTGGATATTCGGATCACTAATGACAGGTTTTGAATTAAAGTCTATCACAAAACTGGTGAGTTTAACTTTGAAGGAGTTAACTATCCTTTCCCTGACAGTAATATTTTGGAAGCTGTTCGATATATTATACATTTTTGTCACAAAATTTTAAATTTGGTTGTATTTGTTCAAAATTTCGGGAATTTGCAACTAGAAAAAAAAATTTACAAGGGGATTCAAAGAGGTACTTTTGATCAAACATTTATACAAATTTTGCTGTAAATATCCAGATATTGCTAGAAAGTCTGAATTCGATAATTCAGGAGATTTTAGGCTTGACAGTTTTGCTAATTTATTTTATCTTTTGGCATCATTCT
Source organism: Hermodice carunculata (assembly GCA_964020975.1). Lineage (NCBI taxonomy): Eukaryota > Metazoa > Annelida > Polychaeta > Eunicida > Amphinomidae > Hermodice > Hermodice carunculata. The sequence continues at coordinate 26,718,643 of OZ026613.1, forward strand.
ATTTTAATATTCACATTTCGGACATTTACGGCATGCTTGTTTTCTGTCAGGTTAAACACCCTGGGGCTATTGGTAGCAAAGAGCTGGCCAATGACAGTTACAAGTTTACCTAATTGTTCTTTACCAGGTTATGGTAAATTGTCGGTATGACATCCAGATATTACAGAAACGTGTAGCAAAAGATTCCGCTATTAATGCATTTACTGAAAAACTTGCCACTCTTGCATGGGGTAATGTTTATAATCTATATTATCTTCAAGAAGCGTACACATAATTTTACAAAGACTTTAAATAGGTATATGATAACTGTTTTCCTATTGTTAATATACGAAAGAAAGTCAACAGACACAAACTTGGATAACTAAGGGTCTGATGAATTCCATAAGAACAAAACATAAACTAGGAAAGATGATTTGCTGCATAGCAAATCAGTGTGTGTGTCTTCAAAGCATATTGGTATGGCAATGTACAACTATTCCATAACGGGTAGAAGTTGGAATGGTGTCTCTATCTTTTATTGCTTTGACGTTATTTAAGATTTAAAATTTCTATTGGTTCTATTTAGCATAATTTAACTTTTATTTGTAATTCATTAGGTGCGCAATATTCAACAACCCCCTACAAGAAGTTGGAATGACATCTCTATCTATTATAGTGTTAAAGATATTCAAGATTGAAAATTTCGAATGCTGCTAATTAGCATAATTTATAAGGCTACAACTTTTGTTCTAGATTCATTACATGCACAATGGTCAATAACCCCTAGTAGAAGTTAAAATGACATCTCTATCTTTAATAGTTTTGAAGATATTCAAGTTTTAAAATTTCAAATGCTGCTAATTAGCATAATTTAAATTGTTACAACTTTTGTTTTAAATTCATTGGATGCGCACTGGTCGATAACCCCCTAATAGAAGTTGGAATGACATCTCTATCTATTATACTTTTGAAGACATTCAAGATTTAAAATTTCAAATGTCCTGATTTGCATAATTTTAAACATCTTCATTCCTCTGTATAAAACAGTTAAACTCTTTGTATAGAGGTACAATCATGCCAAGTTTGGAGTTTCTATGTATAATAGTGTCCGAGAAAAGTGTCAGACAAATTTGCCGGTGAAGAAGAAAGAAGAAAGAAAGAAAGAAATTAAGATTCCTTAAGTGATTATTTATACTCTTTACCCATGTCAAAGTCTTAAGCAAACCACTATACGTATTTGCAGAGATAAAACACCACAAATACGCTGCACACGTTTGGAAAATACAACTCCTCCGTTCATCCTTGTTGTGGCGCGCCTCACACACGGCGGTCTGTTGATATTCGCATTTTTCTGGTCACGCATGCGTAGACGCATAACTGGTCAACCGTCATGGCCGGCAAAAACAGACGAATTCTCCGGTTAGCGTGTAAATGCATGGAATATCGCATATTATATTGCTGTAACATATACGATTATATAGCGCCCGGCGCGCCACCACCCTAAGGAATAAAACGGTGGGTGGATTTCGTTGGGGTATGCCGTAGTACGGGAGATATCTCGGTTAGAAGGGTCAACTACCTGGCTGAAGCGGAGTCGAGTTGGGACCCACCCGCAAGCTTTACAGAGCGACGGGAGGTCCCTTGGGGCTAGGGGTAATTTTGCTGACTGACATCAGGTCAATATCATAAAAGATTCAGAAAGCTATGCATGACAAAGCTACCAGTCCAACCGTCCAAATGGACGTGTTGCTGTGACATTTAGAAATCTCTGCCACGTCACGTGAAGTGGTAACCAATCTGGGTTACCAAGGGGGGGGGGGGGGGGGGCTACTGATGAATTTTCTTGTTAGGCTTTGCAGTTTCTGATAAACATTTCAGTTCTGAGACAAATGAATGTGTGGTTTCCTGAAACTTGTTTGGTAACAAAATAGTTTCCTGGAATCAAATGTGACAAGAAAAAATCCTTCACATAATTGTACCATATTGGCATTGTGATACTATGTTATATAGTGACAGTCACCAAATTGGGGGACTCCCATAAAAATAGGAAGAGTTGACAGGTACTTTTACATTGGCAATAAAATGGCTTGCATTATACAAATGGAGTAGTACCTGCTGTACATGGCCATCCCGTCAGCCAAGAAAAAAAATGACTACATACAGCAGGTGACCTGTCACTGTAGGTAAATTTGCAAAGAAATTGACTCCTATATCCAAACCTGGTGACCACAAGAAGCATTGTGGATATTCACACCACTGATTGCATACAGAAGCTACCACTGTAACATAAATAAGACTTCTTCGCTCATAACTCTATTTTCATCTTTATAGGTGCCTAAGTTCCAGGTCACTGGTACAGGACAAACATGATCATGGCATGTATAAAGACCTTGCCATTTTGAATGTGTGAATGAACGTTATAATCAATTTATTGGATGACCCACACTTGCATATCACCACTGAGAGAAATTTGTAAACCAAATTGTATGCTCTACATGTGTGATTCTGTCAATTATAAATACACAACCAATGAAGACTTTCTTTTACACACATTGAAGAGGTAATTTTGAACTATGCTATACCAGCCTGCGAGATAATAAACAGTCTTAAATCAGTAACTATCACAACACATTTCAGAGTTCGGAAAACCAAGATTTGTATCTATGATAGGAACTTTTTAATATCTCAGCTTAAACTTTCACCAAAACAAGTCACAGTTGCCTCAAGCATGCTTTAATTTTTTATCCTTTATTTAGGTGCTGGAAGAAGTTTGTACAAAACAAGGATTTCACCCTGCATCAGAGTACGCTCTGAAGTGAGTACTACTAAAATTTTATGAAAAATAAACTGTCCATTTCAACTGAGAAGTTAATTCAATACACATCTGCAAAAACAATGTCTGATTGTTTGAAAATATTGGTTAATTCATTTCTTGCATCATGTGAAGTAAACTGACCAGCTAGCTTTTGTATGGTTAGGCCCAAACCAACACAAAGACATCACAATAATGTGAAACAGGCCTTCATGTTTGAGGAGGGTGATTTTTCGCTTGCCTTAAAAGCTCGCCCAAAATAGTTGAGGTGAGCTTCTAAAAGCACACCTCAATCTTGCATTTAAGTGCTCTGACTATAGCAATAGTTCACCTTCAGCTCACCTGGAATGATTTCAGGTGAGCTGTTATCAGCTCGCCAATGAATTTTAGATGTAAAGGCCTGGTGAAAGAAGTACACAAGCACACTGTTTTGACAAGTGACATTGTAAAAATGATATAAAATAAATAAAATTTCCAAGAAGATAATGATAGGCAATAAACTTTCAGCGATTTCAAACTGTTGGTTTATGTGTTCTTATTAGGGCAATTTACAGATTTATAATAACCATGTTGTACAACTTGTTTGCTTAGAAGCCTGAGTTCAATGTCTCCAGATCGTGTACAATGACCTGTCAGCCAGATCTGAAGCTTTTACCGTATCTTTCAGACATGGCAGGACAATTGTGGACGTAACACTGTCATTCCGCTACTCTGGCCTGGCCAACCATGCCAAGTTAGAACTGGTTAAGAGTCAGGTCAGCCGTGCAGAGTCCTCGGTGACACTGGCCCTCCAGCTGGAGACAGGCCAGCGACTACAACATGAATTCAGCCCCGGCACCTCACTGTGGCAGGTTTTGGAACACTGGCACGGCCAGCCAGATAGGTATGTCTGCAATTCTACACACTAATGTAATCACAATGCAGAGCTGATTTAATGCATTCAGATACAATTCCCACTGTAAGTTATGACTATTTCACAATTTAAGCTGTAACTTACTGAACTTTCTGTCATATCAAAAGGCGTAGGACATGATTATTCCAGAAAATGGGGGAACTTCAGAGGAAGAGTATTCAAGGAAATCCAAAAGTTGGATTCTCAATTTTATGTACAGGTCATGTTTCAAATGTCTGCAAACTTTAACTGACAAGGGAAGAAGTTGGTTAATTTTCATTGAAATCTTTCTGGAAAAACTGGTATTTGTAACGTCGCCCTCGATGAGCAAATGTGTGAATATGATAGTCTGCATAAACTTCAGAAAAAAAAGAGGAAAGAACTGTAACGTGTGATGTAGAAACATGTATGTTGGCATTGTGGGGAATACCCCTCCAGTAACAGCCCCTGACCCCTGTCATGGTAAACTTGATGTCGTGAACAAAAGAAAGCAGTACAGGTACATAGCCATTTTCACTAAAAAGGATGAATTGTTAAAGTTTAATCGTGTTTATCAATTAAGGGTGTAGCAATTTTTTTTATATCTGCATATTTCATTTTACAGTACATGTGCTTGTATTCAGTACTTTATGAATATTAAATCAATGACATTTTTCCGGTGTTTCAAAGTTCAATCATACTAATTGCTTCAATATTTTCAATCTTTTGCAACAGTTGTGACAAATGCATATTAAATTATCCAATTCCTCAAGGGGAAAATGTGGAAAACACTTTTAAAATACAATTTTTGTGTAGGAGAATATGCACATATATTTTTTGTGTGTAGGAGAATGTGGAGAACACTTGAAGTATATATTTTTTGTGTACATGCATTGTTTTGGATGATATGAGCAAGTTAAGTAAGAATTTATAAATTTTGTTAATGAATAAATTTCAATTTTAATTAGCTCCTACACTTTTGAAATGTTAACAATTTGGATAAAATTTTTAGACACATATATAGGTCTTTCAATCAGCACCAAAATTATTGATTTAACTTTGTATGTGTAGGAGTAAATTCAGTTAAATTTCTTTTTTGTTTTTAAAGATATATTTTAATAAGGTCAAACATATTTTCTTTAATATTGCACATACATTTAATTTTTGTTGCATTATTCTTCATGTTCTCTGCTCTCAAGAATTTAACATTGTATATGTGTATTTAGAAGTATTGTACAAGAAAGTGAACAATAGGGGATGCTATGGTACCTACTTTTCATGACACACGACCGCCTGCCAGCAGTTCCTGACAACAGCTGGCCAATAAAAGGAGCTTGACTTGTTTATCCTTCAGGTGTCCCCATCAGCAAGGGTGCCAACAGGGGGGATATGTAGCAAGGCTGTCATCTGCTGTTAGCATGCCCTGTTGGACAAGCACAATGTATGTTGATCTGTGCTAAATTGCCACCTCCACGGGAGCAACAAGAGTAATTTGAAGTCTCCTGCTCTCCCAGTGCATCTGTTAAAGAAAATACCAGAGGACATTTTAAACATAAAACACATATGACAAATAAGATAAATGTTTCAGAATGTTAGTTTGATACAGTATTTAGGTTTAGGGATGATTTGAACTGAAATATTATTTTCACAGGTGGATGATGTTGAATGTGACTGTAATCGGTAATAAAAACAGCAAACATTTTTAAAAGTGAAAATAAGACTGATTTCATTTAATTAATAAATGATTCTGCTAATTTTTTTTTCTGACAGTGGTGCCCCTCTGTCCAAAAGTGAAGAGCCTGATGTCCACCCAGTATGCATCTACATGAGGGAGGAGGTACGTTACATATACAAAAAAAGACCCATATGTTAAGTGCCAGCAAAGGGCAGACTGTTGTCATGAATTCAGAATTCATAAAAGAGAAGAAGACAGTGAGAGGAGGGTCTGAATATCATTGGCTTAACATCAATTGAAAAGTGTTCACAGATACATTCATTTTATCTGTTTAGACATAGGTATTACTCATTGGTATACTTTGATATTCAGTTCTGTAGAGATAGTTGTTCTCTTTCCACAGTAGGTCCTTTGTTGAGAAACCACCCTAAGGGCAAGTATCAAAACTGGTCACATAGAGCAGGTGGTCTTTCAATAGAGGTCCCATTACATGGAAAATATAGCACAAAGGACCTGGTAAATGTGGTCTTAAAATGCATATGTCTTCTCATTGGATTTGTGTTTCAAACGTGGGTTCTACTTTATATCTTATGACTGATGTCATGTGAATATTGAAATATACAGTGTAGATTAAAATGCACAACAAATATTAGTTTTTCCAGATTTATAAAGTTACAGGGGAGGGGAAGGACAGAGGGGATATGTAGGCTCATTGTGTACAGGTTGTAGACATGTTTGGATGAGATTGTAAAAATGAAGTAAATGCCCCTATATGCCACTTTTTAAGGTTTTACCTGAATTCTGGTATTTTGCATTTTGCCCTTTCTTTGACCAAAAAAAAAAAAGAAAAAAAGAAATACTTCTCAGTTTTATCAAAATCATTCAAATTTTGAGAAAAAGAGAGGGGACACATAGATTTTACAGGGCTTGAAATAAGCATGTGGCACCACCCAAATGCTGGTCAATTTTGGGATTGGCTAGTGATTGTTTACACTTGGCTGGTCATGGAAACAAAGAATGTTTGGTGAAAGGTACAGAAACCCTTGCAGATTTATGAATTTTTGTCAGTTTGGCTGGTGAGTAAAACTAATAATTTTGAGCCCGGTTTCAGATAAAAGCCCTTAAATTAAGTTGATTTCTGAAGTTTATGACAAAAAAAATAATGATTGCTGTTCCCACAGGTTGTAGGAGAACTAGCCCTGCAGGAGACAACTTTACGGAGCCTGGGTATGACAGGGGGAAGAGGCATCATCAGGTCTGGACATATCCAGGGGGTTCTAGGGAAAAACACAGCAAAGTCAGGGTTCACCAATTTGCATGTCCTACTGTCTGGGAAGAGTAAAAACCAGCCAGGAGTCAGGGCAAAAAAAATTCAAACCACTTGTGGTGGGGGTGGTGGGTGGTGATGGTGGTGGTCTGCTTTTACAGCTAGGGTTTTAATGGTTGGACAAGTAATTTTGGTTGGTGGGTAAGAGAAATATATCTAGGGCACTTGCCCTGAGGACAAGAGGATGAAAGAATAGTGGTGAGCCCTGAAGGTGCATATTAACTATCCGTGTGGGATTAACCTAAAAAGAAGGAAAAAAATACAGAGTCCACAACAGGTGGAAGATTGTTAGCTATCTGTATATAAAAATTCCATTCTATCATTGTAAATTGAAGCAAATGAGTTAAATATGATCACATGCAAAACCCCAGTTATATCATATCTGGCATACGTAGTATAACGTTAAAACTCCTTTAATGCAAATTTAAAAATAAATGAAAGTAATACATTTGAACTTTGGCTGAAGTATTCTACTGTGTGATGTATGATCTTGCAGTTGACTCTATTCTTTATATATTTATATAATTTCCTGATAAGAATGTTATCTGGCTTTACATTTCACAGTATGCTGACTCTTCTAACAAAGATACAGTGAAACCTCATTATAATGACACTGGGATATCCGACATGTTCAGTATAATGAGACAAATTTTCATGGGAAAATGTTTAATTTCTTTGTTATTTGACTTATTTATCTGACATTTTCTCAGGGAACAGACAGTGTCATTATAACAAGTTTTCACAGTATGTCTTTCTTTATGCTGGTAGGCTTGTTCACAGAAAAGTGGATGAAAGTAAACTTCAGGAAGTAAAAGAAAAAATAGAGAAAGAAAAAGAAAGGCAGGGAACAGACGGTGTTATTATAACAAGTTTTCACCGTATGTTTTTCTTTATGCTGGTAGGCTTGTTCACAGAAAAGTGGATGAAAGTAAACTTCAGGAAGTAAAAGAAAAAATAGAGAAAGAAAAAGAAAGGCAGGCGCGGCTGACTTCCAAGTCTGTGGGAAAAGCTGCAAGTGCCCCAGTGCCTGGTGCTTCAACTACCAGCCAACCAGAGGGCAGCACCAGTAGTGTTTCACAATCCAAATCCACTTCGGCTGTGGGCAGCACAGGTCATCAGCCAGAGGCAAGCAGTAGTTCAACTAAAGTGCAGGGAGAGACTGAATCCTCTAAAAGTTCAGTGCCAAGTGCTGAGCCTATGGACATTGAGACACAAAGTAGTCATTCTGATTCTATGATTGTCGACTCTGGTGGCTCGGCTAGCAGCAGTGAGCATGCTCAGAAGGAAGAACCAATGGAAGCAGAGGCTTCAACATTGGCCAGCACAAGTAAGCTTAACAGGTCACATGCCACTGAAACAAATAGTGCTTCTACTTCCAAACCAAAGGAAGAAAGGACAGGGCAAGAGCAGGGATCAAGCAGGCCATCTGCATCTGGGGCACTCCAGTCATTAGCAAATATACCAGGGGTTCAGGTGTTTGCCCCAGGGGACTTCAACAACCTCACCCCGGAGGAACAGAGGGTAAGTGGCAAGTTTCTTGGTCTTAAACAGTTAGTACTACTGCACCATGTTTGCTGTCAATATCTGTACGTATATACAGAGTGTTGCTTATAATTATGATCGTAAGTTTTGTCATTCGTACAAAAATAAATGCAAACTTCAGTATTGTATCACATAAATACAGTAAAGCCTGAAATTCTGACCGGCAATTTAAATGCCCCATAGTATTACACACTACCTTGCAGTGGCTAAGTGGCGACCTACCATTGTAAGCTTGTACAGTATGTCATTAAAGACCTGTATATGAGAGATGGTAGACAACAGACACAGATGCTGACATTTTACTGTTAAACCAATCTTTTCTGAGAAAAGAAAATGTCTGCCTGCCAGCCAGCAAGACTTTATGCATTTGGATGTCTGTTAATCCATTTTACTTTTGTCCATGGGAATTCTTGAACATCAGTTCCCTGACCACCGTGACCACTTGTGGTTCATTGTATTTGAATGTAGCCCTCTTGAGAATGGAAGATATTTCTAAGCTGGACACTGTATTCAATAGGCCTATGAACTATGATACATCAATATAAGCTTGTAATATGTGGGTACCTGAGTCTGTATTTAATGTGAAATATGGAACACAAATGTAAGCCTGTAATATGTTGGTACTTGACTCTGTAATTACAGTGGTACCTGTCTTGAAAGACCCCTCCAATGAGAGACCGCATGTCTTTTTAAGACCGCTGTCTCAGAACACTGTGCTATCTTTTCCATGTGAATATACCTCTAATGAAAGACCACCTGTTTTGAGAGACCACATTTAAACCTGCCCTAGGGGCGGCCTCTCAAGACAGGGACTACTGTAGTATGAAATGGGATACACCAATGTAAGCATGTAAACTGTTGGTACTTGACTTAGTGTTTAACACTGACTGTGATACACCAACGTTAGCCTACAATTTGCTGGTGCTTGACTGGACATTTAAAATTAACAATGATACACCAATGTAAGCTTGCAATAGGTTGGTACTTGTCTCTGTATTTAATATGAATTATGATACACCTATATAAACTTGTAATATGCTGGCTCAATAAAACATATCGAAACAAAAAAAAAAAAAAAATGATATTTCCAGGCTTATGATACATAGGTTAAAATTTGAATGATTTCAAATTTGGTAAGGGAAGCAACACAGAGATCTGTTTTTACAAAGCAATGGCAAAGTTTCAGGTGATAAAGTTGTTCATTTACATGTATTAACTCGGGCTTGTTCTTGTTGGAGTCCTATCTTTAAGCATGAACCAATGAAATCCGTTGCAGCAGGTGGTCATTTGTGTGATTTCCAGTTTGCCGGGCTGGCATCCGCTGTCAACTTACATTGATGTTGTTACAAAAAGAGCATGGCATAATTACCCTGTGATGACATACCATTGGATGGTCACAAGAGTTTGGTTAAGCTGTAAAAATTAAAAAATGAAATAAAACAAAACACTACAGTACTGATAGTGGTTTTGCACCACATTTAGCTGCAATTTTACACAAATGCAGCCACCTCATAAGGCAAAGATAAACTGATTGGAATAGCATATGTCAAGTACATTGTACCTTATGAAATCGTGAGGACACATTTCAGTTGCCGTCTACGACCACTGTGTTTCTTATGTTTTTATTTTCTTCTGTATTTACAGATAGCCAGGCAGTTGATGCAGTCCATGGGGTTTGGAACCAGGCCAAGCAGGCAACCCCAGTCAGAGTTCAAGGTCAAGTCACTAAAAATTTATAAATGGCATGTGTGAAAACCAATTCAAACAATACTGTTTCATTGAAGCTTTTCATGTTCTTCAAAAATCAGTTTAAACAGTACACATCCCAAGATTTGATACCTTGATGTAAATGTCAACATAAAAAACTTTATTGTCAAACTGATATGCTTATTTCTATATTTTAGTTTCCTGAGGAGACAAAAGGCAAAGCTGTGTATAAAAATGAGCTCAGGTTGGTGTCTGGTTATGTGTGGTAGGGCCATGGTGAAATCCAGGCCATTCTAGACTTGAATACCAAGCAGTTTGTCCATAAATTTGAGGTAGCAAAAAGCCTTATAAAATGAATTTTTCATTTAACTTTGCCACAGGTTAACACATTGGCTTCTGTGAGTGAAGGATGAGTTTAATGAGGTACAATCCATCATAATTTCAGGGCTCACAAATTTATATTTCCGCTAGCCCAGGACAAGTAAAATTCTGGTCAGGGCAAGTTAGAAATGTAAAACACTAGTCGGGGGGGGGGGGGGGGGGAACCACAAATTGTAGTTTTTCTAAATGATATTTGCATGGATGGAGAAGCCTTCTTGGAGAGAGGGCTAGTGAAATGCCAGCCTTACTCGCCCTGAGGACTGCCACTGAAAAACAAATTTACAGAGACCTGTTGTTCTATGAATATTACTATTTTAAGCTTCATAGTTCTGGCTCTGGCAACCAACCAGAACATCATGCACTACTAATATAAGCGAAGACTTCAAGGCTGTTTAATTACAAATACTATCAGTAAATGGAGGTCAGGTGTAGGAATATAATTGAATTGTAATGGGAAGGCTAAAACATGAAAAGCACAAGAAAAGAAGTGAGGACCACTTCACTTATTAATAAAGACAGCCTTCTTTAGTAATGAATATACAGTGTGTGATATGCTATTTTTATTGTGCTGTGTTTAGTCTTTTTTAATTTTTTTTTTGCAGTGAAGTCAATAGGAAGGAGTTTGAGGTAAGCCTTTTTATGAAGTGATGAATTATTTGTGGGCAGTCTGTTTACTATTGAGAACAGATGTTACTTGTAACTAAGCACATCTTTAACCTTGTTCCTTCACTTGACCAAACTAACTGGATGTCAAAGGTTGCCATCTTCAGTACATGTATGTTTTAAAAAGGATTTTTTTTCCACTTAATTGCATCATTAATGAAAAAAAGAAAGTTTTCAGCGAAAAAATGTGGAGAGACCCAGGTGTAAAGTGGATGCTTGGAGCCAAGCCTGTTAATGCCCTCCTTTTGTGGGGACATTACTTTCTTGTCAGTAAACCCTAAGCTATGCATTCTTCAATAAATACACATAAGTATGATGGAATTGATTTAGAAAGACAGTAAATGGTGTTACAGCTTTTTCCAGCAAGTGTTTGTAATTGACATTACTCACATTGTAGCCCTGTGATAGAGAAACAGTGATATTCAACATGGAGACAAGATCGCCGACTCTAGCAAATGAAGGTGAGTGTTCTTCCACAAGACATCAACTAGATTCTCAGAAATTCCGCCTTTTGGTGAATTGTGATCAATTGTAAATTGTCCATGGTATCATTGGTGGGTTTTGATTTAATTTATGATTAAAATCAGTTGTAATACATGTACTTTCATATCAAGTAACCACATATATTCAGTTCCAAAGTTCCAGGTACAAGTACAGTAGTACATGCTAAAAGGACTATTTCCCATATGGGAATCCGCATATGTTTTCAAGACTGGTCTTTGAAGACACTTTATAACATTTCTTTGCATACTTACCTGTATGTAAACCACCTGCAATTACATAGGTAGGTATCGGTTCATGTTCATTGATTCTATAATGGCATGAGTAGACTAAAATAAAATCTATTTGCTTAAAAACTGCTTCTTAATGTCTTGTAGTGATCAGGCATATAATATTTAGTACCATTCAGAAAAATAACATCAAACTTAAAGAACATTGTATAAAAAATTTTTCATGGCAATAAAAGTTCATCAGCCATACTTTGAGGGTACATGTACCTGTTAGAATGGTTAATAAAGGGATAGAAATGGGCATGCATTTACATGTAGTTTTCTCCAACATTTGGACCAAATTCTTTTCAAACTTGCTGGAATGTACCTCAGATGGGTTTGTGCAAAGTTATTTCAACATCTCACACTCCAATGATTTTCATAATTTGTATTACTTTTTTTGTAATTTTTTTGTTTAAAATCTCTGAAAGTGCCTAGTCATTGTCAGAGCAATTCACACAAGGATTTTCTACGAGTCCTGGTACTTCATTTGTTCAACAGGTGGCACTGCAGTTCTGATATACCTCAGGTTAACCTATGCCAAAGTGGTTCATAAGCAGAGACTTATGCCATTCCCTGATTTTTAATAAATTGTAAATTTGCTTCACCATCAATGGTTAAGGCAGTGGTAATGCATACGTGCAGGTACAACTTTGAACAGTGATCAGCTTTAGCTTCAGGAAACGGTACAAACACATCCATTGTTGTCATTACAAAACAGGGTCAATATTTAAGTCCAATGTCTGGGTGACAGTGATGACTTTATGTATGACACATCTCTCAGTTGTAACCTCTTCTTTGCAATTGTGTCATGTTTAGAATACATTCCATAAATCAAGATGGATCAAGTTCTTGGGTCACAATGACATATCCATGTACAATTCATCTCTAGCAACTAAAATTTCCTTGTGCCTTGACATTGCATCCTGAAGCCTCATATGGACATACAAGAGCCTAAAATACATGCAGTGTAGCAAAACTAGGCTGTATATTGGGTCAGAATGACATAATTATGAACTTTTATCTCTGGGTAAAAAGTTTAAGAAATTTATGTATCTGGGTCACTGACATATCCATGAACTGTTCATCACTGGGCAGTAACCTCCCTGTGTTTTAATTTTGTTTCATGAGTGAAACCTTACACACAGATGAATCCACCCTAAAATAAATGTTGTGTGGTAAAAATAGATCAGTAGGTTGAGTATTTGGGTCACAGTAATTGCCATTTGCTAAGTACATTTAACCTGTAACACCTTTGCTCTTTGACTGTTGATGAAAAACCTTACACATTCATATATTTGGTCTGAAATACATGTTTTTACAAAACTTGGTCAAGTATCTGGGTCTGTAATATCTCTACACTATCAACTCTTAAGTTCAGTTCAGTTCAGTGGAGATCAGCTTTGCTCAGTTCGAGGTGCTTAATTGCATCTCAGGTTGGGACTTATTTTTGGGTGGATATTTCTAGATCAGTTGAGAAAGGGCCATTCACATTGCCCTCTTGTTTTTTAGAATTGAGATGTTTTTGTATTACACTTTTGGGTTCAGTTATTGGAGAACTAGAGGGCTAGAGATATAATGCATGCCATGATGGTTTCAGAGTTGCCAGATGACTTCTTTCAATTGACCGAGAAAGATGTCAGACGAATGATGAAGGACTTACAGAACACTGTGTGAGTATGCCTTGTTCTTTTGCCATTCACATGCTTATATCAGCCAGGACAGACCAATATTCATGTGCAACAAAACATTGTTTGGATTTAACACAAATACATCTTGTGTTTTAACTCATTCTGTGCCACATTTTGGGTTGGAGTCAACAGCTTTCCCCAGCAAAAAGGAGCTGAGGGAGGCAGCTGTTGACCTGGTCTATAGTGTCCTCAATGTCACTACAGGCTTGCTTGCACTTGAACGAAAGATCTTTTTACAAGGAACCTGTTTCTAGCATCTTTATTATAATGCAGAGCAGTTTGTTTTGAAGTAGTTTGACTTTAGTCACAGTTGCCACTGAAACAGTTAATCAAAGTTGTGATGAGATTTTACATTACTTAACGCCTACAAATCATTTGCAAATACAAGGAGAATGTTTTGTTCCACCTTGAATTAACAAAATTTCAGTTTGGTATTTAATATAAGCTTTCCATTTACGTTTTGTTCATTGTAGACTCCTGTGTCAAGAATGTCTAGCTAATGAAATGGAGAGTGTATTCTTGGGATAATATGTGTGATTTTGCAGCTTAAGCCACACGTGGTTTGAACAGTTTTGCAGCTGTTTCAGTTCAATATGATCAGAGCAAGTGATGCCATGTTTTTACAAGAGGCACACTGCACAGACATGGTGCATAACTGTATAACATCTACTCTGTGGTGTGGAAAAGTATACCCAGTCTTGGAATTCACATTCTAGAAAATGTGTAAACCATTTGAAGTGAGGTGCATCTGTGAGTGTAAAACATTGATGACAGTCATTGGTATTTACATGTAGATATTAGTGAAATGCATTTTGTCCCAAGATTTCCCTCACACCATCTCAAGTGTATTTTTTAGCTCTGCTGGCCAAAGGTCACAGAGCTTGTGTGATCACTCATGCCTCGCTAGTGCCATACCTTCCACAGTTTTAAAATTAGCCCAATATAACTTTCAGGACCTATAGGGGGTATGAAAGTCTAGGTCCCTTTTGATATTGGTGGTGCCACCTGCAATATTATGCAATATAGGGGTCAAAATGTGAAAATCTTGTGGACACTCTAGCATCTGTAATCCTTGGTGAATCTTCACTGAATTTGATGGGATTGTGGAGGAGGTTAAAATCTAAGTTGCTAGTGATACTAGTGATGCCATCTATAATTTGATAGAAATTATGAGCCAAAATGTGTTTCAAGATATAAAATTCCATATCTGGAAAGGAATTAGATTAGACTTGCTAAATGTATAGGATATACAGACCATGTCCAATGCTAGAATGTTATGTAATATCAGTGATCTTGACCTATTTTTCTGAGGTCACCATGCCTGTAAAGTTGAAAGAGGTGATTTTGTAATGGCAGGGTATAGCTTTGACATCTATGGCAATGTCAGCACAGCGCCAGGCCCATGGGCCTCTTGTATTACATAATCTGGGTGACCTTGATCTTCTGTCCCAAGGCCACTGGGGACATAAACTTAAAGGGGAACAGCAGTGAAAGTTTTTACTTTTTTTAGTCATTAATGGTCATTTTAGGTGTTCATGTGACAAATTTTCAACATTTTTTCTCAAACAGGTATTTAGTTAGAGCTATTTTATATTTCCAGTAGATGTTCTGATGTGTGATGTCACCTGGGCTACCCTCCATATATAATACACAAACCTTGAGGGGGCACCAAGCTGAGATACACAACATTAGCAGGCATATCATAATGACTTGTGTACTGTGTTAATCACCCCCTTTGATCTTATCAGTGTGGTATATTAGTTAACACCTGCTTCAGTAGTTGATTACACAACCTCAGGAGCTGTTAGCTTGTGTATATTGATTTCTGCATTTTTCTTTCCTTATTAATCCTCATTAAATGAGTAAATATCTCAGTTTAGTAAATTTCATTATATCTATACACACTGCTTCATCCATAGTAAAAGTGGAATATGTGTACTTGGTCAGGGTTCCATGTTTTTGTCAAAGTTTTACTCGGCTGTCATTGCATTAGCTGTAGCAGTTAGCCCAGATGACATCACAACCCCTCATTTACATATCTAAGAAAACTTGATATCTGCTTATCCAGTTGGGAAAAAAGTTTGCATTTTCTGATATTGGTTCACATTTATTACATGAAACAACTCAAAAATTGTAAATTATCACCGCAGTACCCCTTTACGGGCCCACTCATTGTTGTCTTTGCACATGCAGCAGTATCTATCACAATAATTCCACAGATAAGCTATGATTACATGTAGAACGAAGTGTTATTATAGCCATGGCGCCAGCAGCAGAGCATCAGGCCCATGGGCTTCTTGTTTACTGTTATAGGGTCTTACTCCACCATTTAACATTATGGGCATACTTGATCTTTCGTATCTATTACTAACACTCTGGATGCTTATGAAATTAGAGAGCCAAAATAACCCTCAATTTTGACCCTGCATTCTAAACATTATAAGCCCTTTGCCATGAAAAGATGATGAATGTAAAAAAACATGTATCAAGCATCAATCCTCTGGCCACTGGGTCAACAGCTTTGATGGGTGTGCTGTGTACATGGTGGCTCCAGACAGTGCCAAGAAAACCTATTGAGTGATGGCATAGTGGTCATAACAACATAGGAGGAAGCTAGTGGCCTTCATGAAGTCAGGTGCTTGAAGATAATTTTCAAAGTTAACAAGTTGTATGTTGAGGCTCTCAGAGCTATTTTTTTTTCCTGCTGGGGTAGAAAGTTGGACCAGCACATGTGGGGACATGGGTGTCAATGAAGGATAATCGAACATCTGGAAAAAAAAAAGTATTTGCCACTATTTTTTGCATCAAGTTATTGCATGCACCTTACGGGCCTTTTCTTACAATTTACAGGTCCTCAGAAGCACCGCTGATGACACAGGCTATGAGGCAGTCACAGTTAGCACAGCGCATGTCTAAGTACAAGCATGTTATCATCAGGGTACACTTCCCAGACAAACATATCATGCAGGGCGTGTTCAGAACCAGGGAATCAGGTATACTGCATGTTGATCTCATAGCTTGGTGTCAGGCTGTCTACTTTCCAGGTAGCAGACATCATTCTAACAATGGATTGGCTTCAGTGACTTTTTTAGATTTTGTTATTAGTTACATTTGCTGTATTCCTCTGAATGGATGCCACGGGCTCTTGCAGGATTACAGTGAACTATATCTCCACAGGGCGAGAAAAATTGCTTTGAAATTACTCTTCTGCAGGACAAGGGAGACAAAATTTTCACTTGTCCTTCCTGATGCTGATTAAGTGTTACCCAAGTTTTGGTTTAAAAAAGCATGTTTTAATGGAAATGGTGATTGTACTTGTGTCTTTTCATCCGGAACCACTTCCTGCCAGTCATTACCGTATTCCGTTGTCCGAACTCTCTACACTCCATAAGCTAGCCTGTCATTGTCCAACCTGTATACAGTATATATATATATATATATATATATATATATATATATATATATATATATATATATATATATATATATATATATATATATATATATATATATATATATATATATATATATATATATATATATATACACATATATACACACATATATATATATAAACATATACATATATATATACATATATATATATGTGGAAATACTACATGTATCGTCATGTTCTTCTGTTTATTTATGTCATACAGTGAGTTTATGTGTCTGTTATGCCAATAAACTTTGAAATTTAGCATACAGTGTGCATTGTAAATTTTGCCAATGAAATGAAATTGAAAGTCAGTTGTCCTCAAAAGGATTACACTTGTCCCGAACAATAGGATCATAGGAATTTTCGCACCCTGCTCCCTTTGAAGCAATAGTTTGAATACTGTGAGTCTGTATCACCGTAAAAGATTGTAAAATGTAGAGCATTTAGCTTAATTTCCAATTTTTTCCCGGTGTTCTTCGAAAGTCTGGGAGAGCACATATTAGAACATGGACACTTATTAGGAGGAATATGGTACTTAAAGTTGATGAGACTGTGTCATATATATGTTAAAAGGCAGGCAAGACTCAAATAAAACATCTAATCTAATCTCAAAAAAGGGTATCTTTATGGTAAATCTATTAGGGGTCTTGCAATGTTTACACAAGTACCATCAGCACCCTTGCACATTTTACATAAGGTGAACACACAGAAAGTGTCTGTAACTTGTGTTGCTTGAGGGATGCCTGTGTATGTATGTTTGCAGTGCTAGCCCTGCACAAGTACGTCAAAGAACACCTAGAGGATAAAAGTACCAGTTTCTACCTCTGTGAGTATTCAAGTTACAGTTCATTGTTATATACAGCACATTTCTGTTATCCTCACTGTCTGTCCTACAGTGAAGTGAAAAAAAAGCTATAATACATGTTGATTAGAAAGGTAGGTAAACAGCAAGTTTCAGTGTCTACTTTTGTCTTTTTCTGTGCATGGTACTTTTTTTTTTTTTGAAGGACTGTTGGTGGTGGTCTCCGTTACTTGTATAAAAAACAAAAATTTTCAATACATATGTTTTTTCTTGGTTGAAGGCTCTGACCTAAAGTAAAGTCGTTAGCATTCTTGAAAATGAGAAGTCGTGATATGTGAGATGCTGAGGTTGTCATGTCGTGTAAAAATAGTGTATGTATATGTGTATATGTATATGTATATATATATATATATATATTTATACAGTGCTCCCTATTTATAACACCCCTCATTACAAGGTGGTTTCTGATATAACATGGTGGTTACCGTGGCTCACACTGAAATAGTTTTCCCATTACTTCTATGTTTAAAGTCACTCTGTTATGAGGCGGTTTTGCTATAACAGGGTATACCCTCTGGACCCCAACACCAGCGTTATAAAGAGAGAGCACTGTACATATATATATACATCTATTTTGGAGTTGTATATTTTATGTTCGGAACGAGTGGGACTTGAACCTGTCACATGTAAGAGACTTAATTTAACACCATTTACAGTTTGTGTTTCTTTTTAAGTAAGTTCATGAAGAAAACTTTTTTCCTTCATAATTGGCAAAAACTGTTTCTTACAAAAATTTGTGTGTTTTGTATCAAGCATGTAACTGTTTCCATGCTAAATTGCAGACTGACTCAGTCTTTTTCTGAGCTGAAAGTGTGCTTGGGAATGCTGTGGATTGGACTGTTCTTTTTTCTCTGGGAAAGGAGGCATGCTGGCACTTAAGTAAAAAGTTACTTTCACTAGAAACCTGAATGTGGAATTGTTACAGTATTTCAGAAAGCATGACTTTTGTCGATATTAGCATTGAATGAGTTCTGTTACTGAAAAAAAATGCATTTATTCAAGTTAAAGACAAGAAAGTGAACCGTGCTCATGTTTTGTAGACACTGCTCCACCAAAGAAGGTGCTTAAAGACATGACCTTGAACCTATTTGAGGTAAGATCGGTTATCTACCAGGTCACTGATGTGAGGAACTTTCTTTTCAGCCAAGTGGCCATGCACAATGTAGCAGTGCAGCATCCGGTCTTTGCTGCCAATCTGGGGACAGACGATAGTTGAAAAAAAGAAACATTTTGTAGTACCCAGTACCAATCATTGTAGATAGACTGAAGAGTATTATTAACACATTGTAGAAAAATATTTTCTTCAGAGGGTTGCTTGCAAAGACTTTCTCAACTTCAGGAAGCACATTGTAAATTGTAATTAAATATCTCAGCAATGCAAACCCAAAACAGAGGGACATGACTATCAAAGTATGGTGAAAACAGACTGATACATTTCATCAGGGCCTGAGTTAGAGTTAGAGTTAGAGTTAGAGTTAGAGTTAGAGAGAGAGAGAGAGAGAGAGAGAGAGAGAGAGAGAGAGAGAGAGAGAGAGAGGGAGGGAGGGAGGGAGGGAGGGAGGGAGGGAGGGAGGGAGGGAGGGAGGGAGAGAGAGAGAGAGAGAGAGAGAGAGAGAGAGAGAGAGAGAGAGAGAGAGAGAGAGAGAGAGAGAGAGAGAGATTTAATTTGTGCTCAATGCTCTCTTTTTGGGCATGGTATGTTGGTCATGAAAATGATTTACTTGATCTACATGTACAAACTGTCCATTTTTTTCTCATTGTACAAGGTTAGGAAATGTCTCATTAAATGGGAATTGTGATATCTCCATAGCAACTTTTGTATGAAGCCAAGCTTGAAGCCACCTATGGTTACAGCACTGGGGCTGTTGCACTGGGTGTGTGTTGATCACACGGTGATTAGCACCAGCTGAATCATGTCCTGTTCAGACTGTCGGCTTTTCTTTGCTGTGGGGGTGTCTCTTGCTGTTTTTTAAGTCTGATAGCATGCTATGGTATTGACGTATTTTGAAGACACATGTTGTAACCCCTGCATGTTAATGTATTGATCATGCCAGGCTGGGTCTGTGAAACCTGTGTATTTCTGTTTGTAGGCTGACTTGGCTCCAATGTCCGTGGTTTATTTTGGGTCTGAGGTGCATAAAGGTAAGGTGTATGGCTGTTACAATAAACCAATTGTTCTACATGTATACCATATTTTGCAACCCCCCCCCCCCCCAGCCAGTCCTATGCTGTGTTTAGCATCCAATAACCCACCAGTCCTATACCTGTTCAGCATACAATAAGCTGCCAGTCCTATACCCTTTTGAGCTTGCAATAAACCATCAGCCCTGTACTGTAGTAAGCATACAATCAACATACAATTGTACAGTCTATTTTGCATTCCATTAAAAAATCACTTTGCTCTTAATGGCATAAATGTTGCTTGAGTAAAATAGCGTGAGATGACCATGATGCTGAATTCAAATTTTATTTCCATGTGTTTCATTCGTATACATGCTTCTGCCTTTTTCAAAACATGACCATCATGTTCCCATCCAGAGACCTGGAGTTTATGTCTGGTCACGCCACCAGCAGTACACATACAATGTAAGCCATTTTACTGAACTCAGATTATGTTTGACCGCTGCTGTTATGTTATATTGAGGCTACTGGAAGGGTTTATAGAGCTTGATTGTCAGAAATGAAAACATTTCATGAAAGTGTGTGAAAGTTGTGTTTATTTTGACTACAGATCATTACTTATCAAGTGCTGTGCTCAATGAGGTGGCAACAGAGGCAGCCGCTGACAATGTGGTTGCTGAACAGTAAGTTCTCCTTTAATATTCTCACAGTATGTTTTGTCTGCATAACAAATTATACCGTGGCTATACATTTACATGGTGAATATTACTGAAGACTGCCCATCTTGAAACATCACAAAGGCAAAACACTCATAAACACCTATGAGCTGATTACACAATGAATTATTACATGTTCAAATACTACAGTGGTCCCCCTCTAATGAGCCCCCCCCCCCCCCCCAAGAGAGGCCACCCTCTCTGCAAAGGCCATTTCTCCATGCCACAAAAGTGGTATTTTCATTGTATTGCCCCCCTCAAGAGAGACCACCCCTCTAATGTGGCCACATTTTGGTTGCATTTGGGGTGGCCTTGTCATATGAGGACCACTGTAGCTGTGTGTTAACCTGATATTGAGTGGCAGGATGGAAAGGTGTGCCAGTAATCTTGTAAAGTTACTACAGTAAACAGACATCAGATTTATATGATTATGTTTTGGTTGGGTAGTGGTGCTGTGTGAACCACCTGTAGGAGATCACTGTTTTGTTTGTTTATTTTATTGAAACTGCATTTTGAAGATATTTGATTGCAGTTGTTTGTCATTGATTTATCTGAGACCTTGTTTGCCGGCAGGTGTTGCATGTGATCAGCAGATACCAAAGTGGTCTTGCTTTGGTTTGTACAAAAAAAAAAAAAAAAAAACCAACCAAACAAACAAACAAACAAACAAACAAACAAACAAACAAATTCCCAAAGGATGAAAGATCCCTATGCTTTCCCTGGTAGTATCCTATGATAAACAACAAAAATTCCTGCATATTGTGGGGGGTTTTTTAATACCTGGAGTATACTGGCATTTCAAAATTTGATACTGGCATAGGTTGTGGTACCATACTGTGCAATGCAATTTGCATTGAAATCACACCTGGAACTTCAAAGCTATGGACCAATCAGAGCAAATAACTAGCAGGGCAGGATACAGGGTGTGCATTGAAATAACATATGCCTTTTTATTTCCGTGGAACTTGAAAACAATTTACCAGTCAGAGCAATTCCCTTCCCTTGTGCTGGGATACATAGATTCTCCCATAGCTAGATCAGTATCCTACCCTGTACAGTTCCCGCTCGAGCTGTATCCTCCCTCAGGATACGGGCTCTCAGGAGAACTGTATGGGGTAGGATACTGATCTAGCCTTGGGACAACCTATAAGTATCACATGAATATGGATAGAAGACAGGTAATTATTGCCCACTCAATAAGGCCCTTGATGTTAATTGTATCTTCTGTACGTTGTCACAGCATGGGCCAGAGAGACAGTGCAGATGTCAGTCAAGCAGACCAGGGAGCAGCCACTGCCGGGGCATCTGCAGGGCCCTCCAACAGTACATATAAGCGACCCAAAGCTTCTTCCAGTATGGCCAGTGGGTCCTCACAGAGCAAGCAGACCCCATCAGATGCACCCAAATGGTTCAAAATGGGTCAGTTTTTCTTTTTCTTCTTTTAGTCACTCACCAGGGGATTATGGGTATGCACATTGTCCTACTGTCTGTCTGTTCTTTCCTCCATCTGTCTTGATGACAAATCGTGTCCAGACCATATTTCCTATAACGTAACACCTACCCAATAATAGGCTGTTTTTTAATGAGCAGAACAGATGTGAACTTGAAGGGACCCCGTCACTACAAGCATGGGGTGATAACATGGTCGCGAGTATGTGTGCACATGGCTCCAGTGTGAAAAAAAGTAAACAACAAGAATGTACCCTCACAGATATAGGCATATGCAACACACAGCTGTGTGTGGCCTTTTCCCCCTTTCACTGTACATTAAACAACCTGAACTCGCTTCACCATCCATGGAAACCCGTGTCTTACCATGAAAGCTCAGTACAAGCATCATGAAAATACCTGCTCAGCTGGTAAACCTTAAAGCTTTTGTTCATTGACTACAGTGTGAAATATTTTGAATCATGTAAGTCATTGTTTTTGATATGTTGTTAAACAACACTACATGTATTTTTTTTTATTATTCTTTCCAGGTAAAAAGTGAAGCAGTGAAGTACAAGAGAGTACATAGTAGAATACGAGGATGGAAATATGGTTGTATAGACTGCATAATGTGCATAACCATCTTGGTTTAATCAGGTTTGGTTCCATGTAAGAAAGGGACATCACAAACATGAACAACTAGCCATGGAAACTTGGCCCAGATACTGTCTTCATTTGATGTATGACTCGTGAAATGATGTGAATTCAGTTTTCTACAACTTTTTGTCCATTTTTTTTTCCATGTTTCAGTGCAAATAGCAATGAGGTAAAAAGGAAGAATGTGATATAAATTTATGTTGCTAACAGGAAATGTGCAAGATGGAAGACTACATTAAGAGAGAACATTGGTACAGAGAGTTGGGCATCACTAGGGTAACTACAAGAAAAAATGGAGCTGAATATGTTTGATGTCTCATGATGTGACAAGATAGGAACACATACATAAAATGTATTAGTTTTATTACTTTGTGCATGTTGGACTCCATATATGTTCCTCTCGTGTATGGCATAAACTTGTCTCTGATGCAAGGATGGTGCAAACACTAATTGCCATTACTCAGAATAAATTAAGACCACCGTGCACAAGATAACACAGAGACAGGTCCATGCCTCTTTGTTCCAAGTCTACACACAATGCCAGTGTGCCAAATGTTCATTGAATATCAGAATTGTGCTTTGAAAATGGAACAAAAGTAATGTGTGGCAATTGCCACAGTCAAGTATAGTGGCATGTTCAAGATACAAGTATCTTTAAATGTTTTATGCTGTGAGGACTCGGCAGAGTATTCTGGCTTTCCATGACAAGAGTGGTACATGTACACATGTTAATTATGAAGCTTGATGGGACGAAGTTGATCCATGGATGTATGTATTGTACCTGATTCTTTCATATAAAACTTGTATATTATACTATTTTCTCGTGTTTTGTATTTCTTTTACCATATTTATCATAAATCACACAAATGAAAGCAGGACAGTTTGTTAACACAGATAAAAGACCTATGTGTTGACTTCATGTGTCAAAACCAATCATCAACAAGGAGAGAAAAAAATAATTAAGCCTGAGGTTTTTGTTTATCAGCTGTATCCCCCATCCACAATTAGCATTGGGCCACATGCATCTAGTTTCAACATTATGTTAAAAAAAAAAAACCCCAGAAATAATTGTCACACAACATAGTTGCAACAAAGAAAAAAGGCTGTGGTTTATCCAGACTTTTCTTGCAAAGAAAGGACAGAAAGATGGTGTATAACAATGGAAAAACCTGTAGAGGGTAATCACAAGACATGGACACATAAAGGGGCTGAAATAAATTTTGTGAAAAAAAAAGCATTTTTATCCCTTTATATACATGAACGCTCTCAACATGAGTATGGTAAGCAATGTCTGTAGGTTATAAGTGACAAATATCTGGACACCAAATCACAGAGAGCAGCTTGTAACCTTTGTGATATTTTGTCACTCGTTTGCAGAGAACTCCAATCGGGTGCATTATTATTTTAAGTCCTATCTACAGTACCTTTGTGTTCCCGTTCAACTGTAAGCCAAATGCAGTTAAGCTGGCTTTAGACCTTTATAATTAGTGTCACTCCCATACAACATGAAGTTGTCCCTAGTGAGGACCACAGTTGTGCAATGTCAAAGTTCTAGCACAAACAGTTCTTGAATTTTATCCAGAAACTGTTCACACTAGGTTGCCACCAAACTTGGGGATGGGGTCAAGGTCACCTGTGTAGACCAGTCGCACTAGTGGAGGACCATCATCATGTGCAATATCCAAGCCTTGGCTGAAAGATATTGTCCAGTGATCTACGGAAATGTGCGCAGGTCTCCTGAATATAATTTTAATCTTGTATGGAGGACTGTCACCACATGCATTCTCAGAGTTCCAGCTCAAGTTTAAATTAAAAAGAAAAAAAAAACGTTAGCCAAGTTCTGTACTCCGATTGTAGAGAGAGATTCAGCCAACAACCATTGTTTAGTTGTAGATCCTGAATATTCAATTTGTGCATTTGCAAATCGCATCAAATATTGTACGAAACATTTTTTTTTGTGTAAATGTTCCTCATGAACACACACACACACACACATATATATATATATATATATATATATATATATATATATATATATATATATATATATATATATATATATATATATATATATATATATACGTATGTATGTATGTATGTGTATGTATGTATATATGTATGTATGTATATAGTAAGGACTTACCTCTAATATTTGCCTGAGTAACAGGCTCAACATTAGACAGGTTAAATTTACAACTAAAGGATATGGAGACTCCTTTGTTCCATCTAGTATTCTCCTTTGGAACAACTTACCACTCAATATCAGAGAGTCTGGGACACTTGATATCTTCAAATGTAAATTAAAATCGACTTTATTATCTGTCGGCCCCATACCCTCCTACTTTTCATACGGTAAGCGCTTCCAAATATCTGTCACACTCAGTTGCACCTCAGTTTTTTTTTTTCCAGCTTTACTCCACATATTAAACATTGTCCAATCACATGCCTGCTCATGCTCCAACCAAAATGAAGACATTTATCACTTTTTCCTGACCTCTCCTAAATTCTTAGTGCTTAGGCAAGCTTTACTGGATACGGTGTGTCACATCCTAGCACCTGGTGTACATTCAAATCTCTTAGTTCACTCAGCTAGTGACATACTCATACAATACACGTACTTCAAACAAGACAACTCAGAACCCCGTGAGGATGTTAATACCAAATATTTGAAGCTGTGCAGACCTACATCGTGAACACGAGACGCTTTGAATTTCAGGCTACCTCTAGTGTATTATATTGATATGTTAGATTATTTTTCAGCTGTCAGCGTTTCAAATTTGTCCTTGATTCAATTGTACCGAATATTTATGTCAAACCACATGCAAATTCATAGATTGTATGTCCTGTGCGTATTGTAAATTCTTTGTGCGTCATCTTGTTGTGGAGAACCTCCAGATTAGTTCTTTGTTACTATTTAGGCAATCCATGTGAAATAAATACGTTTAAAATTATATATATATATATATATATATATATATATATATATATATATATATATATATATATATGTGTGTGTGTGTGTGTGTGTATGTGTATGTGTGTGTGTGTGTGTGTGTGTGTGTGTGTGTGTGTGTGTGTGTCTGTGAGTGTGCGCGGAATTAATATCAGGCTCTACTAGAATGCTACTACTGTGACAAAAATGTATTATGACCCTTGAAATAAAGATATGTTACTGTCATGAAGTGGATAGTTCACGACTTCAAAGTTAAAGCAATCCGTGATACGTTTTGATTCAAAACCTGTCGGACACTTTTATTTCTAAGTGAAAAAAAAACATGTCTCTTTAATGAAGGAAATTACCACAAGAGGTCTTCATATAGGCAATGTGCCTGTTGACCAATTGTTTTTCGAAGTAAAATATGTTTAAACGAAAAAGCATTACTTTCCAATGGAACATCATCAGGACAAATACGTTATGGATTTTGAATAAAATTTTCCATCTTTATACTGGCAATATCATCGTAGGGATAAATAATAACTTTACTTAATAATTGCATGAATGCATGTTTAATCTTTGGACGAT
>OZ026613.1:26745006-27016006 GCA_964020975.1 Hermodice carunculata
TGCAAAAACAGTATAAACGCACCACATATACATCATGTAATGGCGTGTCTACACCACAATTTTTTTTCCTGATTATGACTTTCCCTGTCAAAACAAGAACGATTAAAAAAATCCTTTTCACAATCTGAACAAGTGGTAGCGATAATGTGAAGACAGCTGCTGCAACAAGTGAAACATCTAATACATGATTGATATCAAATCATAGATGTTTTACTGAACTAGTCTCATTGGAAGGCCGAAAACAGAATGCACATAACGCTTCGGAAGCATAAAATGTTGAATGCTGCGAAGCAAGCGCGAGCGCGGCACATGATTTGTGCTTCTCGACTCGATGAAGGAATTCAGTCTTTGTCTCAATGCTTGTGTAATATCATACATGTAGTAAAGCAACCAGTTTTGGAAACACAGGTAGAGTCTTTTTTCATATAGTATTATAGAATGACCATACAGATGCTGGCAGTATCACTCTGTTGATCCGCTTGAGACACAGACACACATTTCTTGTGTTTCCAAGAGCCCTGTTTCTAGACAATCATTCAATTGATGTCTTACGCGGAATCCTTATTCAATTCTGGAAATGACGTACTTATATTACAAGCACAAGATTATTATTATTATTATTATTATTATTATTATTATTATTATTATTATTATTATTATTATTATTATTATTATTATTATTATTATTATTATTATTATTATTATTATTATTATTATTATTATTATTATTATTTCACTACAGCCACGCCGCTGAACCAATGTGGTATCATGCTTCGGGACACCTGCAGGTACTTGCCACACACTGACCATAGCGGCTCTGCTGGAAAAGAGTTAGCGTGGCAAAACTCCTACACTTTTGTTGGGAGTTATCGAACCCCACGAAGGCATGTAGTGTAGGTATGTATCCTTGTTCGTCTGGCAGACCTGCTCTACTCCGTGTAACTGTTGTCTGCATACCATTAATGATGGTTTTTTTTTTTTTTTTTTTTTTTTTCTTTTTTATAGAGATGTCTACGTGATCTGCTTTACTTTTGCCCATTTTCGCTCAATGAATGTGCTTCAGTGTGAAGGTATACGACTTAAATTTTCTCAGTTTCTAGCACGATTCCAAATAAAAGTGATACAACTGCTACAGGGGAAGAAAATAAAATTTTAGACTGCATGAATAGGAATGCAGTGTGATAAAATGCATTTTCATGAAATATTGAAAATTACCTGCTACTGCCGAGGATTAGCCACAATCAACCGAATATGTAGTTGACGCGATGGAAGCACCGAATATAAACCTACATATTTAATAATCCATAAGCAGGTAATATTTCAATGCACGGAGTTGCACCTCAACTCTCTTCTCAGTTCTGACTCACATTTTATAGTGTTTATTACATAGAGCAAACATATGCCAATGTATAATGTTCTCTTTGCCTGGAGTGTCAGTCATCGCATGACCAGAACGGGCCAGTTTTCATCCACTGTGAAAGAAAAATAGTGGAACTAATGATATCCGTGGCATACCAACGATACGTGTACCGTTGCGGCAAATGGGTATGCGCTGGCAACGATAGAATCCGTGTGTGCAATTAAATCCAATCAGTAATGTTGTACTGATTACTGTATGCAACAAATACAATTTTCTTCACAGTTATTATTCGACGTATGAACATGGAAAAAATAAAGTCTTCATTACCAAGATTATGTAAGGACTGCATGTGTGAATACCTTTTCCTCCATTGTCCTGAACTTATAATTGGCGTTCATTTAATAAATAAGCAGGTATACCTAAATAAGCACTGAAAGCTTATAAAAAAATCTACTGACCTTATTAAAATCATCTGACTGTTGGAAATACTTTTCAACACATGAAACCTCACTATACACATGAATAAAAAGAGCTTAAATGCAGAATATTGATATGACAGGTTTGAGGTCTGAGACAGATTCAACAAAGTGCAAACAAAAAGTGTGAAGTAAACAAACATTTCACTTCCTTCTTCATGCAGTAAACGAATTGGTAACAAATTACGACTAATATATGGAGACCTACATAAATTAACAGGCGCAATAGGCCTAAATCACAAAACTTTCTTTCTCTAGAGCTTCTTTCGTTTGTAGTCTCACAAGAATCGAGTAGTAAAACCCTCAAAACGCCATTCGCTGAAGAATCGAACGCGAAGCATGTATACTCCCTTATGCGACCGTGACGTGTTGTTCTCACGTCTCCCTGTTGCAGAAGTTCCCTTTTTGTACCCCGAGTTTTACTTTGAGAGCGCATGAAGGGCTTCTGCCATCTTTTACCTAAGATACCCAACAAAGTACACACACACACACACACACGTTTTTATTTATTTGTTTGATTTATTTTATATTTTGGTGTTTTTAGCAACAATTGTGCGTTTTGCCATTGCGCATGAGCAAAACGGATCAAGGTACATGCCATACAGGATCACCTTAGTTCATTTTTTTTTCCAGAATTTAAACTTCATTTGAACGTTTAAATATGGAAATAAGGAGAGAAAACTGTTTCAATATTAGAAAATGCAGATTAATCTGATTAGTCATCAACGTACTGTTTAGCTGATTGAAAACAATATTTAAAAGTGTTAATACTGTCGGACAAGAAGGATAATTTGACACGGGCAAAACAGACTGCCACATCCAGTGTTATTATGACTGAAGACGCAAAATGATCCGGTATGAATCATATCAAGCTGCTATTTACAATTCCAAATGTATATATAAAGAATGAGTTAAAATTGATGCAACGATAATTCCTCATCGTTTCCTTGCCATGAACTATTGTAGTCAATTCATTTATATCAATACGCAGAGTTACAGTGGGGATATAAAGGCTTTAAATCCACCAAAAATCATAAAGTCTCCTAAACAGATCAATAAGTTATTTTCCCATATATTTGTTTAATTTGTTTATTTACTGTTTCACATCGTCTTATGACTAAGAAAAAAGCACAACTTTTTACTGTGATATCCAAGGGAACCAATCAAATTAATCATCCAAACTGCCCCATTATCAACCATATACCCGATCTTGTTTGCCCGCCATTTGATTCTTCTTGCCAATGTCTACACCAGTAAAGCAAGACAAAACGGGTCACTTTTGCAGGTTACGAAAAACCCATTAAAAACTTTTTCTACCAATTTTTCTACAGTTAATGAGACCAGAAAACGCTAACCCAGGTGTGAATCGTTAAATTTTTATTTTCACTATCGTATTAGATTTCTTCACCACCTGGCCAAGGTAGCTTTCACACTCACAATTTGCGACAGAGGCACGAATGATCAAAGAAAAATGCATCAAGGGCAACATGGATCGGAACTGAATCGTTGTACCTGATTCGTCTTGCCCAACTTTACATTGTGAATGAAACCTACCGCCTGAATGAAGTAATATTCAGTTCTGTGTGATTCAGAGTTCAAAATACAAACAAAATGCTCACTGCCTCATCGAGCCCTGTTTATTTTGCATTACAAAATCTACTGAAGGAAAAATGTTACAATGTCTCTAGTGAAATTTTACAAAAATAACGATCAAACATGACTTTCAGTGCTTAACTTAAATCAACTGCTTGAATGCTTCCATTTCGATTGCCCCTTTAGCCTTGTGGTCTCGTTTTTTTTAAATTAATATAAAAATACCATTTACTAAAAAAAGTATGATTTCTGACCACCATACCCGTTTTGCCCGCCCTTTCACTTCAGTCTAAAGCTTATATATTCTGATGAATATGACAAGTTTTGAATTGTAAAGTCAGACTTCCGAAAACTAGACTGGTCATTTTCGAATATCGTAAATATGTCTGTGTTCCAACACTGACATACTGTTTTTCTAGGAATTCTTTCTTTCTTTCTTTCTTTCTTTCTTTCTTTCTTTCTTTCTTTTTCTTTCTTTCGTTCTATCTCTCTTTTTTTAAAGTGTGTCTGTCAGCACACACCTTTCTGTTTTTCTAGGAATTCTTTTTTTCTTTCTTCTTTCTTTTTCTTTCTTTCTTTCTTTCTTTCTTTCTTTCTTTCTTTACCGGCAAATTTGTCCGACATTTCATTTGAAAACTATTACATGTAGAAACTCCAAACTTGGCACAATTATACTTCTATGGATAAAGTCTGGCCTTTTTATAATGAGAGGTCATGCTTTTCAAAATTATGCAAATGAGGGCTAATTAAAGTTTTAAATCTTCAATAATATCTTATCTTTCTTTCTTTCTTTCTTTCTTTTTCTTTCTTTCGTTCTATCTCTCTTTTTTTAAAGTGTGTCTGTCAGCACACACCTTTCTGTTTTTCTAGGAATTCTTTCTTTCTTTCTTCTTTCTTTTTCTTTCTTTCTTTCTTTCTTTCTTTCTTTCTTTCTTTCTTTACCGGCAAATTTGTCCGACATTTCATTTGAAAACTATTACATGTAGAAACTCCAAACTTGGCACAATTATACTTCTATGGATAAAGTCTGGCCTTTTTATAATGAGAGGTCATGCTTTTCAAAATTATGCAAATGAGGGCTAATTAAAGTTTTAAATCTTCAATAATATCTTATAAACTATAGTAGATGTGGTTCCAAGTGTATAGGAATTCAATCATAGCAAGGTAAAGGTCATCTCAAATGTCAAGGTCAAAGGTCATGCCAAGTTCAAAGGTCAATTTCAAGCCAAAATGTCATTTGTGAGGTCAAGGTTCACTTCAGGTAGAGGTCAACTCAAGGTCAAAGGTCATTTCAAGGTCAAAGGCCCTTTCCATGGTGGCTTTCTTCTAGCCATAACTGGGTCAGTTTTTATCCAATTTTGATCATGTTGGGCTCAAATTGTAGCTATTGTAATCCTGCATATTTTTAAAACTTACATATACCTCTAAAGGTCAAAGGTCAAGCTCACTTGGACCTTTGAAAGTTTCATCCAGTCATAACTTGGCCATTTTCCATCCAATTCTAATCATGTTGGACTCAAATTGTAGTATTGCAACACTCCACATTTTTATAAGGAGATATGTGACCTCGAAAGGGCAAAGGTCAAGGTCATTTTGCCCTTTGAAAGTTTCATCTTGCCACAACTTGGTCAATTTTCATCCGATTTGGTTGCATGATTGTACCTCCATACAAGGACTTTGACCGTTTTATAGAGGAATGAAGATATTTAAAATTATGCAAATTAGGGGCATTTGAAATTTTAAAACTTGACTATCTGCAGAACTATTACAGATAGAGATGTCATTTCAACTGCTACAAGTGGGTTATTAACCATTGCGCATCTAATTAATCTAAAACAAAAGTTGTAACCATTTAAATTATGCTAATTAGCAGCATTTGAAATTTTAAAAACTTGAATATCTTCAAAACTGTTATAGATAGAGATGTCATTTTAACTTCTACTTTGGGGTTGTTGGCCATTGCGCATATAATGAATCTAAAACAAAAGTTGTAGCAATTTAAATTATACTAAATAGGACCATTAGAAATTTTAAATCTTGAATAACTTCAAAGCTATAATAGATAGAGATGCCATTCCAACTTGTACTCCTGTGTTATGGAAGAGTTGTACATTGCCACACCAATATGCTTTAAAGACACACACACTGATTTGCTATGCAGCAAATCATCTTTTCTAGTTTTCTTTCTTTCTTTCTTTTCTTTACAGGCTAATTTGTCCGACAATTCATTTGAAAAGTATTACATGTAGAAACTCCAAACTTGGCACAATTATACTTCTATAGATGAAGTCGGGCCTTTTTATAATGAGAGGTCATGCTTTTCAAAATTAGGCAAATGAATGCTAATTAAAGTTTTAAATCTTCAATATCTTATGTACTATAGTAGATGTGGTTCCGAGTATATAGGAGTTTGATCATAGCAAGGTAAAGGTCATTTCAAATGTCAAGGTCAAAGGTCAATTTTATGCTCAAATGTCATTTTTGAGGTCAAGGTTCACTTCAGGTAGAGGTCATCTCAAGGTCAAATGTCATGTCAAGGTTAAAGGCCACTTTTGATGGTGGCTTTCTTCTTTTATCCAATTTTGATCATGTTGGGCTCAAATTGTAGCTATTGTAACACTGCACATTTATGAAACTTACATGTGACCTCTAAACGTCAAAGGTCAAGGTCATTTGGACCTTTAAAGTTTCATCCAGTCATAACTTGGCAAATTTTCATCCAATTTAAATCATGTTGGACTCCAATGGTAGGTATTGCAACACTGCACATTTTTTAAAGAACATGTAGCCTCAAAAGGGCAAAGGTCAAGGTCATTTGGCCCTTTGATATTTTTCTCTTGCCATAACTTGATCAATTTTCATCTGATTTGGTTCATGCTGGGCTTAAATTTTGGGTATTGTAACACTGAGCAATTTACATGTGACCTGTAAAGGACAAGGGTCAAGGTCATTTGGACTTTGAAATTTGCATCCAGCCATAAGCTTAATGTAATATGAAGTACCGAAGGATAAAAGTTGTGGCATTTAATATTTACAGCTTTTGAAGGCACACAGATTTGCTTTGAAGCAAATCTTCCTTTCCAGTTCATATCTCGTCTTTTCCAAATCTAAACTGCAAGTCTTATGTTATCAGTTTTAATAGAAAACTAGACATGCCTTCAACCCAAAGCGTTGACTGAAGGGTCTGCCATTTGCTCAAATTAGGTTATGGTGACACCAAAATCAAATCAGTCCATCATGGCATGCTAAATAAGCATACTGCTAAATTTGAGCAAAATGCATTGGAGCATACTGGAGATATTGCGTAACAAACCTTAATGAGCATGAAATTAGGCTGCCATTTCCTCAAATTAGGTCATGGTGACACCAAAATCTAATAATTTCATCTCACCAGGTAAGATAAGCATATTGCCAAATTTGAGCAAAATACATGGAGGCATTCTGCAGATATTGCGGTAAAGAGAATATGCACATCCAGACTGACAACCTGAAAACTGAAAAGTGTCGCCCCAATGGGGCGGACCCTTAATAATCATGATTCTCACCTACATAGAACATGCATATGTAAAAGACAGTATCCTGCATAACACAATTATCTTCGTTTTCAGACCAAAAGGACATAATTTGAGACAAAAATGTTTTAAATGTATTCAAAATTAAAGTTTGATGAAAATGATGTGATGAGAAATCGTGAAAAACTTTAAAGTGACATCATTTAGGAACAAAATTTTTAGGTTATAGCATAACTTCACGAGTAAGTCAGGTTTTAGCATAGCTTCAAGAGTTAGTCAGTGGTTTATCCCAAACCATCTCTGCCAGGTAAGATAAGCATATATCCAAATTTGAGCAAAATACATTCGGGCATTCTGTAGATATCACGGTAACAAAATGTGCACATCTGGACGGACAACCCAAAAACATAAAGGCCCCCCCCCCATGGGGCGGAGAAAAAAAAAGCAGCATGACCTATTCAACAAACTTAATGCAGACCTGCCCATGGTACATCCCCAGAAAGTTTTGAGAGAATGTGGCTAACTTTTGTAGCAGTTATAAAAGTAATTGTAGGTAGACAAGAAACAGACAGACAGAGGACACATGACCATCTGTTCTGTATTTTTAGCTGATTAGCAAGTCAACAGACATACAAATGGAGGCCACCCAGGATGGCAGGGGGGGAGGGGGGAGTGTCACCATTCTGATGAAATGCTCAGGATCTCTGAGAATGTAGTTTAAGGAGGCATATTCAGATATACTGCTAAAACTGAACTACTGGGACCAATCATAATCCCCACATCAAGCAAGTAATACCAACAGTTTAAAAAAATATATCTTTTATTTGTCACATCATGTACATGAATTAGCATGTCTAAAACTAACTTACCAATTCTACGCTCTTTCACACATTATGCCCCAAGTAAAATTAAAGATGAAAAAAAAAGAAAAATTATTGATTTATTGCTTAATCATTGTAACATGCAGGGCTACACAATGTCCACAGATCTGTTATATCACAGGACAAATACATGGCCCCATACCCTTCAACCATCCAAAACTGGCTGGTGATCCAATGTCTGCTTGAATATTTTTACACTAATCTGGACAGCAGCAACACAATTTGAATGATATTTGTAGATAAGACTTATCAAGGCAACATACCCAGATCAATAGCTTTCCTCAGCATGGGTTGGGTGCTATGTGCCAAATCCATGCCAAGGAAAGCTGTTGACTCAGTCATAATTCAAGGGGAAAGGGCCATGTGTTCCTACACATGTTTTTCTTTTTACTTTAACAAATGTTACATTGTCCTTTCATTACCAGGTGCTTTCACACGATTTACTACTGTAAAATTAATTGACCAATTCTTTGGGTCTTCCCTAGTATGTAAGAATTTTTAATTTCTAATTTGACAAAATTCTTAAATCAATCTTTACCTATAACACGGATAAGCTTGCATCATGTAAACCATATTTCTCCAAACAAAAAACCTACTTGCTTATGAAATGTAATACGCCTGCATTGTGGACCATATTTTGGGTCACTATGGCAAAAAAAACATGGAAACTGGACTCAATGTGGAATATTAAGCATAAGGTCCAGCTGTTTATATGCCACAAAAGACTATGGGGCACTTACTAGAACATGTGCATTCCTTGGAATGATTATGTTAAAATCTATCAAATCAAGTGACTAATTTTTTCATCATCCTAACATGAAAATATGCTTCATTTTAATTTGACAAATATTGCAATGGTCTTCATTGTCTTTTTTTTTCTTTCGAGTTTTGATACAAAGTCCCAGATGTGATAGATTACAAGTGGTTAGTTGTACCTGCTAAGTGCATCTTGTTAAATTATTGTTGTGTTGATGTCTCTTTAAGTGCTCTGCATTGTAGAAATGTACGTACATGTATTTTGATGATGCCTTGCTCATCTCTAAGCGGGTTTTCTCAACCCCTGGCAGTGGTCTTCGCAGGTTTTCACAAAAGCAGGGCAGTCTGATCTGAAAAGGGCAACTTGTCAATGCGGGTAGGGACCACATAGGGTGCCTCAAAAGTAAGGTTCTATATAAAATAGGGTATCTTTCACACAAAACTGAAGAAATTGTTGATAGCTGTGTCTAAATCATGGTCAAAATACTGCTTTTAATATGTTTTCTTTGAATTCAGCTTATGTACCAAAGATTTGTAGTCAAAATTGAAGAAATATGCCTGAAAACCATCAAAGCATGATGTACATATCACAGAAAAAAGGCAGGAAGCAAAATAAAAAGGCAGGGAGCAAAGAAAAAGGGCAGGGAGCAAAGAAAAAGGGCAGGGAGCAAAATAAAAGGGCAGGGTAAATCTCCCTTCTATTTTAAACTGCAGAGACCACTGCCTTGTCTCTAACAGTTATCAGATTTTTTATAAATTGGTTGTTTATAAATTGGTTGTTACTGTGAGACATCGTCCAGCTAACACTGTTAATCTCCTCTTGCTGTTCATGGCTTCCGATCAAGCCATGTAACTGATGTATTGTGCGAGTTCCTCAAAAATGCCTCTGTGCATTTTCTTAGGTGTGGTTTCTTAGACATACCCTAAGAGTCACATGTCACAATACTTCATCGTTTTGTCTTTTTTCTGCTGCCTGTCTCACTGTCCACATCTTTTCCATTTGCCTTTCGTTTCTCAGATCCACCCTCCCCATTGCCAGCCAACAATGAGGGGTCCACCTGCTGAGCCACCTGATAGGTCCACAGAGCCAGCTCTACCTTGTGCGCTGTCCAATCACAGTTGGGATCTGCAAATAATTTGACAGTCTAAAACAATGGGACCAAATGGCAACTCACTTTTACCTCTACAATCCCACATTTAAGTGTACATCATATTGCTGTTGACTCATGAATATCTGCCATGTAGAACAGTTCTTCTTGGTATTCCTGGTGGTTAACTGGTTAATATACATACAATGTATATATATAAATACTCCAAACCCAATTTCTTTTGTTTTTGGGGCAGAGTCTTTTCTTCATAGAGCATGCCTGGCCTGGAATATATGTTGATATATCTGCTATAAGCAGATATATTTAAAATAAATATCAAAACATCTTTGAAATGCCAGTGACCTCAGCACTTTTGAGTGGAACTTTGACAATTTTTGTCTGAAAGAAAAAAAAATGTAGGTGGCCAGGGTTTGAACCCTTAATTTTGTGAACCAGAGTCCAGCGTGCTGTCCATTCCACCATCAGGTCTGCATGTTCAATGCTGTTTTGATCTCCCCTTTAATGTAACATGTCTATTGTTGGCCAACGCTGAATGGAAGCAGTGAGCACAACAAGTAAAGTGCCAAGGTCACTACATTGTTTGGGATTCCCTTTTTTTTAAACCCAAATTATGTTGTTGAAACTCAAACAGTTTTTGATGGTGTATAATACATTTGTATTGTGTTATAAGTAGGTTAGTTTCCTTGGCTCAGAGTATATTTTTCATACACTTGATTCCACTGAGATTCAACTATATATATATATATATATATATATAGGTAGAGAAATTAGCTTTTTTCAATTTGCCCAAGCCTCCAGAAAGTTGCCCAACTTCCCACCACATGAAAATTGTAGCTATCTTGTTAAAAGACAGACATTTATAATGTTGCAAGTATAAGTGAACAATAAAGACAAGAGCGTATTTGTCACTGCTATGAAAACGGCATCCCCACAGGAAGAAGGAGAATATTCTAGGGACTGTATGTAATGTTGCCACAACTGTTGGAAATGACATGTTCTGCTGAACATTGAAAGTTGGCTCATGAGAAAATAGTTACGGAAACAAAGTTGCCCGGGCCACGTAGACACACGCTAATCCTGTGTATATATATATATATATAATTAACCCTCATTGAATTTACATGTCAATAATTGACTCTGCTGAGTGTGTCTGTGGTACTGCAAATGAAGATGCAGTCACCTATTTGTGTGAATGTACCAGATGCAGATTGCACCGTGAAAAATTACAAAGTACCGTTATCAGCTTAGCGCCGTTTACAATTCACACTCTACTACACTACTATATGGTTCTAAAAACTGTACCTTTATTCAAAATCAAACAATTTTTGAGACCGTTTAAGAATACATTAGAGACACAGGCAGACTAGGGGTTGTAACTTGAGCATTATATAATTATTCACATTACTCTAAGCATAGTAAAACCCAAAATATCTGTCTCTTGAGACTATACACAAGTATGAGCAAATTTCGGATTAAATATTACCCCAGACTCTTTTTACTGTCTGTGGTGTACTGTCCTGGTCCAAAATTTTTAACTCATGTGGTATAACCATTCTATTTATTTTGTCATGTGTTGTTTATACCTCTTATTGAACACTGTCTTGATTGTTGTGCAACGTCTTAATTCTCTGTTGCAAGAGGGATTAATATAGGGCATTGCCCTGTTTCCCAATTGTATTTCTTCGAAATAAAATGTTTAAATGTCAATAATTCAGATCAAAGTCAAAGTGTATAAAGCCATATGTACACTACTTAATGATCAGAGCACTTAGCCCCAGAAGTCACACCAACACTGCACTACTCACCTTGCTTGTTGAGTCTCTTCACACAGCCCTGGATTTCATCATTGAAGGCAAGATAGTGGTTGAGTGTGTACTGCAGTGGCAGCAGGCCAGGTATGGCCAGCATGGCCTCATCAGCCATGAAGGCAGCATGGCCAGGTGCTCCTGCCGCTAACACCGCTACAATGAAACCATACGACAGCTGGACAACAGGACACATACTGAATGATCGACTCTGAAACCATCAGAGACCTAACACTAACATATTGCCAGCCAACAGTTCTCCACTAGAAACTACCAGAAGTGTCTATTTGATATCAAAATGTTTTTGCACTTTTTTTTTTCATTCAGAATAACATGCCATCAGTCAACAGCTTTCTCTGGTACACTCAGCGCGTATCCTATCCAGACTGCACCCAGGAACGCTGATTACTGGGTCTGCTGAGGAGTTAGGCTCTACCTGAGTTACAATCATTCAGGCACAGCAATTTTTGCCTTAAAACAAAATTTGTTGAAATGAACTCATGCAAAATAAATGTTTTTTGGAAAGGGTATGAACCCTAGACTGTTTCTCATTATATTGTGTACAATGTACCCACTATTACTTGAGGTGTTATCAAACAAATTGCATTGATTTATAGACTGTATTGACTATGTTCAGAGATGTCAAATAGCAAGAAATATGTGATTAATAACTTTTTTATTCACTGATTTGTCAGATCAGATTGTCTTTCGAATTATTTACATTAAAATTGAGAACTGTTGCCACATTGCATACTGACTACTGGGGATTTTCAAAGGAAATATTACTTTTATATTATGGAATTTTGTCAAATGCTTAGATTTTGAATGTCCATGAGATTAGTGGATTAGAATATCATTAATAAATATCATGTTCACAATTGTGTAGACAGACCCCTGCTATATATACTTCAGTACATTTTGGTATTTTCCCTTTACAAAGGGCTTCAATTTCAGTGTATTTTCCAACTTCAGTGGAAAATTATATGAGATGAAACAAAAGTATAAATGTATGTATGTATGTATGTATGTATAAATATGTTTGGTGACCTCCTTGTTGATACAAAGTATCATGACATCAAAGGTAAATGCCTGACAAGTGAAATTTTAAAGGAAAAGAAATTTATATGAATTTTTCACAAGTTATATATATATATATATATATATATATATATATATATACATTGTCTGCTGCTCCCTGGTGGCATACCCTTTTGTTTGCCCACTTCCTTTGTTCTGGTATTTTAAACATACAAAATTTGATTATAGGATAGGATATGCACCAGTTACCCAGTTCACTGTGGGTTTATGACTAGGATGCAATGTCTCCCTTGAGGCTCAAGTGGACCTTGACCAAGCACTTTGAAAAGTTGCGGCATGCTCATCACTAAATAGGTATAGGTACCAGAAGTGGTCACACAGTTTACAGTGACCCAGAAATCTAGTCACAGTATCTTGGCATCATGAGGTACTTGTGTACCAAATTTTACAAAATCTGGACAAGCATTTCTGAGATGTCATGGAAACAAACACTGCTCAGATAGCAGGATGGACATGCAATCCAAAACATAATTCTCTCCCTGCAGGGTAGGTGAAAAAATTGACATAAAGGACTGAAAACCACACAATAATTATTAATGGATAATAATTTCATCAGTTTATGGTACAAAAGTTTAT
The DNA here is from genome assembly GCA_964020975.1 of Hermodice carunculata. Lineage (NCBI taxonomy): Eukaryota > Metazoa > Annelida > Polychaeta > Eunicida > Amphinomidae > Hermodice > Hermodice carunculata. The sequence continues at coordinate 26,758,173 of OZ026613.1, forward strand.
ATGATCCTTTTGTCTGGGAAATGTAAAATTCCATCACAACAAAGCATTTATATTTCAATTGTTCTCTGGAAAACTTGACAAGTGTGGAGTTCAATGTCTTTGACTAAGCCGTTTAAAGTTTATTTATTTGTGTCTTTTTGTCTAGAATCACTTCCTGGTAGTCATTACCTTATTCTGCAGTGCGAACTCTTTACGCTCCATAAGCTAACCTGTCACTGTCTAATAGAGCCTGACCAAACCCGAGCTAACAGGGTTTCAGAATTGAAGCCCGGCTCGGGTTCAGCTTTTACAGTCACTAAACGTTCGGGTTCGGTTATCACTGTCAATGTTGTCAATGTTGGCAAAAGTTAAATAAAAAGGTCACTGAGGTTACTTTTCGTTCTCCTGTACACTTAAAACAATGCAACAAACGACACTTTACAATTACGTGTGTCACATGGGTTGCATTAATCGCCTTAATTACATCAATAATAGTAATGATCCTGTGCAAAAGGGTAACAACTATTACCCCTGTCAACCATTTCCATGTTTGAATTGCAAATACCGAACCCGAACGGTACCCGGTTCGGGATCGGTAATGTGTACCGTGTACCGAGTACCTGGTTCGGTTTCATTATGCATGCTCGGTCAGGTTCTACTGTCTAACCTATATAAATATGGAAGTACCATTGTCCATATAACACATGTTCTTCTGGAGAATTTTGAAATACGTTAAATTACCCAAATAAATTAACGAGTTTTCAGCTGGTTACTACTCAAAACATGTTTTGGAGCCTGCTCATGTTTACCAGTTTCAAGCTGTTTGCACCCAGTATTGCTGAAGTATGTTTTTGTACATCTAACAAATTTTTGTAGCAGTCCAGTATCACTGTCAAAGCAAGCGAAACCTTGCATTTTCAGGAACATACCAGAAGCTGTAGCAGGACCCACAGCCTTGAGTACAACCAGAGCCTTGATGGCCTGCGCAACATCTGGTAACTTGGAGAAAGCCTTCTTGCTTGCACTGATCACTTCATCCGGCTTGTTAACCTGCACCAACTCAATTAGTCGTGGCCGAAACTTGCCCCTCTACAAATATGTAATGTATAATTACTGCAGGTCCAAATCAGTCTGTGCTTGTACTTAGCCATGAACATGATGAAGCTGAAGTAAAATATCTGCGATAGTCACAACTATTATCAACTTAAAATATTTTGTGTCCACGTTTTTATATAGCCTTCCATTAACCAGGATTAAAACAACTAAAAAGCATTGAGAAAAAAGTCAACATTCAACAGCAACAGTTGAAAAGTCGTTCTTTTGGAAAAGTACTAATTAGAAATGAAAATTATCTGCATTGTTACTAAAGACAGGATTCATGTATACTCTGACAGAATTTCTGCAATGTGCTTCTGAAAACTATAATATATGTCTACTTTGATGGGATGGTACAGCAAGACAAATGCAAGACAGCAAACTTAATTTCAAACCAACATGAGCCGTACAAATCCCTGTGTCACTGAACATTATCTGAATTACATGTGGAAGATGTGTCATCAGACAGCAAATATTGACCATCATATATGATTGCAATTTTGATCATACTTACTGCTAATTTCCACTTCATGAGCTTGCTTAGTTCTGCATGTGTGATATGCTTTTCTTTCCTGGATTGCATTATGCCACTGAGTTCTTCCTGGTACCTAATCATCAAGATCAAATGGCAATACATGAAGCACAATTAACTATGCCTGTCAGTCCACCTATTTAAACAACAGACCAATTTAAAAATAAGCCTGTGTTCAGCTGATTATAAAAGAATGTGTTCCACCTCAGAATCAGTCATGCAGAACATCACTGGCCTGACATAAACAATGGGTCATTGATCACAATGCTGGGTCAAGGGCAGAGAGGAAGACAGCTGCATCACACCACAACAAAGATAGGAGGGAGGAAAGAAAGAAAGAAAGAATGAAAGAAAGAAAGAAAGAAAGAAGATTCTAGGAAACTGTGTGATGGCACACAGACATATATGATAAGATCTGTTGTCTTCGTTATTGACCTCCATACACACTTACAACAAAACATGCTGTATTCTGACTTCATGAGTCTCAATCCATCAACACAATGATCTTTTGCTGCAACCCAACAAGGAGGGTCCCAACAAGGGAAATTCAGGGGAGAAGACCTGTGCAGGATACGCGAGTCATGAGAAAACAAGAATAACTTTAGGTTTTTGGACTGCTTGTGTCCAATCATGATTCTCTCATTGCTCACAGTGAGGACATACTTGGAAGCTAAGACAGTGTTCCCATTTCTCATGCTTATCTCCTTAAGTGTAGGTAAAGCTAGATTGTATGTATTTGTGAGGAACAGCATGTCCTCATTTGAGTTAAGTTGAGCTCTGAACTGGAATTAACAAACAAAAGGGAGTTCCTGTCTATTTGTCTCCTGTTTACCAGAGATTCAAGTTTATCTGTGGGAAAGCCCCTTATTGTGTAATACAATAAAGAGTTATATCATAACAACTTCATAAGAAAGGTATGTGCCTATCTCCTAACAACTATAGAGGAATAACTATCACTTTATACTGAATAATAGGCCACAGGATTTTAATGCCAAATATAATCTCATTAACCAACATCAAATTGGTTTCAAAAAGGGGGCTCATACCACTGACCATATATTTGTTCTGAAAGCCTTAATCGACAAATGTATCCAGAAGTATAAAATCCAAATTATACACGTTTTGTCGATTTTGAAAAAGCCTAAGATAAAGTTTGGAGACATAGTCTCTTGTTAAACTAGCAACGGTCGAGAGTTTGAGGAAAATTTTACAATATTATAAAGCAAATGGATACAGATGTAAGGTGGTGTGTTAAATTGGGTGACCATAGAATTGTCCAACGTTAGTGTAAAACAGCAGGACATTTTAAGTCCCTTCCTGTTCAATGGATATCTCAATGATCTCCCCGATTTTATAGGATATAATGAAAATACACCTTCACTATCAGGTTGGTAAATCCAGTGTCTTATGTATGCATGACGGCCTTCTCTTACTGTCAAATACAGCATGTGGATTACAATAAAATCCTAAATAAATTACAATCACACTGTGATAAATGGTACATGAAGATAAACACATGTAAAACAAAAATTTTAATGAATTTACCAAAAGTAGTAAGACCTCTAACTGGTTACTTACGTTCAATGGATTTTCAATGAAAAAATGTCAAGCATCACGATTACCTGGGAATAACATTGAGCAACAATGGGTTTTTCACCCAAGCAAAACAAAATGTATGCCAGAAGGCAAGCAAAGCTTTATTAACATTGAAACAATCATTGGGGCATGGAGAACTGAATCCTTACACTGGCCTTAAGCTACATGACCAACTTATTAAACCCATTACTTTATATGGGTGCAAAATATGGGGGTTCCAGGCTCACCAGAAGTCAATACCAAATGATGGCTAGAAAATAAATATATTAATGAGAATTATGAACAGGTTGATATTCAATATTGTAAATATTTATCACAAGTGGGACTGAGGCAAGCAACACAGCTGTATACGGGAGAACTTGGGAGATTCCCTATACACGTATGTATTAACATGTGGGGAAAGAGCTTATTAAATTCATATGGCACATGCAGAGTGCATCAGATAACACATTGATAGCTGTGGCTTACAATGAGGCCATTAATTTAGCAGCAAAAAAAAAATTTAAAAAAATGAGCATTTCATGTAAACAATGTACTAGAACACCATGGGTGCTCCCTTAAAGAATGCGACTTAAATGGGGTTAATAACATGGAAGATAATTTTTAAAATTTTCAGTTACCAACTGAAGACCCTTTTATTTATTTGAGCTAATACAGTGTATGTCTATATTCTACAGAAGAACCTGTGCAATATGGACAATAGTACTCTGATATTTATAAAGGTTACAGTGACAGGTTAGCTTATGGAGTGTAAAGAGACTGCAAAATAAGGTAATTACCACCAGCAAGTGGTTCAGAAATAAGACACAAGTACAATGACTATAGCCTCGGCTCCTCATTGGCTGCCACTGACAGGAGGCTGACCAGATGATTTTTCAACCGGTACGTAATGCTGTTTGTCGGCTCAGGATTGAAGCCGCTGATATCATCCAGTGTTCGTTTGCTTTTTGTGTGTCAGTATTTCGCGGTCCAATCAATAATTCTATAATATACACATATATTTTTTCTAACTAGTGGGAAACAGTAACATGCAAATGAGGACTTGCGAGTCTAACTTTTACTTTCAATGTACTTTCAGTGCTCCACATATTTTTACATTGATTCTCAAACGGACCCCTTTGGAAATAAACCCTTGGGTTTTCAGGGCCACCCCTGCAAAATTGATATTTATATGTTATATTTAGTACCTTTTTTATTACATGATTTTGCCAATAAAGTCATATCATATCATAGTAAACTGTTCAATCAATGATGACTATAGTCTAGGTACATGAGCCCTTATCTGCTTGCATGCTTTATTACTATTACAGGGTTGTTTTTTAAATCTTTCAACCCATGTGTTTTCTTCCTTTGTAAGATTGTTATAAATAGGTGTTCTAGGTATATATTGGGCTACCTCAGGTTTCATTCTGCCAAAAGACTTTTAAAAGCTATCAGGTTAGGCTCCCCTAATGCCATATATGCGGCTTCACTGGGTTTCACTTTGAGGGGACTTGGCTTTTTGAAGGATTTGCATGGAAAGGAAGATTGTACTCTCCTAATGAATCATTTGAAGCTTGAGATGTGTCTTGGTTTGTCTCACAATTGTGGACTGGAACTTTTTTCGCTGTCAAAAAGGCTTGTCAATGCTTTTCGACTTAGTCTTAGTTTAATTAAAAAGAAAAAGCGGTTGATGCAAGGCCAAGGGCGGCTTTGACCTTTGTTAAAACTTAAAATAATGTTGCCTGTTGTGCTGGTAGCTAAGAAAAAAGTTGCATACAAGTGTTTCAGCTCTAAACTTGTCAAAAGTTATAATGACGGGACACTGATCAATTGAAAATATTGCCTAACATTGCCAAACAAGAAAGAAAAGGTGAGTCCGCCTGGGTCACCAAAAGCATGTTGATGCCAACGCCCCGTTTTCGTAAACAAAAGCACGTGCTCAACAATGATTTACACAGTTATGTCACACTGACAGAAACTGATGTTAAGCCAGCCAAGTAGGTCATGCATTTGAATGTAAGTAGCTCATCAACTCACCATTTATCTAATTCCTTCAACTCTTTTGATGCTCCTTTCTTGCTTTTTAATGATGCTTTCTTTTCGAATACTTTTGGGTATGACAAAAACGCATTTTGCCAATCAAGAAGTGTTCCATCCACGAAAAGTTTGTGAGAGCCCGCCATTTTTATTTCTCGCGTTATTCGACGATATTTCAGATATGGATTCTCATTGGTCAATAATGCGATTTTTAGACCAATTGAATGTCTTGTTATAAGAGTACTACGGTTCCGCCTACAGCGGCCATTTTTGAACAGGACATTCTTCTGGTCACAGCGGCAGCTGAGTTACCTAAAATATTGTGAACACAGGATCTGATTTTTGAATTGCTGGTAAAGTACCATTACATTACAGAAATGCTGAAGCTGCATAGCTTTCATTCCGCAACGTACGAAGAGAATTGTTTAAACTATGGAAAATCCTGTTGTCAACATTGTTGATAAACTTGGTATGGTTCACTCTCAATGTTTTGTTCTGACATGTCCAGGTCGAGCCGGGCAGTCGCGCCGCTTGAATCAGTTTCTTACTGACAGTATGTTGATGCGGTCATCTTGTCTTTGTATTTTTACTTTTGTTGCTGAAAGTGGTGACGAATATGTGATGGCAATAATACTGTTGGCCAGTTTGCAGCATTTTGCAGATGCTCTACCATTAATCGGAGACTGCGACCATGGAGACAGAAAAATAGAATTTTTCAATTTTTCTTTCTGCATATAGGATGAAAAATCCTTGACAACCCTACTTGTACCACCAACTTCACCAGATTTGATTTGCCTTCGAGAATAACTTGTTAATCGAGCGATTTATAGTTTTATGAATTGATGTGAAGGGATGTGTATAGTTTTTGGCAAACAGCTGAAGCAAGGATGTGTGTTGTCCCCGATACTGTTTTCACTGTATCTACGAGATTTGGGAGATAAGTTGATAGAGAGTGGAAAAGGTGTTAAGGTGGGAGATGAGAAGTTGGCAGGTCTATTTTTTGCAGACGATATTGTACTGATGGCAAACTCAAAGGATGAACTGCAGAATTTGCTCAAGATAGCAGGGGAATATGGGGAGAAGTGGAGGCTGGAGTTCAGCGAAGAAAAGAGTAAGGTCATGGCTCTAGGTCAGAAACATAGACAGGGAGAGAAGTGGATGTTAGGAAGGTTCGAGATACCAGAAGGACACGAGAAAGTCATTAGAATAGGGGAAGTGGATGATTATGAGTATTTGGGAGTGAGCATTAAGGCTACCGGCCAGGGCATGTTCCGATACCATGTCGATAAAATTAAGCAGAAAGTCAATAGAGCAAAGGGTATGATAAAGCTGACAGCAATGAATAGTTTTAATAAGGCATTTACAGGGAGAGTTCTTTGGGAGAGGGTTGCAGTCCCAGGAATGTTGTATGGTCTGGATGTTATTTCAATAAGTGATAAGGACTTGGAATGGTTGGAAAAGGCACAGAGAGAGATGGGAAAGTGGATACTAGGGGCTCCCCCATGTGTGGCAACAGAAGCAGTACTAGGGGAACTTGGATGGATAAGTGTCAGGGATAGAATAGCAAAGTCGAAGGTGAACTATTGGGGCTATTTGCAGGAGGTAGGAGAAGACAGATGGTGCAGAAAGGTGTATCTTGAGGCAGTTAGGGAGAAGACAAAGTGGATGACAGATATAAATAAGTTGGCAGAGAAGTATGATCTGAAGGGGCCAGATGAGATTGAGATGTGGTGGAAAACGTACGTGGGAAAGTTGATTACTGAGAAGCATGTTGTTGAATGGAAGAGAGGGGTGGAGGAAAAGAGCACACTCATTGCATACAGAGGGCTTGATAAACCAGTAAGAGGAAAGTGTTGGGATTGTAGCAAGGGCTCCAAGTTGTTGTTTCAAGGAAGAGCAGGAGGGATTAATCTTGAGAAACGGACACAGAAGTGGACCAGTGGGACCGATGGGAAATGCAAGATATGTAGGGAGGATGAGGATGAGACAGTAGATCATTTTCTTGTGTGGTGTTCAGAGTATCAGGGATTGAGAGATAGTCTGTTTGAAGGGTGGAAAGAGAAGGATGAATTATGTAGAAGTATAGAACAAGTTCAGAGCATGGCAGAGGGTGATAGGGTAGCCTGGATGTTGGGGTTGAAAGGAGAGATGCCAGGAAGTGGAGTAGGGATTGAGCTAGTTAAGGGCTTTCTGGTGAAGTGCTGGGAAAGGAGAAATAACGTGTTAGGTTTGAGGGAGTCTGAAGCCAGAGTAGGAAACTGAGAGAGGGGAAGGGAGAAGGTAGCCCTTATAAGGGCTCCCACGGCTCTGTCTATGGCAACATAGACAGGGACTGTGGGCATGCCGAGCGCAAGATGCGATTGTGGGATAGGTGTTGATTTCTTGGCCTCCTTTTCAGGACCATGGCAGACAAGTGGCGCGCCAAAGACAATTATTAGTAATACTAATAGTACTGGGATTTTGCGGGATCAGATTTAAAAAATGCACAAAGCTATAATCTACACATATATGATAAATAGTATAACAAGAGGACATGGCTACAGAACCGGGTCTGGTTTCAGTTGTTGAAGCAACTACAGAGCCAGACCAGGTACCACAGACAATATACACAGCGAGTGTCGGGTCCGTTATCACAGTCAAATACAGTATGAGGGCCAGGTCCTGAATATACATACTTGCTTCATACTTGGGCGGTTATCCCTCTTGTCCATACGGCAGGGATCTCAACTTATGTTTGAAAGATGCCAGGGATGGTGCCTCCACAACTTCTGCTGGTAATTTGTTCCAGTCATCGATGACCCTGTTTGTGAAGAAGTATTTTCTTGTATTGGAACCAGCAAACTTTTAATATAATGTATATCTGTGTCCTCTTAGGTCCCTACTAGTGAATCTGAAAAAGGTTTCTGGGTTAGTTTTATACATGTGATGAGCGTATTTGTAGACTTCGCACATGTCTTGTTGGTAGCGTCTGGATGTGAGTGTAGGGAACTTGAGGTGTAGGTCACTGTTGCTGAGTTTAAGGCATCTGTCCTTTACTGCTTGCAATAAGCTTACATCTTGGATTAAATGAGGGTTCCATGCTGGGGACCCATATTCCAGTACACGTACTGGCCCAACTATAACTACTACATTGTACAATAATGTAAGAAAACGTGCTGGGTACTACCACTAATTGGAGACAGCGAGAACAGTAATTTGAGTAAATTAATTCCAGTTTTCGTCTAGATAAATTTTAGATAAATGAACAGTATGATATACCTGACTACTGCCGATTTTATTCATTGTCCATTGACATTTACCACTGGACATTAACATAAGTTTATTCCTTTGACACTTAGGTGTAAATCAATGATAGATTGGGACCCACATGCTTTAAGCCTTACTTATTTGATTATACTATGCTATACTAAGTTACTGTATGGGAGAATGTATATATATCTATATATATATATGTGTGTGTGTGTGTGTGGTCCATGGGGTCTGCAATAAAATAATCTTATCTGACATCCCAATTCACGCCAAATAGATGTCACACCTCACCACTTCCACTGACCAAGACGGGGCCTAGATATCTTTCCATCGGTGAGCTTACACTTGTCCTGATCTCAAATCTGCTGTTTGTCTTTGATTCACTATAAGGTCACTGCTGAGGGAAAACCAAGTGAAAACATCACTTGATCCCATTTCATATTTGTTTTCCTAGTACTGATTGTCAAACCCTGAAGTTCTTCATTAGTTCAAAGCTTCCCAGGGGTGAATCATTGAATATGTTATCTTCATGAGACACATCAGTTTGATTAGACATATTATCTTATAATAGGTATTTGTTCTGTCTTTCTATTGGTTTAGAATAGAAGTGTGTGAAAAGTCATGGTCTCGATCACCAGCTGCTGCATTAGCCACATCAACCCATTAACTGTTTCATGTAGGAACCTCGCTTTGTTTTAGTTCCCCGTTCAGTGTTCCACATGGCTGCCTCATTTTGAGTTGTAATGTGAAGTCTGGCATGTGCATTTGTGGTGGAGAGGCATTTTGAAGCATGTGGCATGGCAGTGAAAAGATTTGGTCACCTATCTGATCAAGATATTTAAAAAAGGGACAACATGTATGCTAAAAGGAACCATTATCAGAATATATCTGGGAGAACTGGGTAAAGAGGATATATGTTTTGAGCAGATCAATCAGACCAAGTTCACATCACTGCAACAGACATTTTATATTGACATTCAAAAAATGGCTTTTATTTCTATGTTTCACCCTCTATTAAATTAAAGAGAGCTTACTGAATACCTATTATATGATAAAACTGACAGGTGGTTATTGATAGATCATAGTGCTTCACCATGCCCTCTGGCATGCACAGAAGTAACCAAACTTCCAAAGTAGGGCCACACAAATCCATATTCATGACATTGGAACCTGGTCAAATTCAGACTTGGTACTGCTCAATGTTAAAACTCCAATTTAAAATAACCAAGTTGGAATGGAGTATTATAGGTTGTAGAGCTTATGCAATCACTCATCTGTCTTTCTGTCAGTCAGTCCATCCATAAACTTTTGCTTGTGAACATTATGCAGTCAACAATTTCCATGTTATCCCCATATAACTTTCAGGACATAGTTTGTATGAAAATCTAGGTTGACTAGGATATTGGAAGTATTAGCATGCATATGACATTGAAGGCAAACTATTGAAATAGATATCAAGCTTTTTTGACAGGAAGGAAACAGAAGGTGATCATTGATGGTCAGTTGTCAGACTGGGCAGAAGTGACTAGTAGTATTCCACAGGACCCATACTCTTTGTGATATTTATAAATGGTATGCCATCAAGTATTATTAGTGTATGCAAATTGTTTGCTGATGATGCTAAAGTGTATGGTTCAGTAGCGACATGAAGATCTTGCAATAATGCTGTATCTTGTAATATTTGGGCCAAAATAGAAAACTTTCGAGAATGTTTTTTTGTTTGTTTGTTTTTTTCTTCATAAATCTTGGTGTTATAACCAGTCAGGAAGTTCCATCATAGATCTCTAAGTTTGGATTTTCCAATCCATCAGCAGTAACTGGAGTACTCTAAAGGGTATAAGACATTATTTTTGACTGACACAAATTTTTCTCAATAAAACAGTAAAAATGCTCATGAAAGTGCTACAAATATATATTTTGAAAAAGCTTTGAACATGGAATTCCGTATTTGAAAATTTTAACAAGGTGACTATTTTGGTGTTTATTCAGTAATAATGCAAAGTTATCATCTTAATTTTGACACAAAAGTCTTAGATTGTAGTTGACAATAACTTCCCTCCCAACTGTCCTATGGTCAGTTTTACCTGCCCAGAAATAGATTGACCATTCAGCAAATGGCCACAGGGCTCAAAGACCAACTGGGGGAGGGCAGCCTGGGAGCATGTTCTCTTGGAGAATTATAAAATTGAGTATGCCAAACGTTGAATTTTAAACCTAAATTCTGGGTCAGCCTAGGGTGCCTCTCAGGACAATTTTCTTGAAAAGGATGAATCCTGCGTAGTAGAGGCCCACAATTTCATAGGAACAGCACCATGAGCACTTGCTGATCACTATCAGAGAGAAAAAACGCAGTATGTGACTCAGCTTTTATATGCCACTTTTCAGGATTTTGCTTGAATTCAGGTAATTTGCCTTTTCTTGAACTCCAAAAATCACCTCAATTTTATTTTAACAGCTCAAATTTGACGAAAAAGAGAGGGGGTACACAGGTTTCAGGTAATTTTGATCACATTTCAGGTAAAATCTGTGAAAGTGAGTGGCACATGTGAATAACACAACTTGTTGCTACAGCATGTAAGGTGCTCTGGCCTGTCTGATCTGCTCTGAAACTCCTCTGAACTGGAAACAATGTTTAGGACATAAGCCTGCTAGACCAAGTGACAGTTGATGAGCTCTTTCTGGTAAAGAAGGAGAAGCGGAGATTTTATGCTGAGCAAATGGCATGGTTGGTTACGGAAGGATTGGGTATAGAGGGAACTAGTAGGCATTGGCCCATGTTGTTAAAATTGGAATGATAAGTCAACGTGCTGCTTGCCCCCACAGCAAAATCTGATTTAGATGACTGCATTTGGATCTGCCCTTGTTGAGGGCAAGGGATGATTTTTCTAAGGGGACTAAATGTAATGTAAAAGAAAAAAAAACAGCCCCTCGCATCATTAATGTATTGGACGAGTTCATAATTATTTTTGTGGTATGTACATGCATATGGTTTCATTTTGACTGCCCTCAATGCAGGCATGCTGAATTTACGTGTACAAATTTAGGCTTGTCTTAGTTGTTGTCACCAATTTGTTCAAGATAAAGCAATCAACTGCTCCAAGTTACATCACATTTCTGTTGTCCACAATGTACTGTATAAAAAAAAGTATAACACGTCAACAAAATATCCCGAGTAATTATGTTGTGCTGGACAAATGGGAAAAAATAACAAATGTTGTGCTGCTAAGTATTTTTGCTTAGTCCTAAGATCTTTTTCGCAAGTTGTCTGGCTTCGTCAGAGGACAGTTACAGCTGGCAGAGAGATTAACCCATTGTGTTTCCTGGAATAATTATTGTGCAAACACTTGCAGAACCTAGTCTTTGTAAAGAGTTCTGTTTTTTCCCATGATCCTTGAAGATTTACCAGTGATGCCTGAAAAGTCCATTGAAGTTCCATACACCCTGTATTTCCTGTGGTTAAGACAAATTAATGGATTTCTCTGTTAGAAATTTAGCAAACAGTTTGAAACATCATTCTTGCATTTTTCCATATGTTAAGTCACTGTCATAGTAAATTTGTTACTTACACCAAACATGATAATTCCTGAGAGGCTTCCTTTAACAGGTTCAACATACATGTATTAGAAACCAGCAGGTCTCAACACTTGCTGAGCGTGACCATCTATTTAACCTATTTAACCATACATTATACTGGATAATAAAATTATAAAATGTTAGAATGTCCTGAGAATATCAAAATTTATCTGTAAATTCAATATATACCATATAGGTATTATATGTCAGAAAGTGGGTTCTAAGAAATTTTTTTGTTTTAAATAACTTAAACCTGATTGCCCAACCACTGTAACATGAATAGAATGCACTGGGAAATGATTCCCAGGTATTGTTTTGAAAAAGAAATGAAATTGTTAAGTCCTTCACTAAAACCCTGTGTTTTTAATTTTAGATATAGCTGTGGATGTCATGACACTTCCACCTTTTATGTTCACACATGATCACTGATGAAAACATGGGACCAGAGAAAGATAAACCCCTTAGTACGGGTGAGTTACTTGACTTTACATGCCATGTTTTGTTGTAACACTTTCATGGTTAGCATAAGATTGATTCAACAGCTTTCCTATGGTACAGATGGGGTGCATTGCACCTAACCAACACCAACAAAGGCTGCTGACCTGGGGCATGCTATCATCAGATCATTATTAGGTATCATCTACACTTCTCAGCAGTTTTTTTTTTTTTTTTTTTTTGGTCAAAATTTCTATGTGAAAAGATTGAGACATGCAACTGTTTACATCTGGTTGCTTTGGGGCGATTTCAGTGGGGAAGGATTAAGAATGATCCAGAATAGGAGGGAAACAAAGTTGTAATCTTTGATCTGAGCATGTTGCAAAGCATATGTGGTGCAAGAATAGAGGACCAGCTAGCAACTTAATCGACTTTGTGTTAAAGGATTTTATCTGTGTGCGTATAGCTATATGTATATCAAATCAGTGCTTATTGTTGTATAGTCATATTGCTAATAATGTTATGCCATGCTTATATAATTTTGAAAAATGAAACACTTTAAACAAATGTGGAACTGGAAATGTTTGAATAGGGACATGTAGCTCAATGGAATACAGGTAAACATTAATGTATTAAGCTAAATAATATCAAATAAAAACCTTCAGGACAGAAGATAATTCAAAATCTTTTTTGGTAATAAGTTCCTTTGAAGGTCAACATATTGAAAAGTATTGATGCGAACATTTTTACATTGTGCATCGGGGGATGCTTTTGGCGTCTCGCTATCCTTAAAAACAGGGACTCAAAATTAGCCACTATGTAGGTCTGGACTTGGCACTGTTAAGCTGTAAAGCCTCTTTGGCTCCAAAGAAACCTCCACTGATCAGATGACACAACAAAGCTCCACATTTATGTAAGTAGTAGTAGGGTCTTCAGTCACAGTTGAATGTCACCCATGATAATATTATAGACATGGAATGTCTAATTTGAAGAAATAGTGCCCAGATATATGATGAGATGTGATGATGTCAGGGTGATGGGGATGTTAATAATCTTTGTTTCAGATCTGGTGGAATTGGTCAATGAACTGCTGGGTCAGCTACATGTGACCTTACGTGTTCGTGATGTAAAAGATATCAATGCAGCTGTGTTTGTGACCTTGTTTGAAGGTTTGTCAGGGGAACCACTCCAAGGTAAAATGTACTTCAAATTACTATACAAGAAAACCATGGATAGTGTTTCTAAAATTTCCTTGTAAATAAAAATACAAGGCATTCAAACTAAAGGTGTTATATCTAATGTAGTTATCTGCATGATATCTTCTTCTCCTCCCCCCATATGTATATATATATATATATATATATATATATATATATATATATATATATATATATATATATATATATATATAAAGAGTGTCAAATCTCACTGTGAAATGTGGATTGAAACACATTCTAAGAAAATGAAGCTTACAGATATTTCACTTTAAGAAAAATGTCTTCCCATATAGTTTTAGCATAGGAAACATTGGATATGTAATGGTAAACATGTTTATATGTGACTGTATCACTGTATGTACAACAACATAAATACAAGTTGAAAGTTCTTATTTTATTGACATTGACTGTTATAGTGGCCATGGTTACTTGAAAACTGCAGCCAAAGTGTAGTGGTGCTACATGTATTTTGTCATTAAAAGTTTATTTCATGCTTATCTTCTAGTAAAAGTAAAGTATGCAAATTTATATACATGTGTAAAGAAACTTAGCCACTCAGAACAGATGAATTATGATTTGGCAATGTGATTCTTCAACACTTAAATAATGTTGAAATGCTGCAAATGTATGTTGGGTCCACAGGAAACCTAAGTGTAATTTAAAGTTAAAAATGAAGCGAAGATACTTATGGTTTTAAAAGTCCCAAGATTTGCACATTAAACAAGGTTTATGGATCCTGTCAGGTTAGTTTGAAAAAAAATAAATAAATATGTTACAGATGTGATCAGACAACCCAAGAGTCGAGAAGATGAAATCCACAATTGTCAGGCTGTTATAGACTCACTTGCCCTGGATGTACTGAGTACGTCTCTGTCTCATATCAGTGGAGAGGCTGTGGTGCAAGGCAACCACATTGCTGTAAAGAACCTGTTAGATGTCTTCTGCTGGCTGCAGGAATACATGCTTAACCGCATCGAGAGTGATGCGTCTACTGACAACGACGGTAATATACTCTGTAATTCCTATTGAATGCCTGGGGCGCTTGGGAAATTTTCAGCATATGAGACTCAAGTTGGAGACCCATGTTTCAAATATTTTAACTCTTTTTATTTTTTTCACAATCATCAGTACAAATTCTTAATAGTTACATCATCAATCCATGAAAAGGGAGGGGCATTAAAAGGGTTAATGACAGTACATTGTTGTATGCCTCATGGTTTCTACTATTCTGCAGTAGATACATGTCTGGTAGACTTGACCTTCATGGATTTTCTGTGTGATGAATGATGCTGGGCGATTAGTTCATGTACATGGGTGATATGATGCAATAAATGAAGACAAAATAGACATCTTTTAATATCTTTCCTAGGAACTAGAAAGTTTCAGCTAGTTTTCAGTGAGAGTTAATGTCATATGACCTTTTATTTTTCATTAAATCCACAAAAAATAGATACCGGTAACCAGCTGTTGTGTGGTTATGTTTTGTTAAGTGGTCTGTATATGGGTCTACAGACCAGATTCAAAGACCGATACTGTTTATAACATGAAACTTTGCATTTTTGTATCATCCATCTCTTGATTATTGTTTTATATGAAAATTCTTGCAAGGTAACCAGTGTTGTCATTATGGTCACCCATGTGCATCATTTTTGCTTCCTGTTCCACTTGAAGGAAGTGTATGCTACCCAGCAGTAAATTAAATCCTTGATGCGATTGTCTGAGAATTGTTGATGGCACTTTATTTGGCATGAGCACTGCTGGAGAGGTCTGGAGAGGGTCCACATACCCGATGAGTTCCAAGGCTTTGGATCAAAGTTTGCATAAGAAAAATGATAGTGCCTGAACCATTTTTTTTTTTTTTTTTTTATATATATATATATTTATATAGGAAACTATTTCATTAAAAATTACTTGTGATGTTGCTGATAAGAGAATCAAAGAAGCCTGTGTTTCTGCTTGTGTGAACAGAGGATGAGACGACAGAGAAAGAGGATCCAGACATGGTGACCCCAGAGGTGATTGACAGCATCCTGGACGCTGAGCTGAGAAACTCCAGAGGTTACAGTGACCACTCCCTATCTGATGCACAAAGGCTGCACCAGAGAGAATCCAAGTCAACCAGTTACAGGGAGAGCACCAACAACACTACAGACCTCATTGCACTGGGCAAAGTCAGGTACATCTACTCAATGTGAACCTCTTCCCCCTCAAACTGATCAGAAAGTACCTTGTTGTCACAAGACTCAGTGTGTTCACTTTGATTCCACATTGATAAAGATTCATGTACAGCTGTATAACAGAATTTGTTGATGGGACAGACCTGTTGGAATAGTGGGTGTTGATGAGACTTATTAGGGTAGCAAGCATTCATAAGACCTATTAGGATAGCAAGTGTTGATGACATCTATTAGGGTAGCAAGCATTGATGCTGGTCTGGCACTAGCCATTAGCCATAGACTGAGGTTGTGGCTACACAAATTGTCACTCTGAAGCTTGAAAATCAGTTGTATTGTTTTATCATCAAACTGTCACCTATTAGATGTAAAATGTTTGAAGATGTGAGCTGATTTTGGCTAAAAGATGTGATTTTAGCCGAGTTAGCTAATAAAATAAAATCCCTAGCGCAAGCCCACTGATCAGATCTATTAGGGTAGCACATTCCAATGACATCTATTAGGGTAGCAAGAGTTAGTGAGATCTATTAGGCTGGCAAGTGTAGGATGGAATGTACCAATTCAACAATTTTCTTGGAGATGAGTCAGCGGCTCCCAACCTGCTCCAAGGATCCTTACTGAAACAATCACAAACATATATCTAATCAATTAAATGACAAGAACCCTACAGGTGGGACAGAGACAGAGAGAGATCTTTGTGTAGCAACGATTAATGCAGTTGTGCCAAACTCTCTAAAATTTTTTGATTGCGTCCCTGTTGATACTAAGACAAAATATTGTCCATGTAATCTAGGGAGGAAGTTTTTCATGTATGATAACACAGAATGGTGTTACATGACTGGAGGTGAAAAATACCATTTGACACGAAATAAGTCCTAGGGTTTTAAATTCTAGATGAAATATAGTTGTTTTGCCCCTGTGGTCGAGTGTGTGAACACAAGGTATGTTACCTAAGTTAATAAAGTAAAGTTATAATTTATATTGGTACAGATATACCTGCTTCACATACATACATTTAAGCCTTTCATCAAATATAAACTTGTAAAGATGTGGAGTTATGTACAGCTACAATGTGGCTACAGAAGTTGACAAGTGCTATCTTCTCACATGACCTTGTACCAGTGATGAGATTGACCTTGAAATTAGCCCTTATGGTGGTCCCTACCAGTAAGGTACCTCTTTTTTTTTTAGTGGTGATGACCAATTCAGTAAAATGTCTCCAGAGAAGACTGAAGACCTCATTGCCCTGGGAGACAGCAGGTACACACGAACAGGTCTTGCCATACACCCAGAGAGACTCCCCACTGAAGCCTGGGCACCCTCCACAGCCCCAGCATACAGTCTTGGCCCAGGTGCCCACACTGACAGACTGGCCACCACTGCTCTTAGTGGTGACCACAGGGCGCAGGTACTGTCCAATGGACATGCAGCAGGGAGCCGACTGGCAATGACTGTGCCAGCTGAGGGCTACCCCGGGGCTCTGTCTGTGAATGGTCATGCCTCACATAGACAGGTAACAACAGCGTCTTCATACCCGTACACAGGGGCCTCACATGTGAAAGGACATGATGTGGGGCCTCGTGTACCAGGACAAACAGATGCTACAAGAATGGTGCAGACAAGTAGGTCATTTTGGGTTTGTTTGTTTTTTGTTTTTTTTTTTTTTTGTTTGTTTGTTTTTTGTTTTTTTTTTTTTTGTTTGTTTTTTTTTTTGTTTTTTTGTCTTTTTGTTGTTGTTGCCAGTTTCAATTAGCATTCAGTCTTGCATGCACTTGAGACTGTAGCAGCACTCACTTCAAATTTTAGAAGCAGACACAAATTTTGTCAACAACTTGATCTGTTTGTTGCGTGTCACTTGAATGAGTATGTGCTGGGGTATGTAATTAATATGCATCACATGGCTTATTTTATATGCAGCTTTTAAAATTTCTTAAACTGATATAACATTCATATTATATACCATGTGTTATCCTTTTTATTTAAGACCCCATGACGCCTAGGAAACATATGGCTTGATCTCTCTCTCTCTTTTTTCTTTTCTTTTTTTTTTTTTTTTTTTAATGCCAGCATCAAACTTGTCTTATTACAAAATCCTTAGGCCTGTGATTAAATTTCAAATTAAATGAAGTCAGTTATTTGGTATTTCACATTTGGTAACTGGTCCTAAAAAAAGAATTTTGTGTGACACAGATGCCAG
Organism: Hermodice carunculata; assembly: GCA_964020975.1. Classification (NCBI taxonomy): domain Eukaryota; kingdom Metazoa; phylum Annelida; class Polychaeta; order Eunicida; family Amphinomidae; genus Hermodice; species Hermodice carunculata. The sequence goes on from OZ026613.1 coordinate 26,776,239, forward strand.
TGGGTGGAGGGACACCAGTTACCAGTCAGACACGAGGGACAGAGAAAGGAGGAGCCCTGGCACTACACCCAGCACCAGGGTAGGTATAACTCACTCCAGTAAACAGCTTCTTCTTGCAAAGTGAACAATGTTTTCTAAATATTTCCAAATAGTCTATTTTAATTCACAATGTAATTGAACAAGACTAAAGGCTTAAACATACCAAGAGAACATACCCAAAGTTGGAAACATTTCTGGGGATCAATTGACGAGTTGCCCTCCCTCCGCTCCCCCCCCCCCCCCCCCAAGGAAAGCTGCCACTCTTCTTGTACCCAGGGAAGGATTGATCTAAAAGCATGTCTTGTTGCCTGCAAGTCAGACTGGTGTTGCAAGTTTTAATAGACCTGTTCATACCGACTTGTACCGAACTTTTCCGGACCCTAATTAATTATGCTTTCCATTGTTGGCCTGATTGTCCAATCAGCAAGTGGCCGAGTCGGGCCCACGCCTTCATATGTTCACTACGGATGCCACCGCTAACACTAGTGATTTCAGTGTGGATTGTGCTGATTAGTGCAAATCTTTTACCTAAAGTGTAACATCAGTCTGGAAGCATGCATTTTTAGTTTGCTGATAGTTTGATTTTTCATTAAACCCAGCAACTTCCTGTGTTTTACTTTCTGATCCTTCAACGTGTAATCCGGCCAGTGTGGTCGAGCACAAAATATAAACAAAGCAAGGTGCGCATCCCAAAGTAAACGGAATAAACCTGAGTCCTATGAACTGGTCTATTCTTTCTCCTCGGTGCCTCGGATGAAGGCTCTGCTGGTAAAACATTTTGCAGTATGAATTGCACATGGATCTAAGATATACAGATACCATGGCATGGGTCAGCACCTGTTCCTGTGCATGCCTTGGGTGCTTAGTGAACACTAGATGACAAGGGATTTGTTTCAGCATATAGCCCCAGGGGTGGGGGTGTTACTATCATCCAGGGGGAAGAAAATGCTGGATTGCCTACAAGCTTGTGGAAGCTAAGTTCCTGGTGGGAGTCACTATACTGATCTGGGTTTTTGTGACTTTTAATGACTGCTTAAATTTTGCAGGTAGAAGTCACAAATGTATTGGCATGGATTAGTGTAGTTAACTTATACATTGGTTCTGTTGCTATAAATACCAACCCCCATGAGAGACCATGTGGGTTTGTACGCCCATTATTTCAAGAAAGTTTAATTAGTTTCCTTGCTAAATATTCATGTACTTGAATTTAAGGTAGCGATCTAGTGAACAACATAAAAATCAACGATGTTTCACTTTTTACATTTTCTGGTCTGTTAACAAGTTTACTTTAAGTTCCGCGTTGTTTCGTTGCTAAATACTTTTTACATTGACGTTAAAATCGTTGTTTTTCCTGCCGGGGTCCGACCAAACTGGAGTGTAAACAAAGCTGCCACTGAACGTGCCGGTTTGTTGGGTCACGTGACCTGTGATGTGTCCACACTGATACATATCTGGCGAGGTCAGGGGGTCACGGTCTGACTCCAACACAACTTCAAAGCGGTTCCTCCGTACCCATCAAAAGAAAAAGGAAAAAGGGTCGCAAAAGAAAAAAAAAATTGTACGCATGGACACGGATATCAGGACAAAACTTGCCGATAGTGACAAGGGCTCGTAATACCAAATGTGGCCTGAAGAGCCCAGGCCCCAGCTTTTAGTTTCAGCGGTTGTGCCATCCACATCCACCGGCACCGAATGATCTGAATCGGACAGTCTCGATGACGACGACGGGAAAACTCATTTATGAGCAAGGCATAAAAAAAAAATTAAAAGTTAACTGAAAAATGTATGTGTGCACTGGATATTTCCTTGGACCGTGAATCAAGTGTGACCAGAGCCTCTGCCCCTGCCCCTGCTCCGTCCCCGTCCCCTCGGCTGCAGTATAGCCTGTTCTTCGCGGTGGCATTTTCATTTGGCGAGTTACGGGAAGAAGTTGAGGATGTGCACATAAAATGCTATGAGATGGGGCTGTGATCCAATCTTTTTACTTTATGACTACAATTTATTTCACCATTTTCGGGTTTCATTGGGCTATATGCACCGTTCGTCAACATTGAAGTTCGGTTTATTAGTTTCTTGGTTAGCGTTTCAAGTCTGTGATATGAAACCCGTCCGCCAGCCTGAATGAAGCCTGTTTGGCTGGAACTTGTTGTAAACAAGCAGAACAACCTGTGAAAATCGCAGAATAATGAGACATGTCGGGGTAATTTAAAACAGATTCTTATTCATCGCTTGGTGTTTTCATGAATAGTGCGATTCATTCGACCCTAGTTGTATTGTACACTTCATCTCTCGCTAGCGTCAACTTTCATGGCTGTTGCGGCAGCAGTTATCTTTGGTACATTTGCATAATTAGCTCTCTTAAGTTCTAGTATGCATGCTCGCTGGGTAACTCCGCCTACTTCCGCGAAAACGTCATATGGCGCTAAATTTCCACGAGGGTATTTAAAAGGACAGGAGACGTACCTCCTTATGAATATGCGATTTTTAGCTATAAATCACTATATTTTACATGTTTTGAACATTGATAGACAACTAGGGAGGTCGTACTTATCGCGGAAGTTCAAAAATAGAACCTGTCTTGAATAGTTTTGGCGGCATTGACCGACGAAGGTCAAAGATCATCAGACCGAGAGATATAGCCTGTTTTCTCGGGTTCACTTTTACGAAGGAACGGCCACTTCCAGCGAAATTGGGGAAAAATCCACTGGCTCGATTCTGTTCAGACTTGGCATGTATGATAAGTTATTTATTTTCTCTAAAAACATGTTTTTGTTTGTTGATAATGGCAATAGTTTTGTAGTTTCACCGTCATTCGCAGAGCTTTCACCCAAAGTACATGTACATGGCACAACTATAAATATCTTTCGTGACCTAAAACAGGGCTCGTTTGCGTTATCGACAATACAAAACACGTTTTGATGGCCAAGAATCTACGCTAGCGGTAAAACGGACGGAAGTGGTCATCGGATAATCTGTTGACCTCCCAATTTCGCTGGAGTGGCTTTGGGTTGGCACAAACGATTGTCCGACTTTGTGGCTTCATGAAATAAATACTGTCAGATAGATTTTAATAAAGGTGGTATCTTTTGCGCTAGACACTTAGCTTTTAGAGAAGGTATACTTTTATATGGTTTACTCTTGCCTATTTTTCACAATCGCGAAAAATGGTAAGCAATGTCCGTTCATATGCGTTCACTAGATCGCCACCTTAAGACCACCTATCATTTAGGGGTGGCTGTAATTTTTTTTTTTTTTTGTATTGTACATGTGCTGATGTGCTGAAAAATGTTTCATAATGCAGTTCCTTACATTCAAAAGCACTTAAAACCAGAGCAATAACATTTTGAAGCAAAATCAGGAGATGGGTGTTTCTATTTAAAGCAATGTCTACTTTGGTGTTCAACATCAACAGAAGAATGAAACTACTTTAGAAATCAGTTTTCACATGATAAATTCTGAATTTGGATTCAATTTATTTTAGCTTTAATGTAAATTTATGTAGCACTTGTTGAGGTGTGTTGTATGGTGTGCCTACTTTGTGATTTATATGTACAGGTGCATATTTCAAAGTCTCTTTGCACAGATGTATTGAAAAAAAAGTGTGTATCAAGTTATTGTTTTGTACTTGTGACATTAGTTTGTTAACTTGGGAAAAAATACACCTCACTCATAAATTAAAAAAAAAACTATTTGTGACACATTTTGGACTGAGTCTATAGCTTTTCTCGGTGCACATTGGGCGCATTGCACCCAATGCACGCCGAGAAAAACAGTTGACCTTGGGTATTCTCTCTGGAACTTTAGGCATGCTGGTACTTGAATGAAAGGTCTTTTTATGATGGATACGAATCTGGGATCCTAATGATAATTCAGGCTAGTTTGACTTAAGTAGATTGACTTCAGGCGTGATTAGCACTCACAAATTTAAAATGCTGGAACTCATTTTATATTAGAATTGAAGACATGTTTGAACCCAGTCATTCACAGCTAACCCCATGTCTTTCATTGCATTTGCAGATAGTGAACAAATCCCAGAGTGTGATGAATGAGGCCTACAGGTTGGGATCACTTGTAAGTATGTGCCAAGTTTGAAATTAATTGCCAAAATTGCACTATGGTAATATGTGCACACCATGTTGTACTGTATGTATGTTGGAGATAAATATATGTTGAAAAATAGTTCTGGGCCAGGTGATGAGACAGGCTTGCCTGATGAAGGGAGAGGTAGGCTATTGGCATTCCACACTAAGAAATGAATATTGACTAAACTTGTGTTGGTAGTTTCACAACAGAAGCACTGAATATATACTTGGCAGTTCCAAGTAACAGGGAAATCTACAAGTAAGTAATTCTTGTGTGAAGTAAAACCTGTTGAGATTTGTTGTGCAGTAATTCCAAATTCATTTAAGTTGAACTTAAAGTAAGGTATGTATGATGGAAAAAGAATAATCTTGCAGCAAGTCAAGTACAAGGTGCCAATTGTGATGTGTGTTCTTACCACCAGGTGTCCCAGGGCCACCTGAACACCAGTGGTGCTTCTTCGGTGTCCGAGCCAAAGCCAGTAATATCAACAAAGGTCAGCAGTGGTGTCACCGGAAGTCAGTATGATGACCTGGGCGTGAGGCCATGCCCTACGTCTTTGTCAGCAAGTCTTCCCATACCCCAGTCCAGCAGGGCAGACCCCATCCAGCACAACTTTACCCACCACCTGTATCATCACTATGAGCGGTCAACAGACAGGCCAGCAAGACCAGGTCAGTTAGTTGTCATTCATGTCGATCAAAATGCCCTATTTCAATGCTGGCTATAGACTCAGCATGCGGCTTCCTGTGTACACTGTGGGCAACAAGGAAAGGAGCAACCATGGACCATTTATTTTTCTTCTTAAACTGTGGGCAAAATGTTACTGGAGAGATATGTTATTTTAAGTGGAGTTTTTGGATTTTTATTCATATTAATAATTCAAACCAACATGACCGTGTATCTGGAATTAAGACTCATGGCATACCTGTCAAGTCTCCCCCATAAGGTGGGAGTCTCCCACTTTTTCATCCCATTTTTAGCTCAGCTGACTTGTCAGTCAGCTGAGCTTTTTGTTAGGGTTCGTCGTCCGTCTGTCCACAATTCACATTTTCGACTTCTTCTCAAAAACCGTTGACCAGATCCACTTCAAACTTGATTGGGATGTGCCTTGGGTGGGTCTCTACCAAGTTTGTTCAAATGGTCACGGTCCAGTGATTTTTGGATTTTACATGACTTTCTTTTTGTTCTTTTTTGGGTAAATCTTGAAAAATCTTCTTCTCCGAAACCGCTCACCCAATTGCTTTGATATCACACAGGGACACTCCCTGGGATTCCTAGTTCTTAATTTGTTCACCAGGTGGCGCTGCAATTTTTTTCTAATTTTTTTACGAATTTTTGTGTGTTATAGCTATTTTTGACTTCTTCTCCCGAACCGTCACTCAGATTAAGCTGAAACATGGTGGATATGTTCCTTGTAGAAGGGTCAAACAAAGTTGTTCACTATGTGGAAATGCTGCGGATACCTGATTTTTAACTATTTTTTTCAATTCAGGTACTTGATGGTCAATGCAGCTTTCCTATTGATTGCTATGCAAGTCAATGGACATTCTAATGCTGATTCACATTTTTGACTTCTTCTCCAAAACCGTCATCTAGATTGACTTCAAACTTAGTGGGGATGTACACTGGGTGATTCTCTACCAAGTTCGTTCAAATGGTCATGCTCCAGTGATTTTTGGATTTTTTATGAATTTTTTTTGTTCTTTTGTTGGACAAATCTTAAAATATCTTCTCAGAAACCGCTCACCCAGTTGCTTTGATATCTCACAGGGACACTCCTGGGAACTCTTAGTTCAGAATTTGTTCACCAGGTGGTGCTGCAATTTTTTTCCTTTTTTTCTGTGTTTTTGTTATTTTGGACTCCTTTTCCAGAACCATCATTCGGATGAAGCTGAAACTTGGTGGATATGTTCCTTGTAGAAGGGTCAAACAAAGTTCTTCAAAAGGTTGACTCGGTTCATTTTTTCATTCATTTTTTGAAAAAGTACAAAATAAAAAAAAATTTACGAAACCTGAACATGGAGATTTCTTGTAATGGAAACAACTTAGATAATTTTCGCCATATATATATATTTATGTCACACTTTGTAGAAATGTACCTTTGATAGGTCTCTACATGTTTTATTCAAATGGTCACACTGCATTGATTTTTGCATAAATTTTTGGGAAAATTTTCAAAAATAAGCAGATACATGTCAGCTGAGCACAGGATCATCATGATCCTCTTGTATTTACATTCACAATTTTGCAAATTTGGCAGAATCTCCCGCGTGGATTTTTCAAATTTACAAAAATCTCCCTATTTTGAGGTTTGGAATGTTGACAGGTAGGTCATGGAGTTGAATGAAATTAATTTGAGTGGGATTGTTTATATTTGTATGAACGCATCTGTATGTATATTGAAATATCACCACACCAGAAATGTTTATGTGTGTTGAACATCAGTCATTGGCAGACCATGACTTTCTACAAACATACCTATAGCTGACCAAAATTGCCCATTTCATTTTATTTTGTCAGTTAAATATTATCCCAGCATATTATTGGTCATTTCAATTATGTGCTTAATGAACATGTATAAAGCACTGTGTCTTTGCCACCCTTTCATGTGTACATGCAGGGTAGTGTAAGGTATGTTCATGTATATTGCAGGATCACGACCAACAGACGCTTTCACGTCATCGCTTCCAGTGTCTTCATCCCTGCTGGTGGAACAGCCAGATCATCCAAGTATGTTCTGTTTTTTTTTTAATTTTTCAATAATATGACTGATCTGATGTATGTGTACGCAGAAAGTGACCTCTGCTGAAGGCAACTGCAAAAGGCACACAATGAGTAACACCAAAGTTATCCTCAATTGATGACCCAATGTCAGTTTACTTTGTTCCACGGTAAAATTGGGTCTTTTGGAGTAGATTGTCTTTGATTAAAATATTTTATCAATTCAGCCAAAAGATGTGACACCCTCTAACCTGACTGTCGTTAACAGGTAGCATTTGCTGCACATTTGTTCAATGTCATACTGGCAATGGGCAGAAGTGAACAAATGCACACGTAACATAACTGTTATCGGTGGGTAACATGACTGAGCTTGGACATCATGATAGAGGACAGAGATTCAATTCTTAACCGTTTTAATGCCGATGGCTCGTTGGCTGTCTGATGTCATAAGTGACATTGTAAACCAGTTTGGATGAGCATAGCAGTGAGAAGTTTTTCATTTTAATAGTGTATCTCATTGGCTCTCTCATGTCATAATGACATTATACAGCTATTGGGATGAGCATATCTCTGGAATCAGCAGTGGCTGCCATAAGAAATGTACTCAGCAGGTCACCACACACACATGTGTGAATAGTTGAATGTGTGGTGCATGCAAGATGGCTCTGGGGGAGATAAACATCAGCTTACTAGGTTTATACCCACTGTAAATAAGGTTTATCTATCTATCTGTCTTCCACAGTAGCATAGGCAGAAGACATGCGTACAGGACCTGTTTTTTGAACCTGCATGTGTAATTGTCATATTTTTTTCTTGTTTATTTTTACAGGTAATGCCTACAGAAAACCTGGCAGACTTAATGCCACAATGCCTTACAGGACACCTGCCTCTCCACAGGCTTACAGGTAGGCCTAAATATGTGGGACTGTCATCTGTGATAAATATACATGTACAGGGAAACCTGTTTTGAGACACCACTGAGGAAAGACCATCTTCACAGACCATATTTACCATGCCCCCATTGCCATCTTTCCCATGCTATTGCATCTGTACTGAGAGCCTACCTGTCTAATGTGACCACTTGTTGGTCTGCCCTAGGGGTGGTCTCTGAAAACAGGTTTTACTGTATCATAATCGGCCAGTCATCAGCTGTAGCCCAACATAATTAAGTTTTGTTATTAGTCTTCCAAGACAGTCTTTTTCAAAATGCATTTTAAAAAGTAACGTGTTTAATTACTTTAAACATCTTGAGAGCTTCATAGGACTTCAAAATGAAGGGACAGATGTTGAGGAAAATTGACATCCGTTGCAGATCGGGTCCAGTTCCTGCAAGAGCTCACTCCTATGAAAGTCTTCATACGCTGGTGCAGGACACAGTCGCCATGTCCAGGGACGCAATATTACATCGCCCCTTGAGGGACACAGCAACCAGTCCTACTAGACCTGATGTCACTGCCATCAGTAATGGCATGCAGGGTACCAGGTAAGTATATGTCAGCATAAAACCATCATCCATACAGGGTACCAGGTGTGTCTGTGTCAGCATTAAACAATTACACATACCCATACAGGGTACCAGGTAAGTATATGTCAGCATAAAACCATCATCTATACAGGGTACCTGACAGGTGTGTCTGTGTCAGCATTAAATTATTACACATACCCATACAGGGTACCAGGTAAGTATATGTCAGCATAAAGCCATCATCCATACAGGGTACCAGGTATGTCTGTGTCAGCATTAAACTATTACACATACCCATACAGGGTACCAGGTATGCACTTGTCAGCGTAAAACTATCATCCATGCAGGGTGCCAGGCATGTTTATGTCAGCATAAAACTATCACCCACACTGGGTATCATGTACATACTGTCTAATATAAAGAGAAACTTAACAAACCCAAATCTCTAAGCCCAAGTACCATTTGAACACTAGAAAGTGAGTTATTCCAAGAGCAAAGTCCTATTCTGTACCACTCATTGAAAAACTATATCATTCTAAATCATTACATGTATAACAAATTATTTTGTGCAAGGAACAATTCATATTCATAAAATTTGAAATTTAGAACAAAGTTTTAAGCTTTATTAGCCTTTATATAAAATGAGGTCATCAGAGGGGAACCAGTGCAAGACTTGTTTTGGTGCCATTAATCCCCGGACAAGTCATTCTGCTAACTGATGGTACCATGTTTGTATTTCCAATACAACCATCCTGAGCTGATGTATCATGGAATTAAGTGGATATGATGTTTCTTTGGTGATAGGCCTACCTATAAATGTAGCCCACACTGTATAAATATAATTAAACTACTTTTACAAAACATAAGTTGACGACCAACTTGCATTATTCGGCCAATCAAAAATGAATCATTAAATCAGTTGAGTATAGTAAACCCCACATTAAATCAGTTGAGTATAGTAAACCCCACACTTACCTAGAATGCTTGGTCTTTGAACAGACCCAACTAGGCTTCCCTAACGATGTAATGAGTTAAAATAACAACCAGAGTTTCAACTTAAAGTAAAATACAAATGTAATAAATAATGTGACGTAAAAGTGTCATCTCATTAATTATGTCATACCTGAAAACTGGTCAGATGAATGTTGTGGTTCAGTATTAAAAATAATCCTATTTTTAAACTCGCTGTATTTCACAGCCAATGCAGTCACTGTTTATGACTAGATCTGTACTAATAATTCATCAATCTCAGTACATTTATTTAAAAAAATTTGAAAATGCAAGGCTTAAAGAGCCAAATGATTTCATAAATGGGTCGTCAGTGGAAAACCATATGTATATGTCATATACATGAATATGTCAGCATGAAATCTCCCATGCAAGGTACCAGTGTGCATAAGCTATCCCCCATTAAGGGTACCAAGTATGAAGATGTCAGGATAAAACCCATCTCCTATTCAAGTTACTAGATATGTTTATGTCAGCATTAAAACAGTACCCATACAGGGTAACTTGCGTATCAATGTTGTCATTAAAGTGTCACCCATGTAAGATACCATGTGCGTTATCCACTGGAGCATACAAAAATTGAGCCCTGAGCTATGAAATTATAATGACTCTTTGCTGTACAGCTGTATCCCTTGAAAATTGTCATGCGCCATGTAAATTTGTCTTTGTAGAACCAGCAGCAGACCCACACAGGAAGAACAAAGCCAACCATCGGTAAGTAACACTTGAAACTTTATCCTGTCACATTTTGGATAATATAAAAGATTCTTAAGTTTTATATAAACTTCCAGCCTTGGAGGAGAATACACTGGTACACAGTAAAACCTCTGTAAGAGAACACCTCCGTATACCAAACACCTCTCTATACTGAACACCATTTCTCGGTCCCAAATATATACTTTCAATGTTATGAAACCTCCCTATACCAAACACTTTTTTGCCGGTCCCAAGAGTGTTCGGTATAGGGAGGTTTTACTGTATTTTCTTGATATTCCTTTGTTCAGTTCTTCTGAACACATGTCGAGAACACTTTGATTTGTTTGGTTCCAAACTTGTGTCAAATAGAACAGTCGACATCAGATGAGTCAGGCTGCCATAATTTGTCCGTCCTAAATATTATGATTCGTGTGTGTTTGCGAAAGTTTTTTAAAGCGATGCACCAACTTATGCAAGCTAACATCCAGACTTCGGTCATTTATATTGACAGGCATTAAGGTCACCAGGAAGGGAGGAGAAAGGTAGGAGAAAAGTATCCTTCCTGACGAGTCGTTCAAGTGATGACCTGACCACAAGCAGAGAGACCAGTAGTACCATGACTGGGAGCTTCAACAAAGCAGAGTAAGTTCAGACCTACTCTTAAGGAGGTTCAAAGTGTATATTTATGGACTGGGATTGAGTAAATGTGTGGCCATTAGATTTGAATGGAAGCAGAATTATCATCTGACAGAGTTTTGTATCAAAGTCTGTGTAATTTAGTAATTATTGATACTCTGTGTAATTTATTAAGTATTAAAAGTTGGTATTTAATCAATGAATTTTAAATGTTAACAATTTTGAAAACTCCTAATTTTCTCAGAACATGTGAGACCTTAAATTTTGTCAGCACTGATACATACACAAGGAATAGACAGATGTATACAGAGGCAGCAAACATTAACAAGTGTGAGTACAGAATTACAGTTTTTGTAATGATTTAAACATAATACCAAGTACCTGTTCATTCCTTGTCAGTGCTATGGACCTGCCGGTGCAGAGCAGCCTCCGCAAGTATTACCAGAGCAGCAATGTGGCACCGTCTCAGTCAGCCAGTGGTGGTAGACACACCAGTGGAGCTTACAAGCCCCTGACAACAGGCAAGTCAAAACCACAGACAAGAAAGCCGCGCAAGTCGCCAGCCAAGGCTAAAACAAAACCAATTGCCCATGAACTTGCCCCGAGGCAGCAGACAGACACACGGGCCAGCACCTTCCGCGATTACCTGGACAAGTATTATGGGAAGGACTACAGGCCAGACATACTGAAGGATGAGTACACGAGTGAGGGGGAGCTGTCTCAACATAGTGACAGTGCTGTGGACTATGGGGATCCCCGAAGCAGAGTCAGGTAGGCCTTGCTGTCAAGTCGGAAGCATATCCTGGGAATCAGAAATTGTCATTATGGTATTTGTGCCAAACTGGAATAAATCATGGAAGTTCATACTGTCCTGAATCTAAAGTAGACTAAAGTATGTAGTTTTTGTAGTTCATTAGTAGTATCATTCATATTTTGTCATTTACCATAAATTTCAATAGTGCATAATGATTCTAAGTTCACTGGAGCTGTATACAATTGCAGTGTCTTCTAGGGTTAATTTATGAGTACTCATGAGGTGAAAGTGAATAGATTGCAATACTTACCCTGTCTAGTGTGTGATATTATGTAACTGTAAGGGCACTGTAATGTATAATATTTTCTGAGCTAGTACTTTTTTTTTTGCATAAATCTTGACAGCTATAGTGAATGCAGTGCAGATGAAGACACCAGCCAAGATGTGGAAGCAGAATTAGAAAAATATCGCAAGAAGCTGAGGAAAAATGTACGATTTGATGACATACTGGATAGTTCAGCACCTGGGCAGATGGGCTCCATCAGGCGCAAATTGCAGGCCGAGGACAAGAGGTCAAGGGTCAAAACAGAGGTACACCAACACAGCTATGCCATAGGTTAAATGCAAAACATGTTCTACTTGAAGGAACTTTTGTGTAGTGAAGGTCAAATTTGAACTCAGTGAGTGAGTTGATTCTTCAAAACTTAAATCCATTGTTATCATTGCAGTTCTGGAGTAATGGTACAGAATATGAAGTATCTCTCACAGGTTACAGGTTTTTTTTTGTATATGTTCATATGGTTAGTATATGTAAATTAGTGTTTAGCTTTAAGCTTGATGGTAGGCATAAGGACATTCAAAAAGATGTACAGGGATCCAAGTACCAGAGTAATGCCATCAAAATGTGTATAGTATTCAAATTTAATGCAATATCAAGGTGGCCAGGTCAACCCTTACTAGAGTGGCATCATGTGGATATTTGATGGGGACATGACACAATCTCTGTTGTACAGTTCCTGGACAAGATGTACTCACTGGGTCTTGATGACTTTGAGGAGGAGACACAGCTCAAGCTGGCACAGCTTCGCAGAGGGGCGAAACAAAAGGTAGGAGGTTCTGACAGAGGATTAGTCTTCTGCCATTCCGGTGTCTTACACCCTGTTTACATGATATTTACTTGTATGGGGCTCAACATCACTTGTTGTTTACCTGCCAGGGCTCAACACAACTTATTTATATACCATGGTACAACACTACATGATATTTATATGTCACACACAGCAAAATTAACTAAAACTCTTCATGTGTGGGTGAATAACTCCATGTTCCTTTGGCTTACTTTCATACAACACCCAAGATATGTGCATCAGGACCAATTACGCATAATGTAATGAAACTAAGTCTTACTATCTGGGTCATGTAGGCAGCAGACAGAGGGAACAAACTTCCGTTTATCTCTGATTGTCCTTTCTTGTCAATTTTGAAGGTTCACTTCTATCATTTTAGCAGTAAATTTGGCTTTATTATCAGTTATCTGTAACTGATATTTAAATTTTATGTATTGCATCAGCTACACCTTACTTAATTGAAGCAAAGAAATTATTAAATGGCTATATTTAATCCAAAACTGAAACAAAACTACAGATGTTGTTCAGAACATTGTCAGTAAAGATCACTGTGCAGTGTTCTATATTGTAGCATTTTATGACTTGCAGGAAAAAGAATATAAAAAGAAAGTGCTTACAGGTCCGAAAACAAGTAGAAGCAAGCCTAGAAAGAAGTACCAAGGTAAGCTTCAGAGTACATTCACCAGCTATGCCTTCACACGCAGGCTTTGGGGTGGTCATAACAATATTAATGTAGTTGTCAGTCAGAATATTGTCAAAGTTCATTTGTCACAATGTTTTCGAAGTGTGCTTGTTAGTCACAATTTTTTGACACTGTGCTTGTCATTCACATCTTATATTGATAAAGCTTTCTACTCTTCACTCTTACGTAGGAAATTCATTCTGGTACAATGTGTACTTGTACGCATTATTAAAATTGACCGTGCAAGACATCCATGGAAACCTCTGACAGTTGCATGTTGCTATACATGTTGTCCATGGCCTCTCCTTGTTATAAGTATTTTGCAAGATTTCTATATGTGGCAGGTCTGTTTCAATGTTTTGGGTAGCATCAGTTTATTTTTACTGCTTGCATTTTTATAATTATATCTTGCAAGGGCTCACTTTCTTATCACTGTTATCCTGTTACACAGATGTGCATGAGCCATGCATGGTTTGGTTTGTCAGTGTGTACATGACACCACACACATATAGCATGATAGATGGACGACACATTAGTATGTTGGAACATGTATGCATTTGGGGGGGGGGGGGGGGGAGAATGATAAAGACCTGGCCTCTTAGTTTTTCTTGCATGCTCAAGTGGTCAGTAGAAAGCCGCCAGCAACATGATTTGTATTTTCCACCGGTGTATTTGTGGTGGTGACCCGTGCCCTGATTGTTAAGTTAAGCTTTGATTAGCCTGTCAATGTATGCTTATAGGTGTTTGTCTTCTGAAAGTCATTTAAAATAAATTTTATGTCCAGCACTTGTGCAATGAATTCAAGTTCAAACCATCCCGGTCCCAAATTGACACGGCATGTTTATGACTTTCTTGATTAGACAAAGTTGCTGTCTTTAATGATATAATTTCTAGATTTTTGCACACAAAATGAAGCTTTCCATCTTTTTTCACATCATTTACTGAGACATGGACTTTTCTTTTTGATTACTGAATATGATTAGATTTCTAAACTGCCATCATAACTCTTTCGGTGCCAGTCACATCTTAAGTCGATCTACTTAAGTCACACTAGTCTGAATTATCATTAGGATCCCAGATTCATATTCCTCATAAAAAGAGTTTTTATTCAAGTACCGGCATGTCTCTAGTTCCAGAGAAAAGCTGTTGACTCAGTCCAAAATTTGGCACTGAAAGGGTAAATACCAGTCATAATCTAGTTGTTGTGTTCAGAGGTTGGTATCATAAATTTAAAAAAAAAAAAAAGAGTCTGCATCATTACTGTGTTGAGCCTTTGATCTTGGGTAAGGGGGCATGCATGGTACAATTGCTAATTAAGTGTGACAGTTACAAGACAGTGTGACAACAGACAGATGTCTGTGTGACAATAGCTGGATGTCATGTGACAACCCCTGAAAATATCACCAGATGATAGCTAAATGTCCATGAGACAATAGCTGTAGTGTTTCCAGTGGGATTTTTTTCCAGGAGTCACAAGAAGGGAAATTCAGGGGAGGAGACCAGATTTGCACCAATTTTGCATGTGAATAAACAAGACTTGTGACCCTTAAGAATTTTTCTCAGCTGGTAGTTCAGGTTTTGAAAGGGTATTACACCCCCATTTGGGGGGTAACTGAAACACTGAGCTGGCTGTTATGTGACAATAGCTTGAAATTGTCAGGAGGTGATAGCTAGATGTCCATGAGACAATAGCTAGACATCAGGTGGTGATGACAAGATAAACCTGTGACAATGTGGTACACCATGTGACAATAGCAGGACATCGGGTGATGATAGGCAGAAGTCACGTGATCACAGCTAGAAGTCCCAAGTGAATGTAGCTGGACATCCTGTTTGTGGGTAGCTAGGCAGTTTGTTGTGCACGACCCATTGCTTTACTCTGCAGCAAGTGTGACACCTCGCACCCGGCAAAAGAAACGCTCCAGTGTGGTAAAGCCGAGACGACGCAGTGCATCGGCCAGCCCAGCACTGGGCAGGAAGAGTACATGTAAGTACTGCATGGCTTGGCATGTCATCTGGCCCTGTAGAGCGTGTAACACGTCTTAAGTCTGTTCTGCTTTATAAAGAGAGATAGGCGGGATTTTGTGCTTTCAGTACCAGTAGCACTCGTGGCATTACTGTAAAACCTGGCATGGAAAACTGCTTTTGGGATCCAACTGACTTTCAGTTATGTATGTTGGAAAATCTGTGTGAAATATCTGGATCATGTTTCTTTGTGAGCCCACCAAATACCTTCAGTGCAGCTTGTGTCTTCAACTGTTTCCTTTTACTTTTCTTGTTTAATTAGATGTTTTAAGTGAAACTTGTTGGAGTCTCGCGTTTCTTTCAGTGGCTCAGCAGTGCAGCTTTTGACAACAGAAAATATCAAATCTTTTTGTAGCACTGGCCAAAAGTTGTAGAATAATTTTTATTTAGATTGTTCATTTTCATTGAGCTGTATACAATAATGGTTATGAAATAAATGGCTGAAAAATGCCACTCTTTATTGACAGTTTTGAAGTATCGGAACAAAGTGTAGTTGTGAAGAGCATTAACTGTGACAGCCTTTTTCGCATATCATGGATGGCCTGTGTGTTTCAGTGCGCCTGGGGGATGAGGAATTACTGGGCATGCTGCTTGAGGAGTTCCCTTTCCTCCACCTGTCCACAGAGACGCTACACGACCTGTGGCGCAAGAGTGCACTCCAGATAGACCAACTGTCACGTTCACAGCATGAGGCTAAGCAGAAAAAAACTAAGGCTCAGGCACAGGTCAGCACAGACTCTGCACCACGCATGTCTGCATTGTCAAGAATGAAGAGTTTGAAACCCCTCAGATTGAGACATGATCAATTAGTGTAGTTTTGATGGTGTGCAAAAATATACTTTGGGACACAGGTGTTGACCAGCTTATTT
Organism: Hermodice carunculata; assembly: GCA_964020975.1. NCBI lineage: Eukaryota > Metazoa > Annelida > Polychaeta > Eunicida > Amphinomidae > Hermodice > Hermodice carunculata. Next base: position 26,792,344 of record OZ026613.1, read on the forward strand.
AATAGGATAAATATAGTAACAAAGTAAGACAGCTATTTTTTTTCAATATGAAATAAACAAACTTTTTTTTTTGTTTTTGGGGGGAGGAGGGTAAGTGAGTTCCCTAAAATCTATAGAAAAAATGTGGTAATATATATTTTGGTGGTGGTGTTGTATTAGTACAATGTGGTGAATGTGATATGAACAGTCATTTTATAATCATGTCCCTTGAGAGTGAAATGAAATATTAGGCATTTCAAGGATCCATGACTACTGATCCTCAGTAAAATGCCTGGCATATATTGTGAGCTTGTTATGCAGATTGAAGAGGCAGAAAGGAGACAGAAGATTCTACTGGACATGATGCGGAAGGAACTTACCCACCAGCAGAGGCTTGTAAGTGTCCAAGCAATTTACTTCCATGAACACTTCAGCAGTCCTTAGTGATATTATAACTTCAGAGAATATTCAAAATATTATTGTTTAACAGAGGGCCAAGGACTTTGAGGGTGTTTATCTGTTTTTGTGCCTCTGTACTGGGAGGAAAATAAGCATAATCTCTCGATGCACCATCTCATTCGTCATTCATTATTTACCGTTTCAAAAACACTATAACCTTCAATTTTGGTCAGAAAGCAGTGGTGCACTGATTATTCCCCTGTCACTGACACCCATTCCCTGCACAGAACAATATTAATGCAATCACTTGTTTGGCGTGGGCTGGGCATAAAGCACCTTATCCATGCCAAGGAAATATGTTCACCTAGGCATACATTATGATAAACCACCATACAATACTCATTTAAAGTGTTTGGTAATTATAATACTCAATATGTAGTCTTTCATTGCATTAGTGGGTACTGACAGACTTCACTCAGAGATAAATTCCAAATGTTACAGCAAATAATTCAGTGCTGATGACAAAATCCATTCTTATCTGAATTATTGTAAAAATTCAAATTCAAATTCCTCATAAAAATACCTGTCATAAAACTGCCTGCATGTCTATACTTCCACCGAAAACAGACTGGTCCAGGTCAATAGCTTTCTTTGGCATATTTAGATAGATTGTGCACTAAAGGTTCCAAGGAAAGTTGTCAAATTAGTCTGAAACCAAGCACTGACAGACATAATAGTTGATGATGTAAGCAGTCATAATATGCCATCCTGCTCAGCTCAACTATGTTTACAAGTTGATTCTGTCATCATTTTCTTTTTTTTCTTCAATATCTCAGAAAGACATAAAGGAGAGACAGCAACAACAGCAATCTGTCAAGGCTCGTATCCGAGACCGACGTCAGCAGTCTGCACGCGCGCGCAGGTACTACGATGAGTACCAGGTGCAGATGAGATCCAAGATGCTGAAGAAAAGAACTAAAGAGGAACTGGTGAGCTGTGCTTGCAAATAGTGGCAAAAAAGAACAAATGTTCAAAAAATTTATATTAATTATACATTGTTAAAAAACTTGGTGTTAGATTGGAAAATGTCAGTTGGCCAGAAACAGTAGTAAGAGTCTGAAGTATCTGTCTAATCTTGCTATTTCATCTAGTCATTCAGTCAGTTATAGTATGTGTAAAATGTCGAAGCAGATCATGTCATTACTCCAAGGTGTGCACAACAATTACAAATGGTTCCCTCATCCTACGCTTACACAATCTTTTTCCTCCTTGCGTGCAACCAAAATTTTATATTTTGCTTTACATGATCTTCACCTTTGAGACTTTGCGTGTTTGTAGATCTTCAAGAAATTGTTCAAGGATGCTCTGGAGATCCAGAAGGACCGGATGAGGGACCTTAGAAAGTACACCAAGGAAGAGCGGGAACGTCGGGCTGCACGGCAGCAGAACGAGATTGAGTCCCTGGAGAATTAGTATCCTTTGAGACAAGCTGATATAATATTTTGTACTGCCAATGTTGGACATTTGAGACAGTGGCTAAGTACTTAATAATGGGAGTATGTACGCTGTCCACTTGGACAGTGAAGTGACATACATGTGCAGGGCTTTTAGAGCTTGGATACACATTATTTTCTGAATTTGATGACATGATTGTGTTGGCTTTCGGAGGGAACTTCTATAGAAAAAAAGTTGTAGCTATGACTTTTAATTGGGCATTTATTAAAACAAAAACATATCCATACATACATATATGTATACATGTGTGTGTCTACATCTGTATATATATATATATATATATATATATATATATATATATTTTTTTTTTTTTTTTTAAAGATGTAGCAAGTGATGCAGCAGAGAGACAGCATGATGTATATGTGTGTGTGTGTGTGTGTATGTATGTATGTATGTATGTATATATATATATATATATATATATATATATATATATATATATATATATATATATATATATATATATATATATATATATATGTATATATGTGTGTGTGTGTTAGTAAAGCCCTACTTACCAGCCACCTCTTGATAAAGAACCACTTCACAAACACCTCTCACACAAATGCATTATAGGCACTTACCACTCTAATCACAACTGTCAGCATTAAGACCAAATCAGATGCAACAAAAAAACATTTAATGCCATCATTCCAGGTGACTTGAATTGAAAGTTGCCTTTCGCTTGCTGGAAAAGGTCCATTTTGCCCACATTTATGTGCCAAATTTGGTGCATGTCATCACCCACTGCTGAACATACATGCCCGTACATGTGTATTGGCAATGGCAGCACATTAAGGGGATTCTCCATGAAGTCAGCAAACGCAAAATTACAGTATTTTCACACATTGCTTTAATCTCTTTGAAGGTATATATTTAAGGAAGATCCAAGTTATACATGGATGTTGAATGTCAGTCAAGTTTTGTTCTCTAAAAGAATGGTCTGTTCAGTTGCAGTGATCATAGAACATGCAAGCTATCTTGATTGTTTCTCATTAAATGTAAAATTGTTGAAATTTAATGTTTTCTACTTTCTGTACACCCTGACCGGTCGTGGTGAGTGATGGAGCTATAATATCTTGTCTTTAATCACTAAAGTTGACTGCACATGTATTTGGTTGTGACATATAGCTTCATTGTTCATTTATTGTGGTATAGGACTTTTCTATGTCATTTGAGTCATCTGTGTTATGTTAACCCTTAAAGGGCTGATTTAAGATTGAGTCAACAGCTTTCCTCGGGACACTGCGCAAAGTGTCCCGAGGAAAGCTGTTGACTAAGACTATTTGTTGCAGTAGACTAGGCGTGCTGGTGTTTGAATGAAAGGTATCTTCATGAGGAATTTGAATATTTTAACCATTATATGTTTAAGGGTAATGAGAAAAGAACTTTAGCAGTGATTAGCACTTTAAGGGTTAAAAGAGGATGTGACATGCATTGATATTAAATTTTAGTACATTACTTGCTGTGATGTTCCATTACATTACAACAATCTTGTGTACATTTTTAAATGAGTTTGTACGTGTTAGCATAAATTATGATTGCTACAGTTTATATGTCTAAACATTCAGTTGTTGACCAAAGTAGTTTTGACCTAATGCTTGTATTGGAAAAACGAACATTAAATAAAGCTGAAATGAAACTGCATCAATTGCAGTCCGCACACTTGTGACAAACAGGTACCAAAGCCTTTTTATCTTACAATGAACCTTTGTTTGATCAAAGTCACGACTGATTGCACCTTTCTGTTTTAATGATGGCACATCACACATGCAGTTTAATAGGAAGTATTCATATTTAATTATATTAACTGCAGACCTACATTGTTCCCCTCAGTTGCTAGGCAAAGGAAGTATGCTTCTGCCATAGTGAGAACACCTGAAAGAGTGACACTACTTTACCATTCAGAAATAGCACTTTTTTTATAAAGAACGAAATATTCTAAATATCTTTTAGCATTTTGTATGTTTAAAACTTAGTGAGTGACTTTTCTTAAGCCTTCTGCTTGCTCTCAAGTTTTTACTTTTATCATAGAAGCTCATTAGGCCCAGCTGAAGATATGAATTTGCCCGCCTTGCTGTCAAGTTCCCCACTGCAGCCTAGGTGGCAGCACAGGCTCCCAGTTCATATGACTACCTCCCACCACAATGGAATTCAAGCAATCTTTGTGGGTAATTGGTTCTGGTACAGGTATCAGAAGTTTATCAAACTGACACTTAAATAATCTGTACAGTTAGTGAACTAAATCTTGTTTGCCACTGGCCTGGTTCAAACCTGTTTATACAATAGGGACTCTATGGTATTTGCTATGCTGTATGGCCTGGGTGGAAACACTTCCAAGCACAACACGCGAGTAAATCAACACTTTTCTATCACCACACATTTTCATCTACAAACCAAGACTAATTTTATCCCCATATTTTACCCCCTCCTAATACTTGTATTATCATTAAACAGGTGACTTATAAATTTGGTCTGGTATCATGTGGCATTACTTAAATGTTTTTTAAGATTTATGTAAGTCATGCATTTTAGATGGGCATGTTTTATAGTTTTACTGATTAAACTGATACTATGTGAAGAAATTCCCAGCTTTCCCATATATGTGTCCATGAGTGTTTGATTGTATGAGTGTACAAAATGGATGTATCAGTTTACAGTTACAGATTTTAGAAGAAATTGACACCCCACTAACTCCAACTCCCACAAAGACCACGCTGTATGCAGAGCATGTTTACATGAGATCGTAGGTGGTCTCGATACTGGGGTTGCACTGTATATAAATTAGTCCACACTCTATCTTGTTGATTCTTAACTCTTTGCCAGCTACCGAGATCAGTTTGCCATGTTGGCAGAGTCCATTACCAAGGAGAGGGAGGACCTCAGTGTACGGGAGAAGGGTCAGGCCGAGGTGAGTTCATGTCTTTTGGAGGAAGTACATGGGGGTCGGGTTAATCTAAAGTTATCAGCTCTGCTGACGATAGGTCACATAACTTATACGATCAATCATGTTCGTCTGTTTATCAAGTCCATTAAAGTGTACTTAAGCCTGCCTAGTGTATTCCTTAGTCTGTCTCAAGTTGGAACTCATAGGTTGCACTTCACGATAACATTAAATAATCCCATCCTCATTTGATTTTAAGTGGATCCTTTTAAAATTTGGTGGAAATATTCTGGAACCCATAGATAGGTGGGAAATAAGAGTTATTATTTGGTGAAAATTTTTTAAATTCATTAGCATAGATGGGCTTAATATATGACTAGTTTTGTAATTTTTTCCATCTGTGTTGTGGAAGACTGTAACATAAAACTGTCCAAGTTGCTTCACTTTGCCAGTACAAATGGTATGCAGTAGATTTTGTTCAAGTTAGTTTGAACTTAGCTTCAGAACATATTTTCACATCACTTCATTTAATCAAGCTACATCAGAATATATGTGTATATATATATAATATTATAGCATACAGTAGTCCCTCTGTTGAGAGACCACTCTAAGGAGAGTCCACCTGCCTATTGATCTTGTGATCTGTCAATGAAGGGAAAAAACATGGAAAACATATTGCCGGGGACCTAAGAAATGTGATCATAAAATGTAGACCGTCATTTAAAGTAGGGACTGCTGTATGGTGTGGACAAACAATTTGCATATATGTCCCACAGGTGTTAGACAAGATGAAGAAGGAGCTACGACAGAAGATGGAGCGAGATATCCGTGATTTTCAGGAGCAGCTGTATCGCGATGAGGATGAGGCCTACTGGAGACAGCTTGATGCAGACAGACTGAAGCAACAGCTACAGCTGGCCAGATACCAGGTCAAGGTTTGACCCAGAATGAAATTAGCACTTTAGCCACCAGGGGTCACTGTAATCTGAGCAAACTGGTCAAATCTGCAGACAAGGGAAGTAATTCAACAGTCAAGATTAGGTCTGAGAAAATTCTTATCTATCAGCTGACCATCAGGTGGCACTGCATCTGGTGTCCAATGTAATAATTTATTCCTTCATCTCGCTTAGAATTTTTTTTCTCAACACAAAGGCGGTTGTATCTTAAAACTGGTGTGATACACTACATACCCATTTCACATTTACTTCATTATGCTCCCGCTGCTGGAGATAAGATAAGATATGTGGTAAATACTTCATTTGTTCATGTATGTGACCACCACACATTGATGTCTTGGCTATGACTTGTATGACCTTTATGCACTGCAATGAAACTTAATTCACACACAAGGCTATGTCATGTGACAAAACTAGGTCACCAGGTCAACTATCTTGGTTACATTGGCTGCAAGCAGAGGGGGTCATATTCCAGGAATCACCTTTATTGCATTTTTTCATTTCTTGGCGTATTTACCAATAATAGAGAACCCCAATCGTTTTGTTAATGTTTGTGTACTAAATCATATGGTAAAACTGCTGTGAAAAGGGTATATGTCATAAGATTAGAGACATAATTCTTGTTGCTGATAAGCACAAGAGCGCATTCTTATTAGTTAATTTGCTTAATCTTGCAAATGGGTACTTAAAGATATGGAATATTAAATGTATTTGTAAAATATTCTTGCTGAAATCCCAAGCAGTCGATTTACTACAGTGGTCCCTCTTTTCAAAGGCCACCCCAAATGCAGCCATAAGTGGCCTTATAAGAGGGGTGGCCCCTCTTGAGGGGGAGAATATAATGGAAATGCCATACTTTCTGCACAAGAATGCTGGCCTTTCAAGAGGGGTGGCCTCTGGTGAGAGGGGCCTCATAAGAGGGGGACCACTGTGTACAATTTTCTACATGATGTGAATGTAAAAAATGAAATAAAACATCAAATCTAAGGTGCCAACCAGAGTCCAGAATGCAGCATATCTTTATTCATCCATCTGTAGAACAAAATGCTTTAAATTTTCTTTTGGTCAGATGTCAAAGAAAATTGTTGATGATAACTTTAGAACAGTCATGCATGGCATGAGACATCAAACGATAGAGTATATTTGTGAAAATGTTAGGACAAAAATTTAAATGTCTGTACAATCGGCCACTGTCAATCAATATTGCATTTGGTGCAATGTAATATGACATAATATGTTGCAGTGTTACATAAATGTATCTGTCCATGGGTAATATTCTGTGTATACCTGCATAAGTCTGAGTGCCCCTGAGCATAATCTAGATGTCAATTGTTCCACTATGTAGTTGATTGTACAAAGTTGAATTATAGATTGAAGTGTCTACGTGTACTTGACCTCATTTTGTAACTCTGCTAGAGAGTAAACAACGTGTTATGTTGCCTGTGAGGTAAATTTGTGTGATTCTCTAAGTGAACTTCAAAACATAGCTGTTATGCAAGTCTTAGTTACAAATGCTAGGAATCAATTTTAAGATTTCAATCAATACAGTAAATTTGCCCGTGCACATAAATGAACTAATTGCACATTTGTTGGAATTAGTATTGATGAAAAGGAAATTTTGTGTTACTCATAGTTGTGGATGTAAGTGAAACCGTGAACAAATTGTAGAGTGCGAATTGTTAGTGAGGAACACCACAATCTACTTTCTGAAGCAAAGACTTCAAATTTGCAATTTTAAAAAATCTGTACATGGTGTGTCAGTTGGATCTGGAAAGGTTGCTTGAGCAGGACTCGTTGTCTCTCCAGGAACTGGGTTTCCACTGTCTTGTAACTTTTTGGCATCAGTTGAAAGATTGGCTTTGTTCATGTGTGAGATGCAAAACTGTATACATGTACATGTACATGTATAGTCTTATAATTCTTTAACCGAAATGGGGACTCAGTTGACAGGAGTGTGAAAAATCTGTGAACTTAAATTAATGAATTTGACTGTCTGGCTTTAGTGCTTCTCCCACCACCACCAAATTAAAACTCAAGAATTTGTAGGCATTTAACAATGACGCTTTAGGATATGAAAAAAAGGTTGAATTTGAAGATTTTAATCCACAACATGGTACTGAACGACCTACTTAAAAAAAAAATATATATATATATATATAAACAAAAGTTCACACTCATGAAAGCCACAAAACATGAAGAGGTGTTCAAGTATCTTTAAGGCCTTAAAAATCATTACTTTTCAGGTGATATTTGGAAAGTTGCCAGTGTAACATTTGACAGAGATTTATCTTGGTTCAAGTCAAAGTTTGACTAGGATTTTGCAGAAGCACATTGGTATGGATTCATTTTATAGCTATGTACTTGAATGAGGACTTTATTCATGGGCACATTCACGACTCAGTTGTGGCCTCTGGCTTTTCCCCTTTTTCATGTCATTTTTCACCATATTAAACCATTTTATACTGAACTAACCTGAACCAAAAAATGAGTAGAAAGCTCACAGCCATGAACCTTCAGAACTAAAAATGCATGAAAACAATGAAATGTTCCATTCTCATAGAACATGTGAAACTAGCCAGATATTAATTGCCCGGAGTTACTTTGATTGCTGGAATTTTTAACCAAAACATTGAAAAACGTCTCGGTACTCAAGGTGGGTACCCTTAAGTGGCAATTTGTCACAACCGTAAACCAATATAGGAACACAGATAGTTTTCCATAAATAAGATTTATTCATAGGGGCAAGCTCATGAAATTTTAAACCAACTTCTTATAATTATGAAAGGACCACCTGCAATTATTAAATATGAGATTCTAGGTCGGATTTAGCTAAAAGATCATCAGATATACTGACATCAAGAATATTAATGTTATTTACAATTTCCATCACTGCGTCTTCTAGGTAAAAAGCAAGTCGGTTAACATACTTGTCCACTCTGTATGACAACTGTTTGGACTTTGCGTCACTAATATTGGAACAAAATGCCAATTAATCCGTGGACACATAGTCAACAGTCAAGTCTGTGTCCTTGCAAAGCAACACAAGCTTTCCAATAGCACCCAGAGAGGTCGCTCTATCTTGCACAGTGTCTACAACGTGACATGCTATTCACAGTGCTGAAGCTGTTGAAGAAAAGAAGGGAAAAAAAACGTCAAATACAAGACAGGATCAAAAGAACTAAGTGAGCCATCTTTGACCTGTTCGCAAACGAAGCTTACCGTGAAATTCTGTTGCCAGGATTGAGGTCACAAGGCCCCAAAAGCCCTCCTCCATGGTGTCACGCTTTGAAACCAGATTGTTGCTTTTGCCATTTGACAGATTGCTGAAGAATGGTTGCCATACGTGAAAGGTCTTTTATTCATGTGATGGGCTAATAATTGATTGGACAGTGTTTACTATATATTATATAAATGCCAGTTCAACTTTAGCAAACGGTATTGTTTTTGAGTCAAATGATCAGGCTTGAAAGCCTTTGAAGCTCGCTTTCTCAGAAAAGATAATAGGACAAGAATCCTACCTAGGAATGGTTATTCCAAGAAATTGGCTGAGTGAAATTTAATCTGGTAAATAGCTTTTGCTTTTGTAATGTCTAAACTGCCAAAACTTATCAGCAATTTTCAAAATGTTGCTTTCAAATTGTTCTTTTTCTATGAAATGAACATCCTGGAAATCAAAGGGAAAATTGAAAAGTCAAACTTTAAGGATGGATGACTGAAAAACTAAGTGAAATGTAACAAATTGCAGGATCGTTGTTTTGTTGCCACTATATCAAGATTAAGATGCAACTGTAATTATGATTTTATCACAAATAAATAGTGACTTTTACGACATTTATGGGGTCGATGGATTGTAGTGGACTTTCGATTGTTTTTTCAACAATTTACATCAGAGACACCCGAAGACAGGGTTATATAAATCCTGTTGAGCAAGAGGATTGCATACGTATATGATTTGTTATCCTGCTGCAAGTACATTTTGAACTATGATCAATGAAAATGGGATATTTTTTGGTGCCTCAGTGTCCTGAAGTGTTTGGGTGGATACTATGATATAATTAGTATGTGTGCATGGGTCAAGCTTTTATATTGTAGTGTTTTGTGATACAAATAATATAGTGTGGGATGGAAGGGTGGGCATGTCAAGTTTTTGTTCAAGAAAAAGCATTATCCAGAGGTTCTCCTGTGTTCTTTTGTTCCCCTCAAATGATCAATTTGTGTAAGAATTTTTCTGGAACTACTTAAATTTTGTGTCATGTGCCGAAATATCAAAAGTGCAGCTCCCTGGCCGATAAAACCGAGTTGATATTTGAGGCACTAACAAATTGCAAGTCACCCTTTAAGAGGCCTGGCAAAGTTCAGCTTTACAAGTTTGTTAGAATCTTGGTTGATTCAAGACATACAGGGAAACCTGGTTATAATGGGACCATCTGTAACTTTCAAAATGTGTCAAATAGCTGAATATGTCTGATACATGAGTCAAATTGCAAAGAAATAAATTGAACCATAAGTCTATCAAAACTTGTGTGATTACCTGAATATGTCAGATATTTCAGTGTTGTTACAATGGGGTTTGACTGTTTACGATAATTTGTTAATGAAAACACACTGCAAGTAAATGAATATGATGTTAAATAGAGTAAAGAATATTTATAATGAACATGCGACGTCTCTTTGTCATCTGGTCTAACAGTTTAGTATCAAGGGTGCAGTACAAACATCACTGGCTGTCCTTGAATTGAACTTAAGCAAGAAGGAAGTTTTGTATGAAGTCTGTTTATCTGGGTGGAGGTGCCTGTGTGGATGATTTGAATTCTCTAACACAGTTCTTATTTCACAGAAGTACTGAGGTTACATCAATAAACAGATGAAAGTTGTAGCCTGGGGGCTACAGCTATATTTGTGATATACACCACCTAGAGGGTATTATACCTAAGGCGCTGATGTGTGGTGGTTATGATTGGTAGAAATATAGGTGAGAAGTTGTGCATCCCCAAGCAGTTCAGGTACCTAGAAATTTGTTTTTGCGTCTTTGCGTCTTTCCAAGAATAATGTGCGACAGAGGCTTTCTGATGGGGGGGAGGGGGGGAGGCAGAGGTACAGGTACAGTTGCAAAAAAAAAAAAAAAGAATTTTCATTTTATGCAGTTGTGTGTAACCTTTGTACTAGGTGCACTAACACTAGTACTTTGAGAGTAGTACCTGATATCTTAGACCACTGTTGCCTGTGGCAAGAAAGTGGTCTCATAGTGCATGTGGTTTTAAAATACAGGTACATTTTTAATCAGGAAAATAGACCAGTGTCAACAATGGAAAATAAGAAGGGATACGTGGTCTTTTGAGCAGGTGCTGCTGTACTGGTACTTTAGCTAGTGCATCTCATTTGAAACTCTCAGTCACAGCAACCTTTCAAGTCACCTTTCAGATAACCTGTGAACTGTTTAAAATACGCAATTTTGCTGAGAAATGGGGAATTGTGTACAGCAGCTGCATTGTATGATTGGTTTGAAATTCCCTTGTACAGACTATGATGCATCAGGAAATACACTGTTGTATTGAATAGTTACCAGCTCATAATGCGAACTGGACCTGGCATGCTGCTGATTGAGAATCTATTTGTGTTTTGATTATCCACCACCAGGTGGTGCTGGGGATGGTTTGCTTATCACATGCTCATATCCCCAAGCATTAGAAAATATATTTGATGTCTGATATGCCACATGATCTGTCAGCTTGATGCAAAAAGTGCATCAAGGCAGTGAAGGTTCATTCTTGTTGGACTTTATATCTATTTGTTGGTAAAAATAATTCCAAATGTTTAGATATTTTTGTGTATGCTCCTGATCACTTTGTCAATGGACAACAGTTGAACATAATAGTATATACTGTTACCAAAGTCCACAGAACAAACTGTATTGAAGTATCACGTGTGCAGCATGCTATCAGGGAAACAAAGAAAAAAGCACAAATTTGTGGAAGCAACATTGAAAAACGATACGTTACTCATGTTTTCACTTCACATATTTATTCATTTATGCATGCATGTCTGAGCATTGTCTGCCTTGCCACTTCATTCCACACATGATAATTGAAGATGCACGTTGTAACTTTGTTAGGAAGGTTTGCAGTTTAACCAGGACCCACTGAAAATGCTTTGGAACATCCTGTTGAAGTTAATACAAGTTATTATGATGTGGGGGTGGGCAGGGCTGCTGAGAAATAAAATCGGATGCTGTATAACAATCTTTCATAATTTCAATAGGAAGAAGTATGTGATTGCCTTTGAAATTAATTATGTGCCTTAGCAATGTTTGTTATTACTGTAAAGATGATTTTGTAGCTCAGCTATGTGCATAATGATCACAGAAAGAGAATGATGTGCCTCACAAATGTTCTTTATTACCTTAAAAAGAATTCTATGCATCCAGAATGTTCCTAATTACCACAAGAAGAATTATGTGTGTCTGGTACATTCATTGTTACCATGAGAAAAGGAATGATGTGCTTCATTAATGTCCATAATTACCATGAAGAATGTGATTGAGGGCAGTGTTCATTCACATTGCCTTTTGTGGTTCAATTTGACCAGTCCACTTTGTAGAATCAGTGACAGTGGTATAATTGAGCACATAGCCAGATCCTCTGCCCTTTGTAATTTCAATATTGTGTGGTGCAATTGAGCACATACGCAAATCCTTTGCCTTTCGTAATGTCAGGATTGTGTGGTATAAGTGAACACATAGATATTGAACCCTCGACAATGTCAATATTGTGTGGTATAACTGACACATAGACACATCTGTAACCGTTGGTAATGTGACTATTTTTGTGATATAATTGACCATTTACAAAGAAGGATCCTCAATTGCGGTTCCCTCAAACCAGTCAATATGAGACATATGTCAAATGTCAGCATCAACAGTTTTACTTATGTTTGTTGTTCAGAGAATGGATTTGAAATGAGAAGTGTAGCTGATGAGAACTGTACAGCAGACTTGTAATGCATTGGGTGCTGGGCCAACCTGAGAAAGTGGTTGATTCAGTCATGATACATTAAGTGGGAAAGGTTAATATTTCATTTTCTTGTGTACGAATGTCTTTATTTATTCCACCATGTGTGCCGAAACTTTATTTGATGGTACTGTGATAAAACAGCTTATTTTTGTTTCTGTATTGTCATAATTTATGAGTAGATGAAAATTAATTTGTTTTTCACTGTTCCTGTATTGATAGTTGTGCCAAGACATTTTCTCTTGTTGTTGGACAGGTTTTATGTATATTATGGTTGTAGAGGATTGTAAATAGCCACTTGTTGGTGTAATTTGTAATATACAGTGTACATAGGATATGAAATAAACTGGCAAAATCTGTTGAATGTGTTGGTGTTGGTGTTTTGTTTTTTGGTGAACAACCTATTTAACTGGAGTTATACATTTGCATTTCACTAGAGTAATGCTGATTATTAGAAAAAAATGTCGACAGACTGGAACAGGCAAGATTGTCTCCAAACCTAGCATAGTCTCCTCTTGAATTCTTGAATGTTAATATATACATGTAATTATTCTAATAAATGCTAGCAAATTTCAGGAAACTATTGGGAAACTAGAGGCACTTCAATGCAAAGCATTGACTAATGGGGCCACCTTTGCAGGCTTTGCAAAAAGTTTTTTTGCTTATCGATCATGTTGCTGAAGTTGGCTAAAATTTTCAAAAGCCTCTATACCTGAACATGCCAGTACATGTACATGTAATTTGCATTTTCTATCAGTCTGAAGACATTTTTATAGGTAAAAACCAGTGTCTGATGACTTTTCACAAAGCCTGCCTTTACATATAGTATGGTTCCTCTCATCTTGAAAATTAGATCAAAATTACCAATATGTAATCAAGTGAAGAAATTGTATTAAGGTACAAATAAAGTAACTAGGAAAGAGATTTGCTGCACAGAGAGAGAGAGAGTGAGAAGGAGAGATGAGAGAGAGAGAGAGAGAGAGAGAGAGAGAGAGAGAGAGAGAGAAGGAGAGAGAGAGAGAGAGGAGAGAGAGAGAGAGAGAGAGAGAGAGAGAGAGAGAGAGAGAGAGAGAGGAGAGAGAGAGAGAGAGAGGGAGAGAGAGAGAGAGAGAGAGAGAGAGAGAGAGAGAGAGAGAGAGAGAGAGAGAGAGAGAGAGAGGTGTCACACTTTAAATAGTTTCCAGAAAGTCTTGAACACAAACAAATGGACAGACAACCAAAAGAATGGGATGGACCCATAATCCTATCATTTCCCATTTTAAAAAAATCCTACTTGTAGAATAGTGGTGAGTGTCTGATGGACTTCAAACAGCCTAGTCCCCCCTTCCAGAGACTTGCCACAAGGCCTACATCGGGGTACAATCATTACATTATAGTACATCATGTGAATGGGATACACATTGAAGACTTGAAATAACACAGGGCAACAAGCAGTAATCATGAACTGTTGACATGCAGTAAGCCAGCGTAGTGTCTGTCTTGTAAAATGAAGTGCTGCACCACTTTTAGCTCTGTAGTTATTTTGATGGTGCATTGTGGAGTCGCTGGGTTTTTAAGCAAGTACTTGTATGGTTAACTGGTTAAATTATTGACTGGCACACTCCACTCAGTTTATCATTCTTCCCTGTATGACACTTGACTCACTTCATATTCAATGTGGTGTCGATGAAATACACTTCATTGGGAAAAAAATGTAGCCACATACCTGAAAATACCCAGCACAAACCGTACTTTTATTCAAGAGTCCTCGATGTGACGTGCACATCATGAGCCATAAGGGGCTGCAACAATTCCTGGAGACACAAAATTTATATGCTGTTTTAATACACATTTTCCCAAGGAATTAAGTTTCCCAAATATTGTCTGGAGCTTAGCGCTACTGGTCGGTGATTTGGGAAATTAAAAACAGTGAAATTTTGAATTGATGTAAATCCAATAAAATGTTCGGGAAAATTTGTTCTTATACAGTAGTCTGGATGAAAGCTGTAAAGCTAGCATATGCTTTTCATCGTTTTTAATTTTGTGGCCAAGTCTTAAAAAATCTAAAACCATCAAGCATAGGGACGCTTCTGGGGACCCCTAGACCTTAGTTTGTTCACCAGCTGGCACTGTGATTTTTTTTTTTTTTTTTTTACAAATTTTGTTCGTTAAGGCTATTTTTGACTTCTCCAAAACTGTCACTGAGATTGTTCTGAAACTTACTGGATATGTAGCTTGTGGGTGGGCTAAACTCCCTCACTAGGTAGTGATACTCAGGATCTCTAATTTTTACCAGAGCTGACTTGTTGGTCAGCTGAGGTTATGTGGTGGTTAGGAGTCCGTTATCCATCTGTCCATAAACTTTTGCTTGTGATACAGTGAACAGTTTCATGTTAGCCCTATGTAACTTTCAGGACTTATCAAGAGTATGAAAATCAAAGTCCAGCTCGATATTGCTGGCGCCACCTGTAGTATTATGTAATAATTGGGGCAAAGTAGGAAATTTTTGAGAATGCTGATTATAAATTTTTTTTAAAAAGTGCTTCATGAAGCTTCTCAAAACTTGCATGAAATATGGATCAGGCAAAGAAATGGAAGTGCGCTGAAATTTGGTGGCAGCCCCTACAGCACTACTGAAGATATGAACCAAAAGGTGTTCAATACACATTTAATTCATTATGTTAAAGAATAAGGCTGATGATACCAAATGTACCACAAATGTGTATAATATTTAGAAGCTATATGTTGCACGATATGGATGACTGACCCACTTTCTGAAGGTCACAGGGGCGATACATTTCAGGAAATGATTTTAGTAGTAGTAGTAGTTTTTTTTTTTTTTTGTGGTCACAACATCTGAAGTGCACGTGCATCAATATACAGTTTGTACCATAACAGAAACATTACACACATAGAGGCAAAAAGCTGCGATGTGGAACTAGCATTACAGGCTGAGCCTGTGCTCAGGAGACCCAGTGTGTTTTGAAGGAGTGTTTATTAATGTGTGTGTTCATGTGTTTAAGTGTGTCAGAGAGAGACCTATTAATTCTCATAGTAATCTGGTGGCGTGTGTGCACTTACTGATTATAACAAAAAAATGAAAAATTTGTTAAAAATCAGAAACCGATAGCAGCATAACCTTATGAAAAATTTTTTTAAGCCTTCCACAAGGAACATTTGTACAATATTTCCGCACAATTTAACAGATGATTTTGGAGAAGTCAACAATAGTAAAACCACACAAATTCATCAAAATAAATAAATTCACCATTTGAACAAACTATGATCTAGGGGTCCCCAGTAGTGTCCCTGTGCAATTTCAAAGAAATTGGCCAAGTGATTTCATAGAAGAATTTGTAAAATTTTCCAAAAAAAAAAAAAAATGAAACAAAATATTCATAAAAAAATTGCTGGAGCATGACCATTTGAACAAACTTTGTGAATACCCAATTGGGGAGCACTGACACCAACTTTGAAGTGAATCTGGCCAAAGGTTTTGGACAAGAAGTCGAAAATGTAAATTGTGAACAGACGATGGATTGACAGACTAGTAAAAGCTCAGGTTACTGACAGAGTCACCTGAGCTGAAAATGTGAATTTCCATCGACTTACATTATAATAATCAATAAGAATACATGCATTAACCAACTTATACCCAAATTTAAAAGTTAAAAAATTAGGAATCCATAGTATCACCATCTGGTGAACAAGTTTGTTTACCCCTTCTACAAGCTACATTTCCACCAAGTTTTGGCACAATTTCAGTGACTGTTTTGGAGAAGTCGCAAATAGCTATAACACAAAAAATACATAAAAAACATAAGAAAATCACAATGACATCTCTGGAGGTCCCTAGAAGTGTCAACTACAAAGCAATTGGGTTCGCAGTTTCAGATAAGATTTTTTATGATATTGTTAAAAACAAGAGGGCTGTGTGAACAGCCCGTGCCTCAGCTGATCTTGACATTCATCACACTTGCAGCTCTATGAACTTGGGAAAGGATCAAGGACACCATGTTCTGAGTAAGTCTGACCTTTATAGAAGAACACTTACATGTACAACATCACAGTTCAAGTAGTTCTCAAGTTATAATGAAGAGTAAAATTCATCTATGTTGCACTGTGACCCCACAAACGAGGTCAAGGTCATTCATGTACTGTCTCAGCATGACCTTCATACAGAATAATTAACATGTGTAGCTAACTCAAAACAGATCTCAAGTTATCAAATAAACAATAAATTTCGTGTCAGTTGTCCTGTGAATTAGCATTAGAATGCCCATTGACTTACAGAGTAATCAATAGGAAAGCTCCACTGACTGGTAAGTACCGTAATTGAAAATCCTTAAAAATCAGGAATCCAAAGCAGTGCCACCTACTAAACAACTGTTTGACCCTTCCACAACAACACATCCATCACATTTCAGCTTAATCTGAGGGACAGTTCTGAAAAGAAGTGAAAAATAGCAAAACCATATAAAAAATTCATTAAAAAAATTGCAGCACCACCTGGTGAACAAATTGGAAACTAGGTGTCCCTGGGAGTGTCTATGAACGATATCAAAGCAATTGGGTGAGCGGTTTCAGAGGAGAAGAATTTTTAAGGTTTGCCCCAAAAAAAAAAAAACAAATTCATAAAAAATCCAAAAATCAATAGAGCATGACCATTTGAAGACACTTGATAGAGATCCACCCAAGGCACATCCCCACCAAGTTTGAAGTAAATCTGGTCAATATTATTAAAGTTATGACCATTACAAGAAATTCCCATGTTAAACTTTCCTATTAAAACTTTTGTAGAGATTTTTGAAAAAAAATCATAAAAAAATCCAAATTCATTGGAACATGACCATTGAAACAAACCTGGTAGACACCCACCCAAGGTACATTGCCACCAAGTTTGAAGCAAATCTGGATGATGGTTTTGGAGAAGAAGTCGAAAATGTAAATTAGCATTAGAATGCCCATTGACTTACATGGTAATCAATAGTAAAGGTGCATTAAAAAAAAATATAAAAATCAATGGAGCGTGACCATTTGAACAACTTGGTAGAGATCCACTCAAGGTGTATCCCCACCAAGTTTGAAGTCAATCTGGATGACAGTTTTGGAGAAGTCGAAAATGTGAATTAGCATTAGAATGCCCATTGACTTCCATAGTAATCAATAGGAAAGCTGCATTGTCCGACAAGTACCAGAATTGAAAAAATCGTTAAAAATCAGGAATCCGCAGCATTCCCACATAGTGAACAACTCTGTTTGACCCTTCTACAAGAAACATATCCACCATGTTTCAGCTTAATCTGAGTGACGGTTCTGGAGAAGATGTCGAAAATAGCTATAATACACAAAAATTCATAAAGAATTAGGAAAAAATCGCAGCACCACCTGGTGAACAAATTAAGAACTAGGAGTCCCAGGGAGTGTCCCTGTGTGATATCAAAGCAATTGGGTAAGCGGTTTCGGAGAAGAAGATTTTTTAAGATTTACCCAAAAAAGAACAAAAAAATTCATTAAAAATCCAAAAATCACTGGACCATGACCAATTGAACAAACTTGGTAGAGACCCACCCAAGGCACATCTCCACCAAGTTTAAAGTGAATCTGGCTGACGGTTTTTGAGAAGAAGTCGAAAATGTGAATTGTGGACGACGGACGGACGGACGACGGACGACGGACCCTCAAAAAACCTCAGCTGACTGACAAGTCAGCTGAGGTAAAAATGAACAAAAAATTAATTACAATTTCCAGATCACTGGAGCATGATCATTTGAACAATTTTGCTAGAGACCCACCCAAGCTACATTCCCACCAGGTTTGAAGTGAATCTGGCAAGTAGTTTTAGAGAAAAAGTCAAAACTAGAAAAGAAGATTTGCTTCAAAGCAAATCTATGTGACTTCAAAAGTTGTAAATATTAAATGCTGCAACTTTTATGCTTTGGTACTTCACATTACGTTAAGCTTATGGCTGCAAGCAAATTTCAAAAATGCAAGTGACCTTGACCTTTGACCTTCACAGGTCACATGTAAATTGCACAGTGTTACAATACCAACAATTTAAGCCCAACATGAACCAAATCGGATGAAAATTGACCAACTTATGGCAAGATGAAACTTTCAAAGGGCCAAATGACCTTGACCTTTGCCCTTTTGAGGTAACATTATCTTAAAAAAATATGCAGTGTTGCAATACCTACAATTTGAGTCCAACATGATTAGAATTGGATGAAAATTGGCTAAGTTATGACCGGATGAAACATTTTAAGGTCAAAATGACCTTGACCTTGGACCTATAGAGGTCACACGTAAGTTTAAAAATGTGCAGTGTTACAATAGCTGCAGGTTGAGCCCAATATGATCAAAATTGGATAAAAATTGACCAAGTTATGGCTAGAAGAAAGCCACCATCGAAAGTGGCCTTTGACCTTGAAATGACCTGTGACCTTGAGATGACCTCTATCTGAAGTGAACCTTGACCTCAAAAATGACATTTCGGACTAAAATTGAGCTTTGACCTTGACATGACCTTGACATTTGAGATGACCTATGCCTTGCAATGATCGAACTCCTACACACTCAGAACCACATCTACTATAGTATGTAAGATATTGAAGATTTAAAACTTTAATTAGCCCTCATTTGCACAATTTTGAAAAGCATGACCTCTCATTATTAAAAGGCGAGACTACATTCATAGAAGTATAATTGTGCCACGTTTGGTGTTTCTGTGTAATACTTTTCAAATGAAATGTTGGACAAATTTGCCTGTAAAGAAGAAAGAAAGAAAGAAAGAAAGAAAGAAAGAAAGGAAGGAAGAAGGAAGGAAGGAAGGAAAGAAAGAAAGAAAGAAAGAAAGAAAGAAAGAAAGAAAGAAAGAAAGAAAGAATTCCTAGAAAAACAATATGTCTGTGTTGGCACACAGACACAAATATAAATTGTGAATGGACAAGGGATTGACAGACTGTAGTAAAACCTCAGGTGACAGAAAGAGTCACCTGAGCTGAAAATACATTAAATGCATTGTTTTGATTTTAATTACGATGCAACTTTTAAATTTACAACTAATATTTACTGGGCTAAATAATCAAATTTTGAATGACCTAGACCCAATTTTCAAGGTCATTAAAGCTGTAGTAAAGGACACTAAATTCTTTATTTTGATAAATAAAAAGACTAGCAAAACCAAATGTACCACAAATGTGTACCATAATTATATAGAAGTTTGATATTGCATAATATGGGTCAATTTGACCTACTTTATCGATGTCACAGAGGGAATTCATATGGGTAAATTATTTTTTGTTATGGTCATTGCATCTGAACTCATGTAGATGTATTACTATACTATTAGAGGAATATTAAACAGACAAAAGTCTATGATGTCAAACTAAGTTGTTCACTGTAGCTAGGTGATAATAATCCACATCTCCAATATTAAACAAGTTTGTTTAATTTGGGAACATATCAGTCAATGCATACATTCCCATTGATTACAATGCAAGTAAATAGGAATTGCAATGGTAAGTTTCATTTTGAACTTCTTAAAAACCAGATTCACCTCAAACTTGGCTGGAATATACTTTGGGTGGGTGTCTTCACCAAACTTTTTTAAATTGTCATGCACCAGTGATTTTTTAATTTTTAATTAATTTTTGTCTTTTTTTTTTGGTTCAAAATATATATATATATATAACTCCATAACCGTACAGCTTATTGCTCTGAATTTGCATAGGGACACTTCTGGGGACCTTTAGACCTCAATTAGTTCAACAGATGGTGCTGTGATTATTTTTTGCTTTTTAAAGAATTTTTGTGTGTTTTCACTTTTATTGACCTTTTTCAGGAAAATGGTAAGTTGGATCCTCTTCAGATTTAGCGGGAATGTATGTGGACTAGATCTCCACCTGATTTGTTCACTACATGGTGTAGCTGTCATTTTCTGATTTTTAGCAAATTTTCAACAATTGGAAAAAATCAGTAAAGGAATATGTCCATGTTCGCAACAGTGATGATGGTCTTAAAAAAAGGTGACTATGATATCATTCCGAAGTTCACAGGGCCACTTCACTCTATGCATGTAAGGTCAGCTGAGCACAGGACTGTCATTTTTTTCATTTTTTTTTTTTTTTTTTTTTAAATTTTGTTCTTGTTATTTTGTATGTGTAACCATTTGTATCCAGGAAAGGATACAAAAGAAATAAATAGATTTTTAGATTTGGGGGGGGGGGCAGATTGTCCATATAAGACAAAAATATAAGTTGAAAAGTCCGTAAAAGTTATGAAAAAAGTAAAACACTTGCATGCCATGCAATGCTTTTGCCACAGTAAATATGATTAAAGCACCTGCTTTCAGCAGGGAATAAAACCATTACAGTAGACTTACCCAAAACCTTTGAGCACGTATGTATGCAAAACATATCAACATTGCACATATTGTAACCTAAGTATGACAAATTGGCAACTCTTCAGGCATCAAATTTGAATGCCTTGAGGCAGATATAACAGGAACTAAAGATGAAAGGATATAGAGTAGTACATGCTTTTTACTACTACTGCTATGGCCAGCACAACAAGTGGCTTCATATTGTCTGTGGCCTAAAATGCAAGTAAATTAAACGAAGAAGTAGAACCAAATGTTTCAAATGAGCGTGCTTTAACCCTCTCCCAGTCAAAATAAGACTGAGTCAATAGCTTTCCTTGGTACGGGTTGAGTGCAATGTGACCAACCAGCACCAAGGAGAGTTATTGATCTGGGGTGTGCCATCATGACAGGTCAATCTTATCAGGGACGTGCTATTCTGTCTGAATAGCACATCCCTGGTCTTATCTACTTTTCTCGGCAAGAAAATACTTGCTGTTTACAATACATGGAATATAGATGAAAACATTAAGCAAAAATGACAACTTACATCAGGGGCGATTTGAATGTACATGTATGAGGGTTAAAAAGACATGCAGTCCTTAATGGGAGGTGGTCTTTACAGCAGGAATATCTTTGTATGATATTTGCCATAAAGCCAGGAAAATTACAGAGGCCATATTTCATGCGTTCAGTCAAATTTGAACATGCACCGAATGTGCTGTTTACCTTCTCTTGAAGAGGTGGAATGCACTTTTTGCACAAACATGTACAGAAGACCTGCAGCAATAACCTTCATACCAGTGTGTCAAATCACAGACTATTAATTTAGGACAATATTTCACATATTTTGTTGAAAGTCATCACAGTTTGAATGACGCGAGAGGAGTTTGACAGTCCTGTGCTAAGCTCACCTCACATGCACAGACTGTGAATTTCCATTGTGATCCCCACTGACTTACACAGTAATCATTAGGAATGCATGCATTAACTGACAGGTACCCAAGTTGAACAATTTGTTTAAAATCAGGGATCCAGAGTATCACACCTAGTGGCTAACTTTATTTAACCCTCCCACAAGCTACATTTGTATCAACTTTCAGAACAAGCTGAGAAATATTTTTAGAGAAAAATTAAAAAATATGGAAAACAAGATTTGTTAAAAAAAATAGAAAAAAAGGTGCAATGCCACCTGTTGAACAAATTAAGGTCTTTGAGTCCCCAGGAGTGTTCCTATGCAATTTCAATGCAATTGGCTTGATGATTTTGGAGAAGATTTTTGAAGATCTTGTCATTAAATTTAAAAAAATAAAAAAAATAAATAAAAATGACTGAGGCATAAACATTTGAATTGGTAAACACCCACCTGAGGTACATCCCCACAAAGTTTGAAGTGGATCTAATTAACAGTTTTTGAGAAGTCAAATATGTGAATTGTAGACGAACAGATGACAATGGACGAGAGATCCTCGACAGATAAGCTCAGCTGACTGACAAGTCAGCTGAGCTAAAAGAAAGAATCAATCCCAAATTTTTCACTCGTATAACCCTCTGGTGATGTGAGTCAACAGCATTCATAGGCATGCTCTGGTTACACTTCACCAGCATTCATAGGCACACTCTGGTTACACTTGACCAACATTCATAGGCACACTCTGGTTACACTTCACCAGCAATCATAGGCACACTACGGCTGCACTTCACCAAGTTCGTGCAAGAAAAAGCTGTTGACAAATGGCATTTCATGCTGCAATAACAAAAACAGAAGCAGAGGACATTTTTGAAAAGAGAAACTTCCTGGAAATTTTAATGGAAGAAAGCAACTTGCATGCTGTTATGTTGCTGACAGGTCCCCCTGGATGAAGGCAAACAACCAAAAGCACCATAATAACTAGAAAAGATTTGCTTCAAAGCAAATTTGTCAGTGTGCCTTCAACAGTTGGAAATATTATAATGCTACAACTTTTATCCTTTGGTACTTCACATTACATTAAGCTTATGGCTGGATGAAAATTTCAAAGTCCAAATGACCTTGACCTTTCACCTTTACAGATCACATGTAAATGGCAGAGTGCTACAATACCCACAATTTAAGCCCAACATGAACCAAATCGGAGGAAAATTGACCGAGTTATGGCAAGATGAAACTTTCAAAGGGCCAAATGACCTTGACCATTGCCCTTTTGAGGTAACATTATCTTATAAAAATGTGCAGTGTTGCAATACCTACAATTTGAGTCCAAGATGATTAGAACTGGATGGAAATTGACCAAGTTATGACTGGATGAAACTCTCAAAGGTCCAAACGACCTTGACCTTTCACCTTTAGAGGTCACATGCAAGTTTAAAAATGTGCAGTGTTACAATAGCTACAATTTGAGCCCAACATGATCAAAATTGGATAAAAATTGACCAAGTTATGGCTAGAAGAAAGCCACTATTGAAAGTGGCCTTTGACCTTGAAATGACCTTTGACCTTGAAATGGCCTCTACCTGAAGGGAACCTTGACCTCAAATATGACATTCTGGCATAAAATTGACCTTTGACCTTGACATTTGAGATGACCTTTACCTTCCTATAACAGAACTCCTATACACTCGGAACCACATTTACCATAGTATATAAGATATGGAAGATTTAAAACTTGAATTAGCCCTCATTCGCATAATTTTGAAAAGCATGACCTCTCATTATAAAAAGGTGAGACTTCATCTATAGAAGTATAATTGTGCCAAGTTTGGAGTTTCTACGCGTAATACTTTTCAAATGAAATGTCAGACAAATTTGCCTAGAGAGAAAAAAAGAAAGAATTCCTAAAAAAAAAAAAAAAAACAATATGTCTGTGTTGGCACACAGACATAAAACCTGACTTAAGACCATCCACACAAAGCAGAACACCGAGTGTCACAGCAGGCAATATCCCAAGATAGGAGGCACAACATGAGTGCTGGGACACCTTGATATGATTCAGTGGCACAAGTCATAAACTGGAGCACTTAGCATTGTCCAGGACACAGTTTTTGGATTTGGTTGTGCTAGTGAGTAGCTAGTTCAAGCTTCCTTCGGTCATGTTACAAAGTTCAGATTAAAGGATGAAAGTGCTGGCAAAGTTTGCTGTTTAGATACATTCAGAATCTATGGATCATGCCCCTTCCAAGAATACATACATTTAGGGTTGTCAACTCAACTACCACTACCCCATTTCTCTCTCTCTCTCTCTCTCTCTCTCTCTCTCTCTCTCTCTCTCTCTCTCTCTCTCTCTCTCTCTCTCTCTCTCTCTCTCTCTCTCTCTCTCTCTCTCTCTCTCTCTCTCTCTCTCTCTCTCTCTCTCTCTCTCAAGAAAAATGGATGGCATTTTATGGAAGAATGACATGAATGAACTAACTTGAGACTGTTTGAAATTGTTTAAATGATAATATTCGTATCACAAGGGGAAAAAATGGAAATACAAATGAAACTAGAAAAGATGATTTGCTGCATAGCAAATCAGTGTGTGTGTCTTCAGAGCACATTGGTGTGGCAATGTACAACTATTCCATAACACAGGAGTACAAGTTGGAATGGCATCTCTATCTATTATAGCTTTGAAGTTATTCAAGATTTAAAACTTCTTATGGTGCTATTTACCATAATTTAAATTGCTACAACTTTTGGTTTTAATTCATTAGCTGTGCAATGGTCAACAACCCCCTAGTAGAAGTTGGTCATATGTAGATTGCGCAGTGTTACACTTCCCAAAATTTGAACCCAACATGAACCAAATCGGATGAAAATTGACCAAGTTATGGCAAGATGAAACTTTCAAAGGACCAAATGACCTTGACCTTTGCCCTTTCGAGGGTACATGTTCTTATAAACATGTGCAGTGTTGCAATACCTACAGTTGGAGTCCAACTTGATTAGAATTGGATGGAAATTGGCCAAGTTATGACTGGATGAAACTTTCAAAAAGGTCCAAATGACCTTGACCTTTGACTTTTAGAGGTCACATGTAATTCAAAATGTGTAGTGTTACCATAGCTACCATTTGAGCCCAACATGATCAAAATTGGATAAAAATTGACCAAGTTATGGCTAGAAGAAAGTTACCAGGGAAAGTGGCCTTTGACCTTGAAATGACCTTTGACCTTGAGATGACCTTTACCTGAAGCGAACCTTGACCTCAAAAATGACATTTTGGCTTAAAATTGAACTTTGACCTTGACATGACCTTTGACCTTGACATGACCTTGACATTTGAGATGACCTTTACCTTGCAATGATCAAACTCCTATACACTCGGAACCATATCTACTATAGTATATAAGATATTGAAGATTTAAAACTTTAATTAGCCCTCATTTGCATAATTTTGAAAAGCATGACCTCTCATTATAAAAAGGCCAGACTTTATCTATAGAAGTATAATTGTGCCAAGTTAAGAGTTTCTACGTGTAATACTTTTCAAATGAAATGTTGGACAAATTTGCCTGTAAAGAAAGAAAGAAAGAAAGAAAGAAAGAAAGAAAGAAAGAAAGAAAGAAAGAATTCATAGAAAAACAGAAAAGTGTGGGTCGACACACACACTTTAATGACAGGAGATTTTTATTATATTTAAAATTACTTTACTTTTATCAACAGATCAAAAGACCCATGGGCCTAATACTCTGCTGACATATAATCTGATTACCACCACGAAAAATTCATTTCCTGAAAAATATTCCCTCCATGACCCTGAGCAATTAGTCAAAGTCTCCATATGATGGAACATCAAACTTCCACATGTGCACATTTGTGATACATTAGGTATCATTTTCCCTTATTCTTTATCAACATACTAAATTTAGCATCCTTCTCTTCAGGGCTTAATAACCTTTAAATAAAAATAGGTCAAGGTCACATGATATATAACAAATTATGACCATTGACCTCATGCACATTTGGTGCAAGTTTTGCAGTTCCATCTCAATTTATAATGTCATGGGCATCAAAATAAAACCTTTACTGATATGCATTCCCTCCATGACCTTGAGAAAGCAGGTCAAGGTCACCCACATTATGCAATATCGATATACGACACACATTTATGGTACATTTGGTATTGTTAGCCTCCTGATTTCTCAACTTGTCAAATTTATTGTCCTTTACATCCTTAATGACCTTGAAAAATGGCCCAAGGTCACCAAAAATTTTACTAAATTTGGTCATTGGTTTAACACATATTTGGTGTAAATCTAGAAGTTCCATCTCAATTTTCAAATCAAAATAATTAATTTAATGTATGTTTAATACTATGACGCTAGCTCCACTGAATACTGCCAGTGGGGCAACGACTCCACACAGCATAGACTTTTGTCTGCATAATATTCCCATAATGCTATGTTGATCTGAAATATAACTATAAATAAATGAAAAATTCAACACGACCTTTTCTATGTTTTTAATTACCTTGTAGCTAGGTCAAGGTCACCCAAGATTTGACAAAATCTAACCATTGCTCCCATGCATAGTTGGTGTAAATTTAGAAGTTCCATGTCAATTCATAAGCAATTTGAAAAAAAAATTATGTACTTTTAATACCTAGGATGGTAGTTTCACTCAATACCACCAGTGGTGCCACCATGAGTCCACAAATGTCATAGGCTATTGTCTGTGATATATCCTTGTACTGGCATATTGATACATGTGCACAAGTTCAGACGTAATGACCATAACCAAAAAAAAAATAAATAAATAACAAAATAAAATAAAATAAAATATATATATATATATATATATATATATTTCCTGACATGTATTCTTTCTGTGATCTGGAAAAAATTGGTCAAGGCCATTCATATTATGCAACTTATACCTCTTACATATGATACATATTTGTGGTACTTATGGTTTCATTAGCCTTATTCTTCCTTGACATAATGAATTTAATGTGTTTTCAATGCCTTTTGGTGCAGATTTTCCATAATACTGTTGTGGGCGCCACCAGATTTCAACACATTTTCATCTTTTTGCCATATCAACATTCCTACGAAGTTTCAAGATGATTTGGGACAAACTTTTCGAAAAGCATTTTCTCCTATTTTCAGTCCCAAATATTACATCATACTATAGGTGGCACCCCCTATATCAAACAACAATTCCTGAATGAGTGGTGAAGTCTACTCTGTTATGTTTTGAGTCAACTTGCTTGCAATTTACTTCTAATGCCAATCTTTCCTCACTTATGTCTACTTAGAAAATTTCTTTTGTTTGGGAGAAAATTGTTATTTCCAGATAATTAAGTGAAATACTTGGTTAAAAAAAAACATATAAGCCTTGATAAGCAAAAGCTTTTAAAGATTTTGTTTTTGTTTTTTTGTTTTTGTTTTTTGTTTTTTTGTTTTTTTGTTTTTTTGTGCATGTCCTGCCATTGGACATATTTCATTCCTGCTTAGAGAAGAGCTTCCATGTCCTATGACCTTCTCAGATTAGTCAACACAAGACAGTGAAGGAAGGAGAGAGAGACAGAAACCGAGGAACAATGATGTCCAATCATGTTGATAAAATACATGGTCTAAATGCACAAAGACTGGTGCCAAATACATGTACATACATTTGTTTCACCAACTTCTCTGCAAAATTCAAGCAACACTTCTGTGTACATGTATTTCAATTAAGAAATATCGTAAAATTTGTCCCCAAAGGCTAAATTATAATGTGTGTGTGTTCAAACAATGAATGTCAGTTTAATCTTGATGCTCAAAAACAGGAAAAAGCAAATGCAAATCTTTTTGGTCTGAATTCCAATAGCTCAGCTATTCATAATGATTACAAAAATCACAATGTTACAATGTTGAGCCATAAAAACTAGCCACGGACTCGAAATTGAAAGGAATCTTTCCTCTCAAGAAGCAGTAAACAAAAACAAAGGAGACAGAGAACAGATGGAATCTCGACAGTCTTGGTGGCCACTAGTGAAATGCAATAGTTCTCTGACAAAGGAACATGTCTGATGAAACACATTCCGCGGTGTGACCGGTCAACTGTTAGGTCACAGATCACATGCTTTCACCATGAATTGTGTACTTGAGTGAAAGAATGAAGAGGTGTAAGGTTTCACTGTTAGCCAAGTCAAGTTTTCTCCAGTCTCTGTGACAAGAGACCTGTGGACCTAAATGCTCTGCTGACATATAATTTGAGGGCCATCATCAAAAAAAAAAAAAAAAAAAAATCCTGAAAGGCATTCTCTCCATGACCTTGAGATATTAGTCAAAGTCGTTCATATGATGCAACATCATGACCTTGACCTTCAACATGGATTCAAAAATTATTTGATTCAAAATGTGCACCCTGCTTCCAACTATCATATAAGGTCTCTTTGTTCAAATTGGGAATAAACTTTTCGAATTATTGAAGAAAAACAAAAAACTTGGACAAGTGCCAAATGTCATTATAATTGGGTTACCAAATAGAGTTTTATGTACAATGTACTCAAGTCCAATTTTGATCTGGAGGCTCAATTCTTTTTGCCATTGATGTCCAAGCTACATACTGCCATTACAAAAAAAAAAAAGAAAAAAAAAACAAAATCTTTCAACTTTACAGGCCTGGTCATCTCAGAATAATAGGTCAAGGTCACTGAAATTATATAACACTTTAGCACTGAGCATAATCTATATATTTTATACATTTGACATGTCTAATTCAATTCTTTTTGAGATATCGAATTTTATATCTTTTAAGACTCATAATTTCTGTCAAAGTTCTCGTATCCTATGTAACTGAGATTTTGATCTCCTCCACAATCCCACTAAATTTCATAATGATCTATGAAAAAAAAATTAAGGATGTTAGACTAGCCACAAGATTTTCACATTTTGACTCGTATAATGAATAATACCGTAGGTGGCACCATCAATATCGAACTTGACATAGATTTCCAGATATTTCATATGTCTTTAAGGTTATAAGGGCCCATAACTCAAACACTGGGGAGCACAGAGCATTGACAAAATGTTCATACTGTGACCTTCACCTTCAACTCAGACTGAAAAATTGTCACATCCAAAATGTGTGCCCTGCATACAGATATCCATACATGGTCTATTTGTTCAAATCGGGTAATAACTTTTTGAGTCATTCAAGAAAAAAAAACAATAAACTTGGACAAGTACCGAACTCCATAATAATTGGGCCATGGTGACCTCCAAAAGTAGGTCACCAAGTAAAATTTTGATCTGGAGGCTCAGTTTTCTTTGCCACTGTTGTCCAAGCTATATCCTGCCATTACAAAATCACCTCTTTTAACTTGAAAGGTCTGGTGATCAAACAAAAATACGTCACGGTCACCGATATTACAAAAACACGTATTGGCATTGGACATGATCTATTTATTTCCTATAAACTTGGCATGTAGAATTCAATGACATTTCAAGATATGGAATTTTATATCTTTCAACACAGTCATTTTGGCTCACAATTTCCATAAAAGTATAGGTAGCACCACTTGTATTTTATCTAACTAAGATTTGAGCTCCTCCACAAATCCACCAAATTTCATCAACATCTATGAAACATTAAAGATGTTAGCGTGGTCACAACATTTTCATATTTTAACCCCTATATTATCTAATGCTGTAGGTGGCACCACCAGTACCATTTAGTTTGTTTTGTTTTGTTTTGTTTTGTTTTGTTTTGTTTTGTTTTTGATCTACAGGGATGACAGTACTGAGATGAATTGCCTTTATCCCGAGGAACGGATCCCAAACCATCATAATACGTCGATTGAGCACTCTTGCCGTGATGGCCATGGAAAGGTACATCCGAGAAATCATATTTGGCTCAAGGAGAAGGGTATATCACAAGTTATCATCATCATAAAATGATTAAAATATGAATCCCGTTGACCACTCCAGATTTGTACTTCCTGCTCAGCAGACCTTCATGTGTGTGGCCGATTGACAGATTGTTCAACAGGCAACATCCTCATTGCTTGGCATCTATCAATACTTACAAGAGATATCATATCAATGGAGTAGATATCAGACTCCACATTTTTAGTCTGTTTCATAGAATAAGTCTGCCAATATTTTGTGGATAAGACTTGAAAACTGATGAATCTATAAAGCCTTACTATATCTTATTCCACATTTCAAAGCTTTTCTGTTAGAATTATCAATTACACAAAATAAGGTGTTCAGTGACCTTGAAATATTACAAAGGTCATGGTAATTCATGTTTACCATAAAATTTGACCCTTGACCTAACATGCATTTAGTATAAACTTGGTACCACAAATTCCATTTGTGTGCATGCTAATGAACTAAATACATTTTTCAATTCTACGATGTTAGTTCTGACGAGTACCACAGGTAACAGCACCAGTATTGCAGTCTTGATAATGTGCTTGTGACATTACAAGACAACGTGTCCACTACTAAACATGCGAGGACTATCGGAAGAAATTAACTTCATGTACTCAGTCACCTTGAAATGTAGGCCAAAGTCATCCATATCAAGGAGGTTCCTTGTTCAAGTACACTGGAGCCTGTCCTTGAAGATAATCACTGAGTTATGACCAAATTGTGGTGTCTCCCAGGAAGTATAAGTAGCATTCAAAGTACTATTCATATTATCTTGGACAGGTGGTCTTTAGTTTGAAGGTCGTTGATCTCTCATTGGAATTCTCCCTGAGGAAAAGGATCACTGTACATCTAATTTCCAGACATAAAACACATTTCATATAACTTTAACAACATTAGTTTTATTGATTCTTGATAATGAAATACAGATTTCAACAGAGTTATGTCTAATATTGGCTGCAAAACTGTAGGTGATACCACTATACTGGCATATCATACTGATTTGAGATATCTTTTTCAAAAACATTTCTAACAAATTTCAAAATGACCCACGATATTAAGACAGTACACAAGATTTACACTTTTTTGCTAATATATATACATATCATGTAATCTTGCAGGTACCACCACCCATAATGAACTCAAATGATCGTCTTTAACACACTAAGTCCATAAAATCAACCCTTAAAGTGCTGATTTAAGACTGAGTCAACAGCTTTCCTCGGGATACTTTGCATGCAATGTATGCAAAGTGTCCCGCGGAAAGCTGTTGACTAAGACTACTTTTTGCTTGAGACTACATTTGATGGCATTTGAATGAGAGGTATCTTCATGAGGAATATGAATCTTTTAACCATTGTATGTTTAACAGTTATGAGAAAATGACTATAGCTGTGATTATCACTTTAACGGTTTAATAGGGGTCACTTCAAAATCGTTGAAGCTATTATTGCCATCACAGAGGGCCCCCAAAGGGTTCACAGAAAATTTAAATGTACTTTCATGGCTAAATCCAAATCATAAAGATTACAATTACCTGAATAACTAAAATACCTTCATAATATATCAAATAAACAGATCAGAAACTGTTAATACATCATTATTCAATATTTGTAATCAGTATGGGACTGACTGAAACATTCTTATTCACTTCAAAGTAAAATCAGCAGTGGAAAGTGCTGTAAAGGGTCAAATGCAAGGTATATGTTTAAGACAAAAATGTTGTTAAAAAGTGAAAATAACAAAATTATACATATATATATATATATATATATATATATATATATATATATATATATATATATATATATATATATATATATATATATCAAGTAAGGTCAGTAGCATGTGGTGGAGAATCACAGCAACATGTTCTGCTAGTTTACAGCTTATGGACCATGGGCCTGTTGACAGACAGAATCTGGGCATGGATCACACTACCATTGGTAACAATTTGCTGACAATTGTCAAAATATAACACTGTAAGCTACAAAGTATCTTTTCACTTCCCTCTACCCCACTGCATTTGAGGGTTCTCACAAAAGTAGGCCCAACCAATCAAGTGTGCGTCAAAATGTGTTTGCGCAGCCTGATTTTATTGGCGGATTCTTGCACCTGCCAGTAAAATTGGGCTCTTCGGTGTGAGTGAACATGTATGGTTGGCCCATTGGCCAGTCACAGGCTGGCATGTCAAGGATACATCAGTCCATGGCCCGGGGTCCATGGTGTCAGCTGTCTACAGGAACACAGGACCCATTGCATTGGGCAATTTTTGAACGGACACCTGACCAATCATGTAATTTTTTGGGCAGATCATGACAAAGTATTGGTAGCAAATTGCATCAGGCTGTGTGAATACACCTGTCTGCCAACCGCAATCTGTCCCAGACAATTGGCCAACAGGACAGCACAATCCGGCTGTGTCAACATGGCTTAATTCACATGTCCCCCCAACATTCCTTGCTGGAAACAATGTATCAATTAGGCAGGTGACTGAGTGCATCACCTTCAGAGAGGGGTTTGGCTGGAAACAGGAAGTCTATGGTTAAAAATGCTGATGATTAGGCCTAAGGTTTGGAAAAATGCCTGTTCTATTACCACTAATAAAGCCAGTACTATCAGTAGTAATAAAATTTGACAATACTGGGCCATGGGCTAGGTCTAGGCCTTGTCTGAAACAGACTGCAAGTAGTCAAATTGGTGACCAAAGTTGACTCTTGGTAACAATAACCAATGCTCCCACAGCACAGGCATGTAGAGTCAATGGGTCAATCCAATTTGTCCTGTCCTCCAAGTGATATTCAGTTCAATACCCCCTCCCCCAAACTGAATATCAGATCACAAAGGTCTGAAGAAAAGCTGGTGTGTTCAACACCATAAGTGACACTTGGCAAACAACTGGGCCATGTATCCCATTTTGTAAAGTAAAAATCGGGATATAATTAAGGCTCTGCCCACTTTCCCAGTGGTGCATTTTTTAATACAATGTGTTAAAACCAGTACCTACCCACCCCCTAAAAAGGGAAATTCATAAAAGTCTAAATAACTCTAAACAAAAGAAAAACAAACCCATCTGACCGTTAGAGTCACTGAATTTTGAGAAACTTGTGAGATATCAAACAATCCCTCCTCACTTTAACTATAAATTGATTGCATGCCCTTAATGCCCACCAAATAGGAATATTAATTGTTCTTTGCTGTAAATTGGCCAATAGCTATGTTGCACTGATGTGAAATTCTGATGATGTCATCTATCCCTAATGACACCGATTACAAAATGTGGTCAAAATCCTTCCAGGCAATTTGAAGATATTGGGGCAAGAAAACCTGGATGCAAGTTGTAAACAGAATCCACAACATACTATGGAGTTGTTATGCCATGTGACACAACATTTAATTATGATGCACAATCATAAATGCAGCAGTTAAATGCCATTCTATTCAACAAGATTAATTTCAGATGACTCAGCACGGATGAATGAAACAATTCACATGAATATTATTAGTATACTGAACAATTTTGCAACATCGCAATATTTCTATCCCAACACCTGTCACCATGACCAGGTACCAGTTGAAGTGGAATCTTCGTTCTACTGCCTTGTCTTTCCAACTTTAATAAATGTACAGCAATGATAGGTACAAAATCTTCAGTAGTTTTGATCTGGGCTCATCATCAAGCCATAAAAAGAAGTAGTGTTCTCAACTGTATTTTGTCGTTATCATCGTCGTCAAAGTGTCCTTCTGTTGGGTCAAACCATTAGACTTCTTGTCCATTTCTAACTTTTCTAATCTGTCTGTATAAACATCATTTTGTCTTTTTTAATTCTCAACACTAACATTAAAAGTCCAGTGCATATTTTCACACCTACATCAGTCATGCATGATGTGCATTGTAGGCCAATATGTACTTCATAGTATGAAGCTGTACATAATTATACACATTGACTTCAAAACCCTTCTGTATTATCATGATTATTGAAGTGTTCCCCACTGAAAAACTGGAAAATTAAAAAAAAAAAAAAAAAAAAAAAAAAAAAAAAAAAAAAAATCAACAAAAACAAACAAACAAGAACTGATATTGTGATATGTTCTCCACAGGTACACCTCCACTTCCCTCTAATATGACACCTGCCAGTCACCCCCACTTGCAAGCACACCCTGGTGACTACGTCTTTCGATGTTTTTTACATACACACAATATGAGACATGCATATTGATTTCCCACTACAAAGCACGGGGCTCATGCCCGTCAATCACGGAGGAAACACAGGCATATCAATGTCACAGACAGGGATAGAGTTACCCCTTTCTCACACAATTTAAGTGTCTTTCAGAGAAATTTAAGTTTACAAATAACACATCCATATTCATTTGGTGCTTCCTAAATTGGTCACAAGAATTAATTTCCATCTGCCTGTACTAAGTTTCTTTATTTCCAAAATATTATTGATATCCCACTTCCCTTCGCAGGCAGCCCCCTGTATCTCGACAGGGGAAACTACGGTAACTAACACAGCCAGGTACGCAGTTGTGGCAGGTTATTCATGTGCATGCCTCATATTAGGTAAAATGCACTTTTTTCGGATGGCAAATAACTTTTACCTTCAACATTCAAGTGCAGACAAAGTAAAAAATATCCTGATCTGCAAGCTATCCATTAACCCTTTCCCCCTTGAATTAAGACTGAGTCAACAGCTTTCCTTGGCATGGGTTGGGCACTAAGTGCCCAACCCATGCCAAGGAAAGCTCTTGACCTGGGGCATGTGATCTTGATAAGTCTCATGTACATTTCTCAGTCAAACTGTTTTTCATAACTGTTGAAATTAGTTGAAAACACTGAAGCAGACGACATTTGACTGCCAGCCGGTTTTGGCCGGTTTGAGGGGGAAAGGGTTAACTCAAGTTTGTTAGAATCAGATTAAAAATTTCAAGTACGGATGAATAATGCAGTTTATGATAAGTAGGTCATGACCTTTGACCTTCAAACATTTTGGAATAAATTGTAGAAGAGAAAAAAAGTCCCTATCCTCGGATTATATTCACAACTCACTACTTTTAAAATTGGATGAATAAACAAAACTAGCAAGGAAAACATATTTTCAGATAAATAGGTCATGACCTGAGAAAATATACACTCTTGACCTTCAATATTACAAGAAAACGTGTACATAAAAACGGAGCATACCTATTTTTAAAGGCAAAAAAGCACAATCTTGTTAAAATTTGATGAAAATTGTTGAGTCGTAGGGTACCAGGAGTTTACCCAGACACATCAAAATTTAAAATAAATGGGCATTAATACAATACAAGTTCAATTTTATTTTCATCACACATTTGTCATGTTGCAGCAAATCATTTGAAGACGGCGCCCGCTTTGACTAAACATTCTGAAAACAGCCATGCTCATCACTAAATAAGTAGCAGTCACAAAACAACATAAACAGATCATCCTAGACTTATGCAACATTTGTGTATAAAATCTGAGGAAAATCTGTCAATGTATTTTTTAAATAGTGTGGTAACAAGCATTGCCCAGATGACAGGATGGATGGAAAAACCCCAAAAGTCTCTCCACCCCCCACCCCACCCCCACCACCATGTATAAAAAGGTTTCTGAAAACACAAAATTTTGTCCCTTGAAGATGTAACCAGAAGAGATAACAATCACAGTAATTAAGACACTGTCTCATTTTGGACACAACTAAAAATCAGTCCAACCTTTTCGTTGTTCAGTTCTGGACAGCAAGAGAGCCTATTTAGACTTACTCTGTTCCTGTGCCCAATAGAGTATTGTTGCTGTTGTTAATGAATAATATATATATACATCTGTATTTGAAACCATAATAAATCAAGCACTATGATTGAACATGTATGTTGCCTCACTCAGTCACAGCCTACTTTCAGTTCTACACCCATTAATATGATAAAGTGGCCCAAGTCACACTCCATTTTCAAGTTAGCAGTAAATGGGCTTCAAAAGTAACTGTGGGTGTATTTTATGACTTAAATTGACATCCAACTGAATACTTTTTTTGTTTTTTTTTAGAAAAACAAGACTTAGTTGTTAGTGCATGCCACCATGACAGTATCAACTAAAATATCACAGATTTAGAGATCAGTCAACTATTGCTGACACAGAGGGTGTTGTATCAGGACACGTTGAACAAGTCAGCTGCCCTCCTCCAGCTCCTTGGCTTCCACATTAAGAGTCACATCCCTGGTGATACCCATGTCTTCCAGGGACCTGTCTGCGTCCTCCGACAGGCACTTTCTAGGGTAGGAGGTAGAAATGGTGTACAACTTCTGGTGATACCCGACCTTTGTCATGAAGTCTAGCAGGACCTGTGAAAATTGTAATGATGATAATAAGTTTTGTTGTCAGTCAATCACAGTACTGTTCAGTAATGACTTCCCTTTAAGCAAGAAGTACACAAAAGTTTAGCCACACATTTTAGTTTGTTTGCTGAGAATTGCTTCAAGCATACTTTGCATTCTTTGAGTGTGCTATCTGGAGTATGAATTTTAAATGAATATGTACAATCATGACACGACACAGCACTCCTGGGCAACGAAAAGTCTAGCAAGTCTGAGCCTTAATCCTGATACTTCCACAATGAGGTGTGCCGAAAGGTCAGATAGACAATTAATAATTAACCCTTCATTTTTAAAGCATCCCAAACCAGCTGCAGCTTACGTGTCATCTCCTTCATTGCTTGTTATCAATTTTGTGTTAATGAAAACAACTTGACTGTAAACCATATTACAACGGCACACCCTAGGTCAACAACTTGCATTGGGGTAGGTTAGTGTCCATCCAATTCAAAGGAAAGCTGTTGACCATTTCAATTCAAGACAAAGGGTTAACATGACAGATAAGCTGGTTTGGAGCTTGAGCGTTGCCACAATTACACAACTGATGACTGCGCCCTCAAACATGACCAGGTCAAGCCTGAATGTTAGGCATAGTCACAACAATGGCTGTGTGGACATCTCACATCACTTCGTAACATTCTATTCCGATACACTTCATGGCTGTACAACGTTGGTCAAAGTTGTCAACTCAAAATAATCTTTCTCAATATAAATGTGCACAGGGATTGTATTTTTTCTTTTTTCTTTTTTTTTCATTTTATTCATTTTTTTTTTTTTTTGTTCTTTGCTTCAGTGAGTCTCCTCTCAGCCAGATCACAGAAAACATGTAGAAAGGCACACAGTGTTGTTATTATTGGCCCTTCTGTAATAGATAACAGTTAACACAAACACAATTCATGCCATGCAGTGCTGTAATTACAATTAAAAACCATTAATTACAATTTAGACCATGTGCTAGGATACTGGATACATTTGATTGCGGCGTTCAGTCATCAGGACAGCCCCTGACATTTTGTCAGTCTTTATGTAATTTAATACAATGTCATTCCTGGCCAAGACACATTTAAAAAATTACAAACAAAAAAAAAAAAACAAAAAAAAAACTTTTGGAATGTATGCTGCATATCTTTTGTGCCACTTTTTAATTCTAACTAGTTTGTTATGGGACCAATAAATAAAAACTTTGGCCCAAAGCACTGTCAGTTTGATTTAGCCATGTGATTGAGACGTGTGTTCCATGACTGAGTGCATCTGTACTTAAACTCCTTTGCCACACTGTTTATGAATGGATACATGTACAAAATGGAACGCATGTGACATGAAGAATGACTGGAGTGGCACATGTACATGCTATTCAACTCATTCCACACCAGTCCCTGATTTTTCCGTATATCTACCTAGATTTAAGACAACAATTGCATATTTATATTCTTCATGCAAAGAGCTTTCATTAAAGTAGCAACATGCCTATAGTCTTTAGTCAGTGGTTCTGGCACTGCCTGGCAAGTCATGCTGCAGCTGCCACAAGGGCAGCTGCAGCATGACTTGCCAGGCTGTGCCGGAACCACTAACCAATGCCTGTCACCATAATATGGAATGAGTGAAGACCACCCTTACAGCCAGATAACAATTGTCACTTGGGACAGGTGGTCTTAAATTGGAAGAATTAACAGATATAAGAATAAAGTGTCACAGAAAAAGCAGTCTTTCATGAGAGGTGGTTGTCAGAACAGTACCACTGTTTATGTCCTTACGTATAGCCACCATATATATGCAACTATGACATGTGAAAGTACACTTACTGAACATATCAATGTATTTTTTTGTAAACTTTCATCAACTTCAGTCATATTATATTTTGATAAAATTTCATGCAATTCTGTTACAGCCATTCTGGAGATGAAGTCAAACATTGCCTTTACACACAAAAATTCATTAAAAACATAGGGAAAAATCACAGCAGCACCTGGTGGCCGAAATCTGAACCACATGGCCCCAGGTGACCCTAAATGCAATATCAAAGCAACTGGTCAAGTACTTCTTGCAAAGATGAAATTTTCAATGGTTTCAAAGTATAAATTTGAGAATTCATAACAAAAAATAATTATTGAATCATCATCTCCTTTGCAAAACTTTGGTAGCAGATCACCTGGGGAAAATCCATGTGCAAAATCAAAAATTCCCTGTAACAGCTTGTGAGGAGTTGGAAATGTAAAAAGTCCACCAGACAGATGGATGACAGATGCAAACAGATTTTCTAAGCTCTGCTAACTGAAAAGTCGGCAGAGCTAAAATATTAAAAGATTCAGAAACAAGAGCGCTGTGCGAATAGCCCATGCTCAGCTGACCTAGAGATTCATCACACTTGTGGTTCTCTCAACTTGGGATAAGATCTATTCCACCCATGGACTGAGTAAGTGGAAAATAGCAAAAACACACAAAAAAATTCATAAAAAGAAAATGCAGCGCCACCTCTTGAATAATATATCATCTAGGGGTTCCCAGAAGTGTTCTATGCAATTTTGAAGCAGTTGGCCATCCTGTTTCACAGAAAAAGGTTTTAAGATTTCCCCAAAAAAGAACCGAAAGAAAAAGAGTCATAAAAAATCCAATTAAAACGCAATCAGAGAATGCTAGATCTACACCCCCCCACCCCCCCCCCCCACCCTCACTCTGTGACCTTGGAATTTGAGTTCAGGTCATCCATCTTTGAACTCATTCGAAACGTTATGCAGGACTATAAGCATGTGCAGTATGAAAGCCCTGTGCACAAAACTTTTCAAGTTATCACGTGAAAACCAAATTCACAAAAATGGCTCTACGACCTTAGAAATCTGGTCATGGCTACTCATCTTGTAACTCATCTGAGACCTTATTCAGGACTATAAACAGGTGCAATATGACAGCCCTATGCAAAACACTTTTCAAGTTATGGAGTGGAAACTAAATTCAATAAAAAATGGCTCTGTGACCTTGGAAATTGTGTCAAGGTCACCTGTCTTTGAACTTGTCCAAGACCTTATGTTAGACAGTAATCACCTGCAATTTGACAGGCCTATGTCACAAATTTTTCAAGTTATTGCGTGAAAACCAAATTCACTAAAATGGCTCTGTGACCTTGGGAATTGGGTCAAGTTCACCCATCTTCGAACCTGTTTGAGACCTTATGTAGGACTATGATCACCTGCAATTTGACAGGCCTATGTCAAAAAATTTTCAAGTTATTGCGTGAAAACCAAATTCACTAAAATGGCACTGTGACCTTGGGAATTGAGTCAAGTTCACCCATCTTCGAACCTGTTTGAGACCTTATGTAGGACTGTGATCACCTGCAATTTGACAGGCCTATGTCAAAAAATTTTCAAGTTACCTCATGAAAACCAGATTCACAAAAATGGTTTTGTGACCTTGGGAATTATGTCAAGGTCACCTATCTTCAAACTCATCCAAGACCTTATTCACAACTATAAGCACGTGCAATATGAAAGTCCTAAGTGAGAAACTTTTTCAGTTAATACGTGAAAACTGTCAGTCTGGAGACACACGCACACACAGACAAAGTAATTGCTATTTGCCCCCTCCTCCTTTGGAGGCGGGGGAGGGGGGGGCATAAAATCTCTGGAGCATGATCACTCGCACAAAATAGGACACAAATTAGGGCAAAATTATTTAAGTTATAACCATAACAAGAAATTCCTATGTTAAACTTTCCTATCATCACATTTTTTCAACGATTTTCCTTTACAAAATCATAAAAAATCCAAAAATCACTGCAGCATAACAATTTCAACAAACTTGGTGGAAACCCACTCAAGGTACATTGCCACCAAGTTTACAGTCAATCTGATGTACACTTTTTTGGGAGAAGACCAAACTGTGAATTAGAATAAGAATACCCTAGGAATCAATAGGAAATGTGCATTTACCAAAGAGTACCCGAATTGAAAAAAATCATTAAAAATCAGGAATCCACAGCAGTGCCACCTAGTGAACAACTTTGTTTAACCATTCTACAAGGAACATATCCACCAAGTTTCAGCTAAATCTGAGGGACGATTCTGGAAAAGAAGTAGAAAATAGTTAAAACACACAAAAATTTATAAAAAATCATTAAAAATTGCCCCACCTCGTGAACAAATTAAGAACAATGTGTCCCTAGGAGTGTTCCTGTGTGATATCAAAGCAATTGGGTGAGCAGTTCCAGAGAAGAAGATTTTTTTTAGATTTGCCCCCCCCCCCCCCACACCCCAAAAAAAGAAGAAAAAAATAATAAAAAATCCAAAAGCACTGAAGCATGACCATTTGAACAAACTTGATAGAGACCCATCTAAGGTACATCCCCAATAGTTTGAAGTGGTTCTGGTTGACAGTTTCAGAGAAGAAGTCCAAAATGTAAACTGTGGATGGACGGATGACAGACGGCAGACCATCCTATAAGCCCAGCTGACTGACAAGTCAGCAGAGTTAAAAATGGGGAAATTATTGAATCTTCATCTCCTTCACAAACCTGGTCAACAAGTCAGCTGAACTAAAAACTACCCTGAAATACCACATGGTAAACGTTTCATTTATTTGTCTTTCTTACCTGTATTTTATCTGTACACAAGAAGCGTCTCTTGTGAGTTCGTATTGGAGTACGAAGTGCAACAGTAAGGCAACCAGAGCTGCCCTCTGGTGGCTCCTCAGGAAGGACTATCACCTGAAAAATACAAAAGGACTTGTCAGTATTGCCCTTTATCTGCTTGAGTTAGGATTAGAGTAGCACTTGCTCTACAAAGACCACTTCTTCTTAAAGACTACAGTGTATATAGCTTTTAAAGATCACCCTTTCATGACACTTCACTCTATTTCCACATGTGAATAAAACCCGTAATTAAAACCACTTGCCGGGCTGGCTGAACGGGAGGTCTTCAAATGCAGGAACCAACATTTAACTGTCTTCTAATATACCAACTGTCTATTATTAGTTTGTAAGACAAAATCTCTCTCTCTGTTGAGAATCTATGGATCAAAAATAAATACATTTGGGGTTCACAACACTCTCTCTCTCTCTCTCTCTCTCTCTCTCTCTCTCTCTCTCTCTCTCTCTCTCTCTCTCTCTCTCTCTCTCTCTCTCTCTCTCTCTCTCTCTCTCTCTCTCTCTCTCTCTCTCTCTCTCTCTCTCTCTCTCTCTCTCTCTCTCTCTCTCTCTCTCTCTCTCTCTCTCTCTCTCTCTCCCTCTCTCCCTCCCTCTCTTGTTTACCAGCAAATTATTTGTCCGACACTTTTCTCGGACACTATTATACATAGAAACTCCAAACTTAGCATG
Organism: Hermodice carunculata; assembly: GCA_964020975.1. Taxonomy (NCBI): domain Eukaryota; kingdom Metazoa; phylum Annelida; class Polychaeta; order Eunicida; family Amphinomidae; genus Hermodice; species Hermodice carunculata. Next base: position 26,833,925 of record OZ026613.1, read on the forward strand.
ATTGTACCTTTATACAAGGAGTTTGACCATTTTATACAGAGGAATAAAGATGTTTAAAATTATACAAATTAGCGGCATTTGAAATTTTAAATCTTGAATATCATTAAAGTATAATAGATAAAGATGTCATTCCAACTTCCACTAAGGGGTTATTGACCAGTGCCCATCTAATGAATATAAAACCAAAGTTGTAGCAATTAAAATTATGCTAAATAGCACCATTATAAATTTTAAATCTTGAATAACTTTAAAGCTATAATAGATACAGATGCCATTCCAACTTCTCCTCCTGTCTTATGGAATAGTTGTACATTGCCATACCAACATGCTTTGAAGACACACACACTGATTTGCTATACAGCAAATCATCTTTCCTAGTTCTATATTATATTAGTTTGTATCAGCACGAGGGCACTTTTGCCAAAATATGCTACAAGTTCCAATTTCATGTACATGTATTAAATCCCAGACCATAACTGTACAGTCAAACCTGTCTTGAAAGACCACCCATTGTGATGATCAATTGTGGTCTCTGAAAACAGCTGGTCTAGCATAACAGCTATACATAAAAAAATACCAAGGCAAGTATTCTGAAAAGGGGGTCTTTCAAGGCAGATGGTCTCTCCTGGAAAAATCACTCAATACAGAGACCAGTCAACTGACATGTGCGTGTCAGAATACAATGAATAACTGTACTGCTGTCATTTCCATTCAATATATGATTGTATTTACACTTCAACAAAGCTTAATATGCCCATTCATGCAAGATCACTCATGACTCCATTTTCTATTTTATTTTATTTTATTTTATTTTATTTTATTTTATTTTATCTTATTTTATTTATTTTATTTTATTCTATTTTATTTCAATTTATTTTATTTATTTTTTTGCATGTTTTTATCAAGAGATAATCTTTTTGGCATGTAGTTAAGCTGCTTCACATAATCCGAGATCAATTTTGCTGTTCTGGAAAACCGAAACCATTATTTGGTTCCTGTAAATATGTCAATGTAAATTTACAATCAATAGGCTGCATGAAACAAAACACACACACAAAAAAATCACAAATGAAAAAGCTAACTGTAGTTCTGTTTAGATCCTGAAAGAATATACAAAAGAGAGTGAGAGAGAAAATTTGTGACATAGCCGCATCCAATGAACCAAAACTGTAAAATTTGAATTTATGCAAATTAGATGCATATACAAAATCTAAATCATGAGTAACTTCAAAACTATTATACATTGAGGTGCCATTCCAACTTAATTTAAATTATGTTGAACAGCTTTCACCATTATGAGTAGCATATCAATCTAAATGTGAACATTAAGGACTTTATCTCGGGCATCACTGTGTTTATGCCCAGGCAGTAACATCGTGTTGCTTCATCTAAGGCACAAGTGGCATGAGGGGCATAGAATTAATATATGTCCAAAATCAAAATTTCGGCAACATTAAAGCGCATGCTTAAATTCAATCCTTCTTGAGCCATGATGCAAAACCTTGCAATGATAAAACGGTGGCAAATTATTGCATGTTTGCCACAGAGTTTTAGCTCCTGAGATTACAAGTACAAAATGTGATCGACAGACTTTACCTTTTTCTTTGGTTTTGGCTGCTGTGGTGGCGGAGGGGGAGGGTGCTCTATGTGATCTGGCAGTCTGCGTAGTTGGGCAGCATCCTGGCTGCTACCTGATCCTCTAGTAGTTCCTGGGTTGGCTTCCTCATGCTCCCCCACCTAGAAAGACAATAAATGTGGAGTCGTACAGCAAACAGAGTGCACCTAGTTTGTGCTTTACGTATGCTCTCTTTTAACTTCACACCATAGTCGTCCTGTTAAGCACCCTTAAGGAACTTGGGAAATCAGAAAAATGTGAGACTCGAGTTCAGAACAAAGTTCAGACCTAAAATATCTTATGTTTTGTGACCACAGAACGGCGGGTCTCGAACCAACAACCAGCTGCATTCAGGTTGTTGTGGCCACACTGTAGATACTGACCCGAGACAGGTCAGGAATGTCCTGAGCTGATGTCAAAGGGCAGCTGTTTATCTCATTAGCCAGATCACTGTTACCAGATACACCCCCTGCGGAGCCCATCCCAGTCAAGATCTCGCATTGAACCCTCATAATCCAGGGCTTGCCTGGAACATCAACTGGATATCATCCCAGGGTAAAATTTCACAGTGTGGCAGAGTTTCTCAAGTTAATCTCGGACTGAACCCAAGATATTTGTCTAATGTGGCAAGGGTAATAGATAGGTCAGGGGCATATAAAGGGCACAGGTACCAAAATGGGGTAATACTATATTTGGAAAATGAATGTATAGGCCCTACGCCTCCAGATACTTGTCTGAAAAACTGGAGATCCACAAGACAAATGGAGAACAAAGGTTGCATTTTGCTGAGACAATGCAGTTGCTATAAAATGCTGAAATGCATCACTGACATTATTCACATAAAAATCCAAGTCAAGCACTCAGACTGATTGATTGTCTTCCAATACCTTTTCCTTACAGGCATCTTTTTTTTTTTTTAATTGATTCAATATCGTTTGTACATTTTGCCCGTCAAGGGATTGATGATAAAAAGGGCCACACTTTTGCCTGTGATAATGACATTACGTCAGTCACCTAAACAGTATCTGGTCCACAAGCTTCACCAGATATATGCAAGTCTTTCTAAATACCTAATGAGTCGACCATATGAAACTTCTTTTGAAAGCTGTTGACAGGGCACTAAGAACAGAAATAGCCTGAGGTCTATAATTACTGAAAACTTAAACAATTAACTTGTATATATTCATAAATTACATACTAAGTTGGGCAATTTTGTTTCATATTTCATGGGCCTTCTTTAATGGAAGAACATACCCATTTATACTCAAAGGGAATCATTGATACAGGTGTTCAAGTAGTTCAACATTTGCTTGATGATTAGTAATTTCAACTGTTGTGTACATACATTTTACATTCTGTGTTTAAATTTACATGTTGTAATCAGTCCCACACCCAATCTGTTGGGGGAAACATAAGCCCCCAATGAGGTTTCATTCTTCCAGCTGAAAATCCATCATCTATACTACAATATTCATTCTAATAGTAGCATGCTGTGCTAATGCAAAGATTTCCCATAGCAGACATAGTTTTGGTGGAGTTTTGTGATAATGATATGTCTTAATTTACAATACCACACGCAATTAATTACACTTATGATAGAATCCATATTTAATATACAAAGAAAATTAAACAAACCTCAATCTGTAAGCCCATGTACTGTTTGAACACTACTAAGTCCAATATTCTAAGAGCAAAGTCCTATTCCATACCATTTTCTGAAAAACTACATAGTTTTAAATTATTGTAGCAAATTAACTTGTGAAAGAAACAAATCATATTCATAAAATTTGAAATTTAGAAGACAGTTTTAGGCTTTATTAGCCTTTATAAAATCACGTCATTAGCGGGGAACCAATGCAAGACTTGTTTCGGTGTCATTAAAGGATAAAATAACAAGGATGAACCCTCTTCTTTCATCAGAGGCACTTATTTTTTCTAAATATTGAAAAATACTGAATTTTTAATAAACCCCCCAAGATTAAAAAGTAGGGTGTGTGCTTTTATTAGGGTATGTGCTACAATTGGAATGAATGCTGTACTAAATTTTGTAATATTGTCGATACTTATGATTACTTTGTACATGTACTTTATAACCTTTTTGGCAATAAAATGCAATACCATACAATAAGCTTGTGCCAATAAATGTTGGTTTAATTTTAGGAAAAAGAATTCTAATTACATTATTACTGGAAAAAAAAACATGTATTTCTCACAGAGTTCAAATGGTTGCTGGGCTGCAATGTTTTAGAAACAAAATGTACTGTCGATGTGATTGGTGTAAGATTTTCCAGTTTAATTTCTCACAGGAACACATTAATGCAAGAGTTCCTGCCACAGAAGTACTTACACATTTTGGCAGTAAATGTAAAATTGTGTCTCTACAAAACAGTGTGCATCCCAATTCTACTATAAACGGGCATAAAATTCGGAATTAAGTGAATCTGCATTGAAGTATATGCGATCTCATCAAGGAACACCTGTCATATGTAAGCCAGGTTCAGGTCCCGGGAGCCTATCATACCCTGGTAATTTATTAGCAGTGCTTCATAAATGTTTCATATCACCCTTTTATCAGTTTGTATTTCAAACTGGCTTCCCTTCAATTTATTTTTTTGGCAAAAAAGATGCAGCACAGCTGTGTAAACAAAGCTGGACAGAAATGCATCACATGTAGTCTAGACTATATTTTTATTTGGATTTTATGTATATGATATCAACCCTTTCCCTTAATTTAGTTGAGTCAACAGCTTTCCTTGGTGTGGACTGGGTGCTAGCCCCAACCTGAAACAAGGAAAGCTGTTGACTTGGGTCACATTACCTTGATAAATGGCATCTACATTTCTCATTCAAACTATTCATTACTTTTTTTTTCTTCTTCATTACTGCTGAAATTAGTCAAACACACTGAAGCAGAAGACTTGAGCACCAGCCAGTTCTCTCTCTCTCTCTCTCTCTCTCTCTCTCTCTCTCTCTCTCCTTCCTTCATTCCTTTCTTTCTTTCTTTCTCCCTTTCTATCTCTCTTTCTTCCTTCCTTTCCTTCTTTCTCTTTCTTACTTTCTTTTTCTTTCTCTTTTCCATCTTCCATACATCCATCCATCCTTCCTTCCTTCCTTCCTTTTTCTTTCTTTCTTTCTTTCTTTCTTTCTTTCTTTCTTTCTTTCTTTCTTTCTTTCTTTCTTTCTTTCTTTCTTTCTTTCTTTCTTTCTTTCTTTCTTTTTGGTGTACATATATTTAGTTCAAAATTGACCCCCCCCAAAAAAAGCCTAGTTCAAGCATATGTAGTGAATTAGTAGAAATATATCCAATTTTTCTATACAAATCTATAGGCCTGAATACATATAAAGGCCTTGCCCTGTCATATTTGCTAAATAGATATAATGTAGGTAGGCCATCTCAGACTCTAATTAATCATAAATGAAGAGTTGACCTGCTGAATACCACCTTAATATATGTTTGATATGTTTTATAGTCATTATATATATATATTGATTTACCTGAGGTACTCTTGGATTATATATGATTTATATAATCCAAAAGCTGGGTTTTGTATGTATATTGAAAATGAAATCTCATGGTCTGGAAGTTTTTTTTTTTGTACATAACAATGCTTTTCATCTTTTTTAATTTCATTGAGTTAAAATAAAATTAATCAATCAATCAATTCAATTTTGGGTGAAAATGTTGGTTGATTTGAGCAACATTTTGGTCAATACATTTCACTGATAATTCATTTTTGAGCAACAACTCACAATGAATGTAAAAGATGTTAATATGTCAAAAGCAGTGACAGAGAATTAAGCTTGGTCAAGTATGTATACAGACAGACGAATCCAATGGGGGGAATGGATAGATAGATAGATAGATAGATAGATAGATAGATAGATAGATAGATAGATAGATAGATACATACATACATACATACATACATATATACATACATACACTGCCCCTCTCCCCCCCCCCCAAAAAAAAAAAAAGAAAAAAGAAGCCACACCCTCAACAGAGGTCACTTTTCTATGCAGCAAGAAGTACGGCTTTTCCTATTAGTGGTCCCCTGCTAGGCCCCCTGTAAAGCCACATCAGTGGTGCACTTGAGGTTGCCTCGTAAGCGGGGACCAGTGTATCACAGAAACAGACTTATCAAGGTGCAAGCAATAATTGGTTTTATGTACGTATCATCTCTTTACCAGGATTCATGGATGAACATGCACATGATGGTCTCTTTGCATCAGGATTTGAAGAAATTTCAACCCTAATGACTTTTTCAAAATGGGTTTTACAACTACTACATTACTTGGAGACATGGCTCTCCCTTTGTAACAGGACTGGTTGATAAAACACAGAGAGATAATTTACGGGCTTGTCATCTGCTGACTTGGGCATGACAGGAATTTTCCACAGGCATGCAAGTATGAGGATGTTTTGGCACATAAATTACATGTGACACTACTTCCCATTGAACTAAATTACATGTGACACCACTTCCCATAGGACAACCAGTAGCCAATCAGTGAGGTTGGATTTGTTTACCCACCAGGCGGCTCTATTTGTAAGGAGCTAAATACTAAGCCTAAGTTACCAGTGGCGCCACCTGCAACACATCTTCCATTGGAAACCAATTTGTTCACTGTCCCACCTGCCAACCTGCAATTTTTTTGTCAGGGAACAAACATTAAGTCTCCAACTTGTCACATCTGGTATTTCCAGCCTCTCAAAAAATTGAAAAACATTGTCCTGTCACGTTATAAGCACATGGAGCAGATTAGCGCAATTGAAGCTGGAGCTAGGAGGTATCTCCAATCACTCACAATGCCAATCAAATACACTGAAACCTTACTTGAGATACCACTCCTATAGATTCACCAAACTGTGGTCTCTTAAGACAGGTGGTCTCTCATAACAGGTGTCAATAACATGAAAAGTATATTACGCAAAATATCTTTAAAAGGTGATCTTTGAAGGCTTGAGGCCTCTCGTTGGAGTGGCTTCTAAGGACAGGTACCAGTGTACTTACAATTTTCTGTGTTTTTAAATCACTTCAAATAAATTCTATAGTTAATTTAGCACCTGACTTACCAGTAATAAGGAAACAGACTGGCAATTTTGACGTGATTTTAGCAAAAAGTCTGGGTCTTTTCAAATACGGTTTTCTGTGACATGATTCTCGAGATCACACGTGCAGTACATCATGTGCATGGCATACTATGTAATCATTTATATGTGAATACCCTTTTTTTCTCTAATTGGCCCCAAAACAGTATTCCTAGATTTTATTTTTTTCAAAAACTTTATTTGGTTGGAATATCAAACTTCCAAAGAATTCAAATATTAATGAATGGACCTCCTTGTGAAACAATCTGGAATATCCCTCAGGAAATTCATAATCATTTTGGCATGTCTGCAAACATTCCTCTCTATATGTATATCAAATCATGCTGTCAAAGCTTCCTTGATAGAATACATGTACGGGCCTGCATGAAGATATTATTTCCGATTGATTGCAAACTTATAGCCAGGACGTTCTTTTTGAATTCTCTGGCTTTTGATTGATAAATAATCAATGTTAAATAATGCCCGGGAGCACCCATACCTGTATTACAGTGGAGTCTCACTATAAAGACCACCTATGGGACTGAAAAATGGGGTCTTAACAGGGGTGGTCTTAATAAGGATATAATTTAATTAAGGATAAATGAAAAAGGTCTGTAAATTGGTCTTAATATAGAAATGGCCTCTTTATGGAGGTGGTCTTTTGGAGATTCCACTGTATATCATTTAGTGCTGTGTACATATATTTACGCTTCCTTTCGTATTTCCCCTTAATGCATGTGTACATGTATATCATATGTATATATTCAGACTATATTCATAACAAGGTTAATGTCAATAAAGTTCTGTACATGTTTATCACTAAGGTAGCACACATTCATGTGGGGACAGCGAGGGCAGTCCATTGAATATAGAGGCCAGTCTTGAATCACACTTCTTCAAATTTGCCCCAAGGCCAAATCATTGTGTTTACTTGCTGTTTCCAGGTTTACAGCTCCCTTGGCGGTCTTTGGTTGTAGCAATCTTGATCAAGAAAGTTTTCAGGGCATAACTTTACCTGGAAATCAACAACTGACCACATGTGTTGTGAACAACTGAACAATAACGTGTGTATGCAGTGCGACATATAAGTGGACATGAGCAGGAAAGGCACTCGGATTAAAAAGGGAAGCAAGGAGAGATCAGTAGTAACCACAGCAGGCATTGGCTGCAGTTAACTCATTCCATACTATGGTCACAGGCCTTGGTCAGTGGTTCTTGCATTGCATGGCAAGTCATGCTTCGTGAATGCTTTATTAACTCATTCCATATTCCAGTCCCTGATTTTTCCGTATATTTACCTAGATTTAAGACGACAATTGCATATTTAAATTCTTCATGAAAAGAGCTTTCGTTCAAGTACCAACATGCCGATAGTCTTAAGTCAGTGGTTCTGGCACTGCCTGGCAAGTCATGCTGCAGCTGCCGCAATCTAAATATGCAATTGTCGTCTTAAATCTAGGTAAATATACGGAAAAATCAGGGACTGGAATATGGAATGAGTTAATAAAGCATTCACGAAGCCACTGGATGCTTTAGTTCACAGTGACCATTACATGTCCAACTGTAAATCTCTGTCGCAAAATACAGATTTCCTGGAACATTTTCTCAACTTTTTGACATGAGAAATACCTGCTTTGGATTGATTTTGTAGCAGTTTTTTTTTTTTTTTTTTTTTAAATCACAAAGCAAAATTTGGTTGGATAGCTCTGCTGAGTCAAATACATGCGTAACCAATGTCTGAGCAATAAAACCCAACTAAAGATGTGAGGAAACTCTGAGATTACATGTGTTGAAATTCAACTAAAACACAGTTTCTGCATTGTCTAGCACTTGTGTTACCTTGTAACACACGAGACCCACAGACATATTGATAAACAATAGCTGCAGCCTTAACTCTTTCAGAATTAGAGACTGAGTCAACAGTTTAACTCGTTGAACTTTGGGTGCAGTGCACCCGAAGTGCACAGAGGAACACTGTTGACCTGGACAATATTTTTCTCTGGGACCATAGGCATGCTGGTACTTGAGTGAAAGCTCTTTCCATTAGGGATTATGAATCTGGAATAATGACAGTAATTCAGCTTCATCGTCACCACTTATGCAGTGATTGGCACTCAAAGGGTTAAATGTTCTAGCATCTGCTAAAAGTGTCCATGCTTCTGTGGCACAGTGGATACAACATGTAAAATATCGAACCACAAGGTTAAGTATGAGATCTTACTTCCATGACAACATGTGCACAGTGAGCTCAACTGGACTGTCACCAGCCTTTGACAAGGCAGTCAGATAGGCCCACACTGGAGCTCTGACTTCAGCCACACTGCAGGGGCCACCTGTAGTGCAGTCATAAATATAACCCTTGCATTGTGATTTCTTGAAAATGATAGGATATCCATATCCCAGGTCCTGGCTTTCATACAAGCGATATTACCACAGTTGTGGGTGGGTGGCTTTCTTCCATTGTTACATATACAAAATGCACCTCTTTCTCACTGACAGCACAACATAAAGATGAGCCAGACCCATCTGGATCCAGGACCTGTACTATTGAAAGGCATCATCTGTGAACAGGACTTGACCTGGCTTTTCCTGTGCACTGGGTCGGGGTGTACGGAGCCCAACAGTTGACATTAACCCTCTCCTGGTCTGAATGAGACTGAGCCAGTAACTTTCCTTGGTGTGAGTTGGGCTCAATATGCCCAAGCTGTGCCAATAAAAGCCATTTAGCAGGTCTGATAGGTCTTTTATATATATATATATATATATATATATATATATATATATATAAAATTTATAACAACAATAATGATAAACAATCAGCAGTTTTTGGGCTATTTAAGTGGGAAAGGGTTGAATAAGAGTTATTATCTATCCTTTAACATGTTGCGCTTAATCTTTCTTTCATACATGTTCAGAATTTCTGCCACACAATGCCTGCAGAGCTCACTCAAATTTTATATTCATAATGATACAAATTATATAAACTGGAACAACAGTGTCATATCTTCCATGTTACACAAGAAAAACACACACAATCCAATCTCCCTACGTTCCCCAGCCAATCCAGTCACTGTCCATGTCTAAACCTTTGACTTAATTATTCAATATATCACACTTAATTTAAAAAAAGAAAAAAAGAAAGAAAATTCACGGCATTAATAGCCCAGGAAATTTACAAATGGGTCCTCAGTGGAAACCATATGTGGGACATGACCAGCACTTGCTTTAAGGCAGGTAGCAACCAACCGGAGAGGTGCATCTGAGCACAGCATGTTCATGACACATGATACACCAAGGGGTCTTTAAGGCAATATCGTCTGTCTTAGTTGACTAACTAAAATGTATCAAGGTCAGAGTATCCTAAGGATTAATGTTACATTGTCGTGATCCATTGAGGTCTCAAACACACAAGAACTGAAACTTATAGTTATATTTGTATGTGCAAGCCCATATAAACATGCAAATGAACAAAAAAATAAAACATAAATATATAAAAAAAGTTGCACAACTCCAGCACATATTCCAAAGAAATTTTATAGACTCACTCAGGTGAACTTGAGATAAAAAAATGAAAGGTGTCTTCATGAGGAATTTGAATCTTGTAACCAGTACATGTTTAACGGTAATGAGAAAACCACTAAAGCCATGATTAGCACTTTAATGACACAGGTTTTGACAGTGGCATTCCTTTTCCTATTTGACTCATTTATCTGACACACCAAGATACGGGACACATTTTGCACGCAACAGCAGTGTCACTGTGACGAGGTTTCACTGTTATTTGAAAATGATTAGACCATCAAATTCTCCCTACAGTATCAGGCATTCCTTTTCCTTGTGCTGACATTATAACTAAAAATTGTAAATTGAAGTTGAAGCACTTTCAGATGATGCTCATTTTTTAAGACTCAATTGCATCAAGCAGTACAGACCATTACAACTGTTGGGTCACATAAATGTATGTGCAGACCAATATTATTCAATCATATCTGTCAGAATCATTTCACAATACAATTTTTTGCTCTTATACAGTGAAATCTCATTATAAGGACACTCAGATATGATGCATATTCAGAATAATGACACAAATTTTCATGTGAAAAAGGCTATTTTCTTTGTTATTTGATTCATTTATCTGACATATTCATTTACCTGACACTTTTCTTAGGGTACAGATGGTGTCATTATAACGAGTCTTCACTGTATATGGGCAGGCTCAGACTAAAGGACGCCAAAAGCACGACACAGTGTGATTTTTTCAAAGCCTGGTATGATCTGTCATGTCCTCATATTTTACCGGTAGTAGCCCCGGGTCTCTATCTAGTACAAAAAAAAAAAAAAAGAGAAAGATGATTTTTATTTACAACCATATATTGAAAATTGAAAGGTTTATAAAGATTTCAGAATCACTTGGTGCATGTATGTTTTATGGGCACCATTCACATTCTACCAGCTGATCTAGCAAACAGATGCACATTTTGACATTTAAGAAATTTCAAATGTCCCCAGTGCTAACTATGCAAACATAAAATATTTTCAGGGTACTTTTCCTTTCATCTAGCAACATTTTGACATGCCACCATGAAGGCTCACACAACGTGTACTAGTAAGCTTTATTTCTTTGCAACAAAAACTTAATAACGTGTAATCATACGCTTAAATATGTTCAAACTTTTTTGTTGAAGTTATTCATGTAGATCAGTTGGTTGTACCATGCTGTTGAAGATTATTTCAAATATTATTTGTTAGCGTCACCTGTCACTGGAGATTATCGTGTATGCAACACGATGCATGTGACTTTGGACATTTTAGAAATTTTGCAATGAATCTTCAGCCTTAAAAATGTTTCCTTTTTCGATCTGTTAGTAAATTTTATTACAGATGGATCTTCCTCCTCTTAAATCATCAGTATGACTGGGCTCTCACTCTTTTGTACTTTTTAACTGCTGCAGCTAATACAAGATTTTTCCTTAGTCACTGAAGACGTTCTTGAGGCCCTTGTTTTATGCCTCTCCCCCATGGTCCCAATGCTTATCAATGTACAGTGCGTAAATAGATCATGATTCACATATAACGTCTTACAAGATGGTGCATGTTTCTGCATCACAGCACCTTTAGGGACAAGAAGCAGACAAGAATAGATACAGCTTTTCTTACAGGCACTAAAAAAAAGGACAAAACTGAAAAGTGAAGCTCATCTTCATAGAAAAGAAAAGAAGAGTTTTCATAAGTTCTTCATTCAAAACTATTTTGAATTTATTTGTCATGATGAACAATAATAAACACTTCACGTGTCCACATTTTGTTTCTCAAATTTATGTGTAATAGGATTGTATGGTTGAAATCGAAAAATATAAACTTTTAATGTATGATAAAAAATTCCAAGTAGTTTTCATGTTATTTCCTGGTTTTATCTTTACATATTTTTTTGTGCAAAAAAAAATGTATGCACAGGGCTCAACATTAGTCGTTGCCCTTATTGCTTCATGCTACTAGATCTTGAAAATATTCCATTTGGGACAAGTAATTTTTTTATGTACTAGCCCAAATTTAACATCGAAAAGATGCGACAAGGGACCAATATCTGTTAAATAATCAACAATATGCAAGATTTGGGTCAGTCCCTGTAAAAGTTCAGTGTCAACCCCTGATGCACTACATGTTTTATAAACAATGGGTGGTTACTTCATTGTAGTTACATGGCAGTGGTTTGTCATGTGCATGGCTTGGTGTAGATGGGTTTGATTCCCCACCACGTTCCCTGAATTCTCTGATTGTAGGACATTATAAACATGCCTGGCTTTGGGCACCTTGCTACTACACTGCTTACCTCCACTTGCAAATTCAACTTTGTATTATACTTAACGGTCGTTCATTTTCACCATTGACTTGACAGTCTTACCGACATTTTCTTTTCACTAATTTAAAGTTTCCAGTTTTATATACAGTGCTCCCTCTTTATAACGCTGGTGTTGGGATCCACAGAACTGACCGTGTTATAACAAAACTGCCTTATAAAAGAGGGACTTTAAACATAGATGTAATGGGAAAACTATGTCAGTGGGGACCATGGTACACACCGTGTTATATCAGAAACCGCCTTGTAATGAGGGGTGTTATAAAGAGGGAGCACTGTAATTTAAAACTGTACATCATCTCAATTCACATAATGAACACTCGAACAGTTAGAAGTAAATAAAGACTAGTTTTACGCTAAATTTGGCATCATAATATTAACTCGACTATCTGGCCACAACATGAAGGCTGGTGCCGGTGCCATAGATCTATAGCGGCTAAAACTGGCAATCTTGGTTTATTCAGCCACACCAAATGCAGCTACGTGTGACTGACTTCATGAGTTTCAAAAACTAGATTAAAGGAGGTCCTGAAAATTGTCAAGGATCACGATGATGAAACCATACATTGAACAAATCTTCAGTCTTCACATTGATTCCCAGGCCACCATTTAAGATCTATAAAACCCAAACTTTCCTTTGAATTGATAAAATAGATGAACTTTTTTCATAAATAAAACAAATATGTACAAACCTCATTTTCACACTTACACATGTATTTTTACATGACCAAATTGGTCCAATCCATAAGCCAAACTTCAGAATTTTTCAGACCCCTCCTTCAACTGAAGAATCTTGGAAACACTTCCATATAATCATTTTAGCTTTTCAGTTCAACAAACAAACAACTCGATAAGATAAACTTTTATCAAAGTGATCATGTTACAACTTAAAACATCAGCTGAAGATGTGGAACTAGAAGACCAGCTCATTATGGAGACATTTAAGTCATAGCAATTGAATAAAAAAATCTCATCATAAGAAAAGCTAAGTAAATTAGAAATATTTAAATCACAGTAAAAAAATCATTATCTTGGCTAAGAATTTTCAAGAAAACTAAGAAAATTATTCAACATTGTCTGAAAATCACATTTTTTTTTTTTTTTTTATAAAAGAAGAATCAAGAATATATATATTTTCTGACGATTTCTCAATATTCTTGTTTAAAGACGGGAAATCCTCTCTCACTACTGCAATATTTCATTTTTTCCCCAAAAAAACAAAAATAAGCTACATGCATGTTCTTGAAACAACATTTGAAAATGTTGTGTGTAAGAGGGTATTTTTTTTCTCTTAGAACAAGAAAATTGAGAAATCACGAGATAATGGATCTATTTTGGATTTTTACTGCAAGAAATTAGTTCTTCTTTTCAGAAAATGTAGAATAATTTTCTTGATCATATTGAAAAATCTTAGTTAAGATCATTTTTTTACTGTATACAGATAAAGAACTCTGGATCTCATCATTGTAACTCCATAGCTTTTATTGGTGATTCTGGTGATTTTTTTTTTAGTGTTGCGGGTAAGTCACAGACCTTGTCCTCTCTAGGGTCCATTTTTTATATACAGAACGTCAAAGTCCTGGCTATTAAATCAAAATCTCATACGATAAGATGTGTCACTCAGAAATCTTTAAACAGATAAAGAACTCTTAATCTTGTCACATGCATTTATTATTTTTTTTTTTTTTTTTCATTTTTTTATGTTGGAGAAGAAAGTCTCGCGATAATGTCTCTTTCTTTGTTATATATCTGTGCTCATTATTGAACTCCATCGCTGCACTGGTGATTTTGGTGATTTTTGTCACTGTTGCACTAGTAGGTCACAGACCTTGCCTTCTCCAGGGTCTGTTTTATATTATGACATCAAAGTCTTGGCTACTGAATCGAAGTCTCAAAAGATAAGATATTGATTAGAAATCCTTAAACAGACAAAGAAATTTTTATCTTGTTATTTTTGTTGGTGTTGGAGAAAAAAGTGTTGTGATAATGTCACTTTTATCTATTACATATCTGTACTCATTATAAAACTCCATAGCTGCACTGGTGATCCTGGTGATTTTTTTTTTCTTCAGTCTTGCAGGTATGTGGCACACACCTCATCCTCTCTAAGGTCCATTTTTCTTCTGGATCCACAACCTGAAATGTACAAAATGTCTTGCAGTTCCAAACTAATCAACGATCTCTATATTCCTTCTTTATAAGTTAAAATGTGCTTAGAACACTTTTATTGAACTATACAGTATTTCATTGCCCACCCAAAAAAGTCTGAAAATCATCCATGCTTGACCACCAAAACGCTTTAGCAACCAATACCTGGACAAAGCTCGGTAATTTACTGATTTGTCTTTAAAACTGCCTATAAATATGTGAAATATTGGATGCCTATTTAGATGTAACAAGCCATAAATCACAAGGCGATATGTCAATGTCACATACATTATTTGTTGTTGTTTTTTTTCATGAGTGCAATTTTAATATGGCCTATGGGACAATTTTTTTATATTTTATATACCATTCATTCTGTTTTATCTACTTTAACCACAATAAATCAATGCTACTAAGCAATGGAACTTTAAATAAATTCAAAAATGTGATGCACGGAATAATGAGACACTATTTTTATGTCTATATGGCACGCCCCTGTAATAATGAGACACTATTTTTATGTCCATATGACACTCCCCTGTAATAATGAGACACTATTTTTGTCCATATGACACTCTCCTGTAATAATGAGACACTATTTTTGTCCATGACACTCCTGTAATAATGAGACACTATTTTTATGTCCATATGACACTCCCCTGTAATAATGAGACACTATTTTTATGTCCATATGACACTCCCCTGTAATGAGACACTATTTTGTCCATATGACACTCTCCTGTAATAATGAGACACTATTTTTATGTCCATATGACACTCTGCTGTAATAATGAGACACTATTTTTGTGTCCATATGACACTCCCCTGTAATAATGAGTGAAATGATCCGGGGATCATCAAATGACTCCGTGTAAATGAAATTATAATAAGCCTGCCTTAAACTAAACTTTGCATCCAGTGCATCAATGTTAGCATAGACACTGAAGTTGTGTTTATTGATAAAGCATTCAATCTGTAACGGTTTTTACTGCGGCAAAGGGTGGTACTTTGGTGAGGTTTTAGTCAAAAATGACGTGCATCATAAAAATTGCCAGTGTTAGCCTCAGATTGCCATTGATAGAACAACAGAATTATTGTTGTGGTAAAAATGTCCTGTTTCTGATCATAATTATAATTCACCATAATTATAAACAATGAAAATTTTCATAGAAGAGACTTGCATTATAACAAACGTATGCTTGGACCACACAAGTATAGTGATATTTCAAGTCCAGCATAGTGTGTATGATTGAAGAGGCCTGAACCCATACTATCATGTGAATGGAAAAGTAAGTACAAAATTACATTTTATGCTTGCAATATCTAAATAAAAACATGCAGATAACAGACAAACATGCAGAAATAAAATAGTATGTGGCTTTCCCTCAGTGACGTTATTGTTGACCGGCCACCCTTTGACCTGACAGGCCGTCCATTGTCATGCACGTCAACCCACACTATTGGACGAAAGTTGGCTGGCGTCATTTTGTGTTTTGGACGCCCAGCGAAACCTTCATGAGTATGTCAAATTTAATGTCTTCATTTGTTTTTAAGTACCTTACAAACTATCATTCACAATTAGTTTCCAGTCCTTTGTAAAGCATGTTACACCAATAAGGCATGTTATTTTTTTTCTAATTAAAGGAGGTTGGTTCACTTACCTATAGCTAGCTTTCCGCTCCATGCTTCTTGCCCAGACGCGACAAAGCATACGTAATACACAGATATGATTACGCAGACCTCAAAATTTGTCACCCATAGAAGAGGTTGCAGTTAACAATTGCATATGTGTATTTGGCTGAATATGCAACCCAATGCACAAAATTCTTGTGGGCTAAAGGTGTGTATTCCTACAAGATTCTATGTTAAAGTAACATTCAATGCGTTGAATAGTTTTACAGAAGTTATCAAATTTACAAGGGTATCTCAACTATATATACCATTTAGCACAAGAAATTTGGTATTTCTCGGAAGAGCAGTTTTATAGTTACATTGGTGCAGATACAATGGGAACTAATGGAAATGTGCATACCTAGCCTGTCTGCCTACAGAGCCCTCTACTGAAAACCCACATGAGCCAGTTGATCTCGACTTTATCTACTACACAAGACATGTTTGTAAAACATAGATGTCCCCTTACCCTCATGACCTTGGGAAGTGGATGTAGAAACCAAATTCACTCAAGTAACCTTGTACCTTTGGAAATTATGCCAAGGTCATCCTTCTTTGAAGCTGATCTAGCCCTAATAGAAGACTATAAACATCTACAAAATAAAAGCTCTGGCTCAAAAAAATTCAGCAGTTATTAAGCAGAAACCAAATTCAGTAATGTGTGGCCCTGTGACCTTGGGAATTGACTAAAGGTCAGCCATTTCAGAACTAGATCTAGCTCTTATAGAAGGCTACATTCCTGCACAATATGAAAGCCCTAGGTGAAAAACATCTTTAGCTATCATGCAAAAAACATATTCACTAATAGGACATTAGGTGGTGGCCTTGCGAATTTGGTCTAGGTCATCCATCTTCTAAACTGAACAAGCCCTAATTGAGGACTATTACCACGTGCAATATTGATGTCATAACTTACATTCTGAGTTACAATGCAGAAACCAAGTTCATTAAAGTGACCTTGTAACCTTTGAATTTACATGAAGGTCGACCATCTTCAAAATTGACTTAGCCCTGCAGAAGGACTATAATCCTGTGCAATATACAGGTCCCATCATAAATACTTTTCTTGTTATTGTGTAGAAACCAAAACTTACTACAGTTCCTCTGTGACCTTGGAAATAGGGTCAACGTCAACCACCTGCATAATTCACCTAGCCCTTATTCTCGAGTATATACCAGGGCAGTATCAAAGTTTTATCTCAAAAACTTCTTGAGTAGTGGTGCAGAAACCACAGTCTCTCTACTGACCGACAGACATGAGCAAAGCTATATGCCTGCCTTCTTCGAAGGGGGCATAATTGTATTTGTAAGAAAAAAAATGCAAGTCTCTGAAACACAAGAGGATGCACATTATTTCTTGATGGAATCAATTTTCATTTTGAGGGGCATAATTATTGCCTATAACAAATTAAAAAATTCATTTTTTTGACATAGTATAAAAGCCACAATTAAATAGTCTCATCTCTGCACGTTATTGTGTTTGTTTCAATTTGGCACAAATGTTTGACAGAAAATGTAATGTGCATCATACAAACTTTAAAAGGCTTAAAAAGATGTAAAGTACACAAAGATTTTTTTCCTTTTTTTTTTTCATTTGAAAGTTTATCATCAACCCTGAAATTATATTTGAGCATGTTATTAACCAGTTCACAGCCTGGGGCGATGTCTATTTCCGTTGCAGTTTTCAATTCGCTGACGCCATAAGAGACGGAAATAGACGTCGTTATTACATTGACTTCCATTGCACTTCTGGCGGCCTGGGAATCAGTGTATATACCGTTTAGGTTGTCAGGGGCGCTCACATTAGGCACATGACTGTCACATGACACTTGCTTTCATTCTTATCAGGTTACTAGGTCAAATATTGTTTGTGTTACAAACACGTGTATGGGGATCTTGACATGCCAGGTTGATGATGGCTAGGAGGGGGAAATACACTGCCTTGACATGATATTGGATGATGTGGATGATAATTATGATAACAGTAGACATGAACTTAGTAGTTCAGATGATGAAGATGACATATTGAGTGCCAGTTTTGGCAATAGTTTGGAAACTGAAAGAGCTGAACGTGACAGGGACTTCCAAGATTACACTGTGATACCAAAATAAAAATGACAATGTTCAGCCTGTGATACCTGCTCCATCAAGGGGTAGGCCATGTGGGCATTGTAGAGGGCTTGTCAGAAATGATACGGGAAGAGGTAAAAATAAGTATATTGTTGCATTCGACAACATTAAAATTTTTGCTCATTTTGCCTCGGGATCCAGCAATTTCCTTGGCTTGGCAGTTAAGGGGTTAACTACAATGGAACAAACAACACTGAAAATCAAATATTTAAAGACCTATGCAAGGTCATGCTTTGACATGCAAAAATTTAGGCATTTTTGAGACCTAAAATGTCATTTGTTTAAGAAAACAACATTTGATTGATATAAAAACAAAGTAAAAATACTTTTCAGGCAAGGGCATTTGTAGCCAAGTATAAAAAGTATATATGGATCCCACAATAAAAGTGCTAAAATACTCCAAAGTTAAGCATCCCTGTTGCCTCCTTTAGTGTGACTGGACCCATACATACATACATACATACATACATACATACATACATACATACATACATACATACATACATACATACATACATACATACATACATACATACATACATACATACATACATACATACATACATACATACATACATACATACATACATACATACATACATACATACATACATACATACATACATACATACATACATACAAAGTGACTGGCAAGATTGTGAGCAATAGGAAAATTTCAGCTGAAAAGTTCAAAATGTAAGACAGGAGAGCTTAAGACCCCTAGCAAATACAGGTGAGACTTGCCAGTTGTGTCAACAGAAACAGCCAGGTTACTGATTGTATTTTACTTTCATATGAAAAACACTATTTTCACATTTTTTGTATGCTGGCAGACAAGTGTCCTTTCATGTCATATCTATGTAAATTTATAAAAAGTTGAGCACTGAAAGTACCTGTTTTGGCCCAGAAAAAATCTGAAGATCACACTGTTTTCAACAAAACTGAGACAGCATCATCTTATATTCTCACATGGCTTTAAGGCAGTGGTACACTTTTACAGCATGCTTCTCTGAAAACATGATTTAGCTCAAAATATGTCCTTGTATGCACGACTTCTTATTTGAATTCATATAAACTACATATTTTCTGAAAGCATACACTTGGATTATGAAATTAAAATGATGGGAATTTCTTTATGTAACAAAAAAATAATTGTAATTGTTTAATTAAAAAAAAACTCTTATTTTACCAGTTTTTGTGAAAAAAATAAAATATGGCACACACACCAACAAATGGGAAACATTATTTTCTTATGGGAAATGAAACATTACACTTCTAGCAGTAAAACCATATTTTAAATTTTGGATAAGGGTTTCACTTCAAAATTAACTGTATGTTTAAATCACTTTTTAAAATGTTTGTTGAAAATAATCCAAAAAAAATATGAATAGCCATAAAATTGGAACTAAGCCCTTTTTCACGAATTTAACATACAGTTTTGAAGAGTGTTATGTGTTCTTATATTCTACACTATAAACTAAATCTGACATTTATTTTAAATCCTTTTTAAAATTTCAATCAAAACTAAGAATTTTAATTAAAATTTCATTACATCAACAGCAACACTGAAATTTTATATTCAGTGCCAGAATCAAACCTGATGTTATGTTTTCATTCAGAAAATATATACTTTTTAAGGCATTAGATGGTTGCCTTAGACAGAAACTAGGACAGGCTAATTTTGCAACAGAAAATCAAGTCTTCCCATGTGCCCTCATCAAGGAAATGCCCATGTGACCTTGAAAAATAGCTCAAAGGCCACCTGCAATCCCAACCTACCTTTTAGACTGGTACATAAGCACGCAAAATTTCAACCTCCCAAGTTAAATCCTTCTGGACTTATCATGTCTGCAATGATTTTGGACAAAAAAAATGGCTATGTGACATTGAAAAAAAGGTCAAGGTTACTCATCTACAATCTCAACCTAGTTCTTATACTTGTACACAATCATACAAAATTTCAATCTCTTAAGTCAAATTCTTCTGGAGGTTTGCATCTGCAATTATTTTCAAAGAAATACCGGTGACCTTGAAAAATAGGTCAAGGTCATCCCAGCTACAACCTCAACCTAGCTATTACACAGATATATAATCACACAATTTGAAGCTGCTACCATAAGTTTTTCTTGCCTTCTCTCTTCCGCAACTTTAAGTGCTTCTGACCTTGAAAAATAGGTCATAGTTAAACATCTGCAATCACAAGCCAGGTCTTATAAAAGTCTTACACAGAAACATAATCACACAAAATTTTAACCGCCTAAGTCAAACCCTTCTAAAATATGTCTGCAATGATTTTTAAAGAGTGGTCAACTGACCTTGAAAATGGGTCAAGGTGACCCATCCACCATCCCAATTTAATTCGTATTATGGTACATAATCATGCAAAATTTCAACCTCCTAAGTCAAATAATTGTAGAGTTATTGTGTTGGTGTCGATTTTAGAAGAAATGCTTAAGTGACCTTGAAAAATACATCCAGGTCAGCAATTTGCTATCCCGAGCAATGTCTTATATAGGAACATACTGCCAAAAATTTCTACTTTCCAAGTCAAATCCTTCTTGAATTATCATCTTCCCAACAATGTTGCTTCCACAACTTCAAGGAAGTGCTTGTGACCTTAAAACATAGGTCACGGTCAAACATCTACATTCACAAGCAAGGGCTCCTTGAAGTTTTATATTGAAAAATAACCACACAAAACTTCAACTTAAGTCAAATCTTTCTCAAGTGCATCTGCAATGATTTTTAAAAAGTAGTCATGTGACCTTGAAAATAGGGCAAGGTCACCCATTTAATATCCAAACCTAGTTTGTATTATTGTACATAATCATACAAAATTTTGACCTCCTACTTCAAATCCTTGAGGAGTTATCACGTTTTTTCGGTCAATTTTAGATGCAATGCCCACATGACCTTGAAAATAGGTCAAGATCACCAATTTGCAATCCCAAGCAAGGTCTTACAAAGGAACATACTTACAAAAAATTTCAACATCCCAAGTCAAATCTTTTGATTTACCCCGTTCACAACATGTGTTGTAGAAGAACAAGAAGAAGCAGAAGAAATGGACGCAAAAAAAATATGTTCCCCCGTTGCACGGGGAGACATTATTAAACATTTAGACATGACAGTCGTAAAGTGTACCATGCCTTTAAATCTAAGGTGTGCCTGTCCATGATTTTAGCTTTTGCTCTGCTGGGTTGTAGGCTAAGTGAACAGCTTTCTTCGGCAGTAGGCACATAATGTACCAAACATACCATACAAAGTTGTTCGTGTGCACCATTCTTGCTTTCTCTGTGGCTACAAGCATGCAGCAATTTTTACAGAATATCTGTTTAGGTAGAATAATAATCTGTAAATGTGAATATTCAGATGTGCTCGACTTTTTTAGGGATTGGAAGCCAAAGGGTTAGTCGTCTGTGTTTGGACATAGAGATGACAGCACACTAACAGTGCAGAGTGACGGGGCTTTATGGGTCACTGACTTCATGCTGTTCACATATTGTATTCCCCATCCATACGTCATGCACTGGCCACCCCATGTGTACCTACCCTAGTTCACACAGAAAGGTCATCAAGAAAATCGTCACTGACAGGTCATGCCCGTTCAGTTGCAAGATATGACGGGAACACTCCACTGACATGAGTAACGTATCAGAATGACAATCAACAAATTACATCCTGTCTGACTCTGATAGCACTTAGAGTGTTTTAAACAAACATTTCACTTCAAATCTAACCAGCGAAAATGCAGGCTCATTCTTGTGTGAATACTGATCAGGTCATTAACCTCCCACGGGAAAAGTGACAGCGAATGAACGCAAAGGTGAACTTGAATGAAATTCAACATGCAAACGCAGCCTGAGACACTGGATGGCCAAAGACAATTATAGATACAATGTATCATCAGGGAGAGATGGTACAGCTCATAACCAGATGACTGGGAGGGTGAGGGTACAGCCCATAACCAGATGACTAGGACGGGGAGGGTACAACTCATAACCAGATGACTGGGAGGGTGAGGGTACAGCCCATCACCAAAAGACTCGGAGGGGGAGGGTACAGCCCATAACCAGATGACTAGGAGAAGGAGGGTACAGCCCATAACCAGATGACTAGGAGAAGGAGGGTACAGCCCATAACCAGATGACAAGGAGAAGGAGGGTACAGCCCATAACCAGATGACTAGGAGAAGGAGGGTACAGCCCATAACCAGATGACTAGGAGAAGGAGGGTACAGCCCATAACCAGATGACAAGGAGGGGGAGGGTACAGCCCATAACCAGATGACTAAGAGAAGGAGAGTACAACCCATAACTAGATGAATAGGAGAAGGAGGGTACAGCCCATAACCAGATGACTAGGAGAAGGAGGGTACAACCCATAACCAGATGACTAGGACGAGAAGGTTACAACTCATAACCTGTTGATTGGAAAGGTTTTGACAGAACTTATGGAGACAATCTGAATGCTTTATAGTTACCCTTACATAGATCAGGTCAAAATTTGTTGGTTGGTGGTTGAATGAATTTGGGGGCAACCTTCTTTTTAAGCAGTATAAATTGATCAACATATGCTTAATTCATATACACATGTAATAAATACATGTAGATGTTGAATATATTTACTTACCCCCAGCTTTTTGCCTTCACCCTTCCACGCAGGTCCAGCAAATCTTTGGAATTCTTCCTCCTTCTGAGCTTGTTTGGCTGCTTCACGTGGCTTGGCAATTTTCTCATTATATTCTGCTGCCTGCACAACACCAATTTAGATATCCTTGTCAGGGACAGATCTAGGCCTTTAAAATTTGTATCCAAATCAAAAATAAAATGGTAGACACTGCATAATTCAACCCAACTCTTATATAGTTCAGGTGAAAATAAATCAGCCATTGGCAAAATTTAGCCAAATGAATGAAACATTAGCACTTAGCTAATTGGCTAATGGCACCAGTGGTCCCTGCTTGTAACAGCATGATGACGTAAGTGTAATGCTAGCATGTAATGATAACATAATTGTAGATATCCTTGCAGGAACAAATGATATGTGTGTAATGCCAGCATTTAATGTTAAGACCAATTAAAAAATCCTTGTAACAGCAGAATGACATAATGTATGTATACGCCAGCATTTATTGTTAAAAAAGTACAGCTGATGGGCCCAAATGTATGAATGAATACTCGATACAATATGCAGTTTAAAACCCTGACCCTTGTGGGCCAGCATCTGAACGTAATACAGCAAAGGGGTTTGAGATTATTTGTTCATTAACAAGTGCCTCCGGCTGTGTCCAGGTAACAAATTAAACTGACATCACGAGATGTTATGCGTAAAATGAGAAAGAACATAAATTTTCAACATGTTTCAACAAATGTCCAAGATACTCAAGGCCTAACAAAAATAAGTGTGTGGTTCCGATAACCTGACAGACCCTACTAAAAAGGCCCAACCATAAAATTAATAGAACAAAAGAGAAAAAAAAGTACTTTTAAGCCGCCCTTCCCTAATAAATACTGGTCAACCCAGTGCTACAAACTCAGTCAGAGACCCAAGTGACCCAAAAGAGTCTGTATTTTTTTTCATTAGCCCAAATGTGACCTACACGGCCCATAGGGCCGAAGGCATGCTCGGGGGTCTGGGCGCATTCCCCCTACCCCCCTTACGAAAAATTTTTAATTTGAGCATGCAAAATGGTTTATCTGGGGAGTTTCAAGTATCTTGCCTTCACCTGGTTAACAAAATCACAACATTTTAGTCATTATTGCACTGATTTGGCTATTTACACCAAACTGCACAAAAATCTGATGAAAATTAGCTAAAATTAGTAAAAAAATTAATTAAGAAAAAAAAAATTGCCATGTTATCAATTAAGATAAGACAAATTTTGCACTCATGCATGTAAGGCTTTAGAGAATTTTTGCACACATATTATGTTTATTAATTGGGGAAAATTAACAGATAAATTATCCTGCAATTAGTAAGTTGTGTATTTTCTCTACAAAAGCAAGAAGAAAAAATACATTAAGACAATCATTAGACCTGAATGTACTTATAACTTTTTTCACTGAATGTTGATTGATAATATTTTATGCACACGTATGGCAGGATGATGCATGAAATGGGAGTACCAAATGCCTAGGGAATCTTGCCTTGGCGCATTTCCATGGTGGACCACAACATGGAAATAGCAGAAATGCAAGTATGAAATCAAAAAAATATTAAGTTGCTTTGTACAGGTTTGTAGCGGAAATGTTCTAATTATTTATGAATTAAAAGATTGATCTAAATTTTCAATAAATTAATATATAAATAAATATAAGCACCTGCTATATATATATAAATTGCAGGTCCCTGATAACACTAAGATACAGAAAACATAAATTTATACAGCAGTGCCTCTCCAGTACTCCCATCTCATGCATCAGAAATGATTTCACCTTACTTTTGAAAATATTCTTACATTCACTCTCTTTGATATACCCTGGCAGGTTCTGCATGGTAATAGGTATAATCATGGTACAGTAGTACCTGCAATTACCGACCCCAGTCCCCATCTGGTCAAAACGACCAGATTTCCTTGGCATGGCTGCTCTGGCCATGTTAAATGACCTGACACGCAAGACCACTGTGCTGTCTAATTGCAGCAGCAAATGTACATTCTCTGGATCATTTTCTCAATAAATTTATTCACATGAGAAACACTTATTTTGGCTAAATTCTGCAGCATTTTTTAAGAACTGTGATGCAAAATTTTGCCACAATGCTCCAGTTGGACAACCTTGGACCATGCAGCTGCAATACGTGACCGACCAGCAAAATCAACGCACAAACAACCACCTGTAAAAAAAATGGTCGTTCAAATCAACCGTAACCAAGTTGTAAGACAAAGTTAACAGAAAAACTGCCCAACGTGTGCCGTTATTTTGCAGTAAAGTCAACTCAAACATGGCATTTTATTTCAGCTTGTCTGGACAGTCAACTTGGGCCATGGAAAAAGCATAGCTGCTGCATATAGCCACGATGGGTGCAGTATCCATATCCAGTATCCCTAGGTTTCAGGTGTCCGTCCTCTGAGTTACCTCAGCAAACAGTCGTCAACGTATTTTTAAAAGATGACTTACAATCTTAACTTTAATCTGCCCGCTTGGTTGTGTCTGAAGCAGTTAACATCATTAGTTATAAATCCAAATGCAACATGAAGGTAGCATGGCCACATGTTGAGTGTCCATTTAAACATGGCGCAATGCATTATGGGAAAGGAAAATCACAGTGAATCCTGGCCATGTGTTTTCCGCACGGTTCCATCCAGGTGTTCCTTCTCTGAGTTACCAGGGCAAACGGTCGTTAAATTACTTTTAAAACATGACTTCCTA
Source organism: Hermodice carunculata (assembly GCA_964020975.1). Taxonomy (NCBI): domain Eukaryota; kingdom Metazoa; phylum Annelida; class Polychaeta; order Eunicida; family Amphinomidae; genus Hermodice; species Hermodice carunculata. Next base: position 26,859,808 of record OZ026613.1, read on the forward strand.
TCTTAACTTTAATCTGCCCGCTCAGTAGTGTCTGAAGCAGTTATCATCGTTAGTTACAAAACCAAATGAGACACGGCACGCTCAAGTGCCATTTTGAACATTGCGCAATTAATGCGTTGATTGTGGGACAGTCTCACAAAAGTACACTTGACTTTGGACATCAAAGTGAATCACAGCCACAGCATGTATATCATTATTGATGCTCTGAAATAATTGCAAAATATATATTTTTGGTTTCATATATTATAACCCTCTTCCCCCCATGCCCCACCCCCGCAAGATCATCCCAATGCTCATTCACAAACCACTGGCATTGAGTGCGGAACTCACTATTTTCACAATGGCAGCCAGGTCAATTGGATATTTTTAAGAGATACCATCCAAAATATATGTGTGATTAGTGTTAAGGGATGGTTAATTTGTCGAATGAATGTACTGTACAATATATAGTGGGACTTTTCCAGAGTGAGCGTTACCTGAAAATGTAAATACAACGACAAACAGTGACCAGTTGTAGGCCCTACGAAATAGTATTTTGTATCAGACATAGAAGTCGCCCTGAGGCAATGAAATAAGGGTCAGCAATAGGCTGAGTGCCAAGCACCCCACTGCATCAAAGACGCAGCTCAATGGAGAAGGTTGCCCCGATAGTGGATACAGGTCCAAAAGTACTGGCGAGTTTTTACGTAAGTGGTAAAGAAAGCCAAGTCAGGTTTCCTGCAGTACACATTTACAAGTACTATATTGGTGGTCATGTAGGTGCACTCTCTGATAGGACAGGTGAGAACTACATCTATATGCTAAGGAAGTACAACATGACCTGGGACAGAGCACAATGTATACACCTAGCATCCAGGTGTTGTTTGTCTTTCAATTGTAAAAATTGTTGAACTTAGATTTATACAGAATAAATTCACTTATGTTTTTGTGACATTTATATGGGTTAAATGCTGTTCACCAAATTTCCATACCTGTCAAGTCTCCCCCATAAGGTGTGAGTCTCCCACTTTTTCACCCAAATTCTTTTGATTTACGTGCAAAATTTTGCAAATTTAGGAAAATTCCCACCTTATAAATTTAGTATTTTCGATTATATTCTTTGTTAAAATACAAATCTCCCCCCCCCCCCCATTGGATTTGTCAAATTTACAAAAATCTCCCTATTTTGAGGTGTGGAATGGTGACAGGTATGAATTTTAAAATTTAATATTTGCTGATTTCTTATATTAACAAGTGCTAATATGTGAAACAGAAGAATATATAACTGTAGGATTCTCTTTACAGGGTTCCTTCATGACAGGCATTTCTCACCGCAACAAGTTCTCATGATGGAACTGTTATGACAAGTGCTTGCACATTCCTTCTTTAGAAAATGTGCCTCAGCGGTCTGTTGAGACAGGGATCAGTCAAGATGGAATTGATTGTCCCTTTTTTTTTTTTGCAGTGTTATCAACAAGTATACAGCACTGACCTTGTTTGCATGATGCTCCTGTATCTTCTCTCGAGCTCGGGTCTGCCTGTCCCTCAGCTCTTCTGATGACAAAACGCCTCCTGCACACACATGAATTAACAAATTTGCTTTCTTTATCAACTGTTGTTGCAGTGATATATTTAGCACAAATACTTGTATAATTTTAATGTAGAAGTACTTGTTGACGATAAATTGTTAAGTATTGCAGAACTCCTTGCATACTATCCAACTGCATAAGGGAATGAAGGCAGTTTTCAGCCATGTAAGCATTTTGATCCTTTTATCTAAAAATCTGTTCCAACAAGTTATCATCAGCAGTTCCACAACAACATGACCACACAATGCCACTTAGAAGGGGGGTAAGGGGGGGTTTCGGTACGCTGCTACAGCTGATTATTTTTCTAGAGTACGCAGAACGGAAAATAAACATCTTTCAAAATTGGGGCTCAGGAACGCTGTTTTCACATAATACACTACTGCAGAGAGGAAGTATTACGTACATGTGACCCTTGTGGAAGCAGTTTTTCGGCACACAATTCTCCATTCAAAATAATATAAAACATGGTAGAAGAGTTAAAATTAAGAAAATGATGGTTTTAATCCCTTATCAATAGTACATGTGTTGCCTCGTTACATAGGGGTTTCAAGGCAAACCCAGGGCAGAGTTGCAGACTTTGTTGCGCTGCCTGCTATGAGCATATGCTAATAGGAGGTATTCATAAGTAACTGTGGTTATTTGCTGCCCTCTATCCTGCAACAAGGAACTTGACAGGAAGGAGGGCAGATCCATGTATTTAGTAGGGCAAAATGTGTTTTGAACTAAAAAATAGCAATCTGAGAAAACAAAAGCATAAGAAAAGTCATTCAAGTGGTTCAAAACATAAACAACTGCTTAAGATATTCAGAATTTTACATTTGCTAAGCAGAAAAAGTATAAGTTTCAGATCTTTCAATGACAAAATTGATGAAAGTGCCCTCATCATGGTGGAAGCATAGTTCTGTTGCCTAGCAACATAAGTAGCAAGAACAGGTCTGCAGTGACTTATGAATTCCTCCTATTAAGACCGGCTACTCCCAGCAGGATGCTGGCTGGAGGCCTCGTTCTTGTCCCCAAGAGAAAGTAGTTTTCTTTCTTGGCAGGGCTGTGAGCGATCTGAGCATACCTATCAAATCATTCTCATGAATATTGACTGCTACTGAACAGGATTAAGACATCCTGGGGGAATAACCACCACACCCCGAGATGACATCCTTTCTGGTTCTTAGTGTCTAGCATGTTGTTTATGGCATGAACACCTATTTGTACTAAAAGTTGCCTTGATTCAATTTCACATTGAAAATGTAACTAGTTTGCTAAACAGAAATGTTATATCAATATCAAGGCCAAGACTGAGGTTAACACACCTGCCTTTTTTAATGCACTCGCTCAACAATATATGTTAGTCCAAGAAGTGGGCAAACCAGTGCACATCTGTCAGGTTTGTGCTATTCCAGTAGCATCTAAATCGCATGACAAGATTGCTGATGCTGCAAAATCCACGTGCAACCCTCCATGAGTGAATATCTTCCTGTGTTGATATGTATGTTAAATGTGACTTGGACTTCCTACCCATGGTAGCTGGAAGGGGGAGCCACCTTTGTCTAGTCACTTCCACATTGTTTTGTTTATAGATGCAACTTGGGCAACCTCTCAAAATGTGAATGTCTTCTCCTTTTATCCGTCTCAGTGGTCACTAGTGACGCAGTTCAAGAATGATTACCTTATTGGTCACTGATGATGTAGTTCCACAATGGATTACCTTATTGGTCACTGATGATGAAGTTCCACAATGGATTACCTTATTGGTCACTGATGATGAAGTTCCACAATGGATTACCTTATTGGTCACTGATGATGTAGTTCCATAAAGGATTATCTTATTGGCCACTGATGATGTAGTTCCACAATGAGTTACCTTTTCATTTTGATGACACAACTTAACATTCACTTTCTTGCACCTGCACTCATTTTTTTTGGCCAAAATTGTTTCTACATTTTGTCAGTGGACAAATACACATGCACATAAACTAAACACACCTTGAAAGCAATAAAAATTTGAATATAAAAAAAAAATACCCTCCCCCGCGCCACACACACAAACTGTCTATATAGTAAGTCATGAAAAGGTACTATTTGAAGAAGTGAGCGTTAAACAGGCTTTAAAGATGTAGGCCTATTTTCTTTTGCTATAAACTCAGCTGACTGACACTTAGTCAGAAGAACTAAAAAGTGATAGGCCTACCAGGTCTCTTTTTATTTTTGGCAGAAGTAATAAAATTTGGGTTTTGAGTGGTTAGGCCTATACATTTTGGAAACACTATAGTCTGTAGTTAATGAAGAATATTTCAAAGGTTGAGATGACCGGTTTAAAACCACCAGTTGCCTTTTATGGGTGACTGCCTGTCTCAAGTCAGGAGTGAAATTTGTTTCTTCACATTGGTATTGGAAGATGAATGTTGATGCTTTGGTAACTCTGGAATCTCTTTGCTGTCATTATTGGATTTGGAATTTATGAATATGGGTCATTTTTCTCCGTACTGTTTGGTTGCGGTAGATCATTGACCATGTTCTTATAATACAAGATAAGGCTTCCATACTTCCGTTTCAAAATTCTATGAAAAACATTTTGTGAGTATACAAATTGCTTTAGTTGCTCTTCCATGCCCTGTTATCCTTCTTACTTCATAATGCAGTTCACGTCACTCAACTCATCGTCCCAAAACTGCCGCCATGCATCATTTGATGCACACAATATTTATGGAATCCTCCTGCCCTGACAATTGATGTAGCATCCATGTGATGCTGGCACACCTTGAAATTGATGTCTGTCTGTTAACTTGAATCACCTGCAGTTCATGCCATAAGCTGTTACTGCTTTTAACCCTTTTAAAGCCACATTTTGGACTGAGTCAACAGCTTTCCTTGGCACGCTTTAGGTGCAATGTACCCAAAGTGCACAGGGAAAGCTGTTGACTTATACTATTATATTCTATGTAATTGTAGACATTCTGGTACTTGAATGAAAGGTCTCTGTACAAGAAAGATGAATCTTTATGTTTTGTGAGTGTGGTTGTAGACACTCCAGGTGTACACAGCTGTAACACCTTCCGACACAGAGTGACAGGTTAATATCTTCAGTTTCTTTGATGTAGTTTATTAGTTTTTTTATTGGGAAATTTATTGGCCCCTGATATGCTCTCTTGACAGGTACTTATCAGCCTATCTTAAATGTTATCAATCAACAATTAAGACACGTTAGGAAAAAATTAATGTTGTAGCACACAATTAAGGCTTGATGTCTGAACTGGGCTGGTAATTTTGAACTGGCACAGGTATGAGTTGCAGAAAAGAGGACATTGTGTAATGATCCAAGAAGTTGATAAGGGCACACCAGACCCATCTTTATCAACCCTGTCATGCTTCAATCACCCAAAAGTTCCTGGATGTAAATTGTCATCTTCTTTAAAGTTTTTACTTAGATTTCTCGTTGCTAGAAAACATTTGAGGTTGGTATGCACGATCATTCATGATAGCATGCCCTAGGTCAATAGCTTTCCTTGGTGTGGGTTGGGCGGATTGTGCCCAACCCACACCAAGGAAAGCTACCGACTCCATAATATTCTGACCAGGATGGGTTTAAACATGGTGAAATAACTGAAATGTCAAAGACATATGGTTCAGTGGACATAAGACTCAGTCAACAAGTTTCCCTGGCATGGGTTGGGTACTTTGTACCATACCAACAACAAACAAAATTGTTGACAGACGCCATACCTCCTGATGAGACTCATCCACAATATACTCATCCAAAAATCATATTTTACAAATAAGATATTAGAGTAACTACATTGAAGTAACCAGCACTTAATTCTTTCAGGGCTAATTACAACAACAAAAATGTCCTCATATGAAGCTTTACATTATTTCCAGATTTAACTTTAATTCAAGTATCAGCATGCCTATATTTTCACAAAAAGACAGGATGGTCCCAATCAAAAGTTTTCCTGCACCCAAACAATGTCAAGGAAAGCTGTTGACTCAGCCTCAAACTTAGCACAAAAAAGATTAACATCTGGGCTCTTTTGACCACTTGGAGCAGAAATGGGTTAAGCTGTCACCACGAGGAAAAGGATGCGACATTGCCACAGCAGCACCAGTAAACTTTCGTTCACATGGAGTTGATATTGGGTCTAACAGTGCACCTCTATACAATACCTGATTGTGATGGTGCACTCTTTGCCTCTTTGAAGAAGCCCACAGCAGGCAGTATTTTGGTGGTGATGAGATGAATGACCAGGGACAGTACAGCCAGGCCAAACAGAGCCTTCAGGGCCGCCCGCGCCAAAGACTGGCCATCTGAAAACACACACACATGCAACCTTTATTCCAGCAGTTTTTACACTCAATAGCGTCAAAGAAAGATTTTTAAAAAAGGCTTATATGGTTCAGCCATTGCACATGCTATGGGGCTAATGGTGGGTAAATTAATAAAAAAAAAATGCATATTCATTAAAAAGTTCAAATTGTATTTTTGGTTTATCAAAACCTTCAGTTTCATTTGCAATTGACCACACCAATGCATACTTTGTGTCATAAAAAAACAAACATGGTACTAATCCTTTATGTGTAGTCATGAATTTTATTAAATTCAATAACTTAACGCTACAACTTCGTTCACTGTTCATTGGGCATGCTCATATCACAAACCTGTGGATTGAACTTGAAATGGCACATCTATCTATTACAGTTTTGAAGACAGTCAACATTGAAATTTGTCAAGTGTCCGTAAAGAGTGTAAAGTCAAGTTTCTACAATTTTTGTTTGTGGTACACTGGATGCACCAACGTGTATGTCATAAACCTAGGAATTACAGTAGGTTGGAATGGCATCTCTGTCTATCATAGTTTTGCCCATTTATGTTCAACATTTAAATTGTTCAAGTGTCCCCAAGTGGCACACATTAATATTATACATGTACAACTGTTGTTTGTGGCGGACAGGGTGAACCTATAGCACAAATCTCTAAATTGAAGTTTGAATGACACCTCTGTCAGTAATAGTTCTAAAGACATTCAACATTTAAATTCTTCAAATACAAAAAAAAAAAAAAAAAAAAAAGATGTCCTAGGGCTGGGTTGATGAGTCTGACTCCTGTCAGTTCGCATTATGTTGATGAGTAAACCTGGAGGCAGATGATGGATAGAGGAAGGCAGTGACAACCATATGTGTCAATTTCTCATCTACAATTTGTTTTTCTTATCAAATACCAGGGATATGGCATACCATACCAGCATGTGGACCTACTTCTTGATTATGCATTTTACGGGACCAAAATGGGATTACAAGGGAAGAAATTATCAAATTTATACCCACACACCACACTCACTCTGGCAACATCAACAAGGTGTTGGCACACCACAGTTAGAGCAATGGACCTGGAAGTCAGGCTCAGAGTTCACAAAGGTCACCTATCATTCAAGTTTCATATAAATGCAACAATCTGCTATCCAAAAAGGTATCTACATACCCACTTTGATATCTGTCAGCATTACATGTATAGGAAATATGGGCATGGCAACCATTTTTGGACAGAAAAATGGAATGACAGATGGACGGGGTGCAAATTAATTTATAGCCTCTCCCCCCCCCTCCCCAGTTCCAATGGCAGACTATGATGAGATATTGGGAAATATAAGCACTATACAAGCTAGGACTATATACATATGTATCTGTGTTTGTTTGTTTGGTTGGTTGGTTGGTTGTTTACAAACAGAAGCCTAATCCATACACAAGTTGACATCGCCATGGTGGCCATCAATACAATGGTGGATCTGCTCCAGTGACTCTTTTCTGTAAAGTCTCATTAGCCATGATTCCATCAACACATAAATAACATTCTTTCAACCTTTTTCTAAAATGAATTAGGAGGGGAGGGTAATGTCCCCATTATGTGTACAAGTTGTGACTGTAAAAAGGTTTTTATCATTGTTATTCTTCCAAAAATTGTTAGGTCATGCCAGGTCCAAATTATAATTATATTTTTGTATTTTCCTCATGATTGGGGTGAAGTTTGCTTCCTTTAATAATTTCTTATCATGTGTAGTATGACCCCCAGTACCTTTACACTTTGGGGGCTCCATAATATTGGCCTGTCTGTATACATGGGAAGAGTACAAGTTTTTATTCTTCCTATTGGAAATATTTCTGTTTTATCTAGATTAATTTGTAAACCTGAAATATCTTGAAACTCTTCAAAGATATCAAAGGCACTATTTATAGACCCATTATAAAGAGGTAAAAATAAAGTTGTGTCATCTGCATGTTGGCTGATTTTGTAAATGGTTTCGTTATTTTTTTATACCCTCTATATTGTTATTTTCCATGATAGCCTTTGCTAAGATTTCAGCTGCTTTGACAAATAGATAAGGAGAAAGTGGGCATCCTTGTCCATTTTACCTTATTAACTCATTCCATACTATGGTCACAGGCCTTGGTCAGTGGTTCTGGCACTGACTTAAGACTATAGGCATTTTGGTACTTGAACAAAAGCTCTTTTCATGAAGAATTTAAATATGCAATTGTCGTCTTAAATCTAGGTAAATATACGGAAAAATCAGGAACTGGTATAGAATGAGTTAAAGCGAAGATAAATGCGAGTTTTGCAGTACTTCACAAGAGTCACTTGTACACTTATTCTTTCAATGTGAATGTGTAAAAAGGTTTTGGAAAGAGGTTACCAAATGGTTGAAAGAATAAAACTAGTACTCAAAACAGGTGGACAAAAACTGACATTTTATCATGGACACCTTATGGAATACAACCAATATTTGATATATTTTTGACAGTTGGAAAAATGCACATCTACTGGTCTAGATTTCATAGAAAAAAATACCTAACACAGAAGGTTTTATAAGCAGAGTAACTAATTTACAAAATACAGAAAAATAAATAGCTACAAAAAATAACAAATTCTATGCGTACAGAAAGAAATGGTTCTTTGATATATAAATTATTTTCTTGCAAACCGCTGTATCAGTACATGTATTGAGATTTGTTATCGTACAATTTATGTGTATCAAATTCTGAACTGTTAATATCAGAATGTAATTTCTTTTGCTGGAACAAAAAATACATTAAAAAAGGTTTCATTGGCTAAGAAGCTAAACAAACACAGCCAAAAATCCTATTTGAATACACATGAATTAAGTCTCAGTTTTCCTAATCTACATGTAAGATCTACTTATCAGTTTGTATAAGCTGTTTCAATTCCATTTGTCTGGCGGTCTAAATATGCCTAAAACACAGACAATATAAAGCCAATTACATGTACTAGCCTCCTCAGGCAGAAAATGTGACAAACTATTGTGCACCCTGAGCTTTAGGCCCAGGTATGTATATCATTCAGTCAACTGGAACAAGCTGCAACTTTCTTCTTGTGGGTCTCTGGTCAATGCTCATTGGATGGTTATTGATTTACACATTTCTGTGTGGGAGAAACAAAGATTTTGGTTGATCAGTTACATGCGTTAGGGTGCACTTGATTTGACACAACCACTGCATGGAGTTTCAGTTAATATGAAAATACAACCTTGCATCTGAATTGCGCGGTTTCCAAGAAAGAAAAGACAAAAAAATGGAGAGCATAGTAGTAGCCAGACTATGGCATCAGGTAAATGGGTGGCTCCCTGGAGACACTGATGCTTATATTCTATATGAAAGTTTTTACAAAATTAGAGGGTCAAAAATGGGGTCACAATTTTATATTTATAGAACAAAACAATATTATTTTCCATTAGTACAGTGTGAAATTGGGTCAGATTTGTTTTTGGAGCTTGTGTGTGTATCTTTTTTTTGGGGGGGTGTTTGTTTTTGTTTGTTTGTTTGTTTGTTTGTTTGTTTTTTTTTTTTTTTTTTTGTTTTTTTTTGTTTGGAATAAAGCGATTTTCTGCACATTTCAATGTATCAGAATGAGGGCATGGAATGGGAGGGTCAAAACTCTACACAGGGTGCCAAACAGGGGGTCATTCCCATGTTGCCCATATACCTTTCCTTGTATAAGTAGTGCACCCCCTCCAAACCTGCAGGTATCAAAATTAATCCCTGCCAGTGTCCCATGCATATCAATTCTGCTACTGATACAGGTGTCTATGGTGATAGCACATTGCTATGTTTTCATGAGGCAGTGCAATGATAGTCATCTTTACATTAGTAACAGACAACTGACACTTTGTAAACAAAGCATCCAGCTGTGATACCAGTTCAATAAGGAGCAGACACTGTGTGTTACATCACAAAATTAACCCCTTTGTCTCTCTCCTGTCACAAACATAGACCTCGCTAATCTGTCACCCTTTGTATCAAATCCCCGATGTTTACAACAGATTTGGTTTACTATTCGATACAATCTACAAAAGGAGCTCTGAACTGACCAGCTGTTTTGGCGGCCATAGTTTTCTCTTCACATTTCTGGACATCAGATGGGTCTGGATGGGTCCAAGTGCAAGTAGAATATCATGCAGCAAGTACAGCAGTGATAAGGGCAAAAAATATACATGTCGTGTTAAGTAGACAAACACGTACTGTAAGCAAACACCTGTTATGCTCTGGCTGACGAAATCTCAACATCATCATCCAAGTGCATTTGTCTGCACTACACTTTTTTGCATCCACTTCCTGGGTAACCAATGCAGTCATTTTAAGATCTTGACAATTAATAAGTACATGTTTCTGCCAAATTGGCTACTTTAATCCAACTACTGACAGATTTGCCATACATAATTTGTCAGTCTAGCATGTATACAGAAGTCTGCCACCACTGTTTTTGTTGTTTGTTTTGGGAAGTGTTTTTGATCCATTTCACAACAAGGGCACAAAAACAGGTAGTCTGTTGATGGAGTCAAATACTGTGTGAAAGATGGAAGTGGGTGAATGTAGTCCCAAAGGGAAGCTGGTCTCTAAAAGGGAAAACTACGGAAGTCAACTGTAATATTTTCATCAAACTGTGTCCTTATTTCTTAATACGTGTATTCAGTTAATTTTAGTTGTTGGTATCTTATTGAAATTAATTAGTACAGGTGTAACACTGTTATCTGCCAATCATGCATGCACTTCACAAATTTGGAATTGTGCTTACAGTGTCAGCATATTCAATCTCAAAGATATTTGCCTACAGTGTGCATACATCTTGAGATATCAAATGGACATATGTATTTATTTGTTGAAGGTTCCCAGCAATATGTGTCAGACCAACATTTCAGCTACAGTAGTAAACACATTGGTCCCTGTCTGATAAACTATCCCAGGTGCACCGGAAATATGGCCTTACAAGAAAGATGGCCTCTCTTGAGGAGGGGGGGGGGGGGGGGTGGGGTGGGGGTGGGGAGGGATACAATTAAAATATGATACTTGCTGCATTGAGAGGTGACTTTTGTAGAGGGTGGCCATTTGTAAGGGGGGGGGACTTTATGAGTGGGGGATTGCTGTAGCTCCAATCACCACCTTTAATCCTCCATTTCATAAGTCATTAGTCCAATACACTCTCAAGTTCTGTAATTATCAAAGACTTGTCCACTATTTTTGCACAATGAAATTAAGGGACCACAGTGTTTTAACCACTTTTCAATTTCTTTAGAAATCTGACCTGCACAAAATGACTCCCTGTGTCCGTAACACCAGCAACACTCTTTATCAACATTTTCTGCTGCTTTGTTTTCATCGTGATTGTTACTTGAACGAGCGCCACTGTTTACACAGAGATCAAATAGTGCACGGATAAGGACCGTGGCATCAACTGCATGCAACCTGTGCACGCATTTACATATAAATGTCCACAAAGCTCACGACTCTTTCTTGAACACCCTGACAGAAAGGCTTTGATATCAAGTGAACACAACAGTTTATATGAATGGGTGTTTTTCTGTAGGTTGGAATGTGCATGATGCAACACTTCTACTAACTGACCTTTTACTGCAAACCAGGGATCACAACCATTAAATGGATATGAGAGATCAATACTTTTACATTGGGAATTGCTGTGCTTTCATCCTCATATGTTTTTCATGCTTTGCAAAAAATCAACTAATTTGCAAGGTTGCAAGTTTGTAAATCTTTTCCATCAAAAAAAGAAGTTCTCCTGTATTACAGGATAACTTCTCTTTTTTTTCAATGGTAAATTGTTTTAAAATATACATACACACATTTATGGTGTGTGTGTGCACCTGTGTGTGTGTGTGCGCACGCATGTGTGTGTGTGTGCGTGTGTCTGTATAACAGTATTGTCAGCAAAATAGCCTCTTTTGAGAGGAATACATTACACATACTCATGTTTGCTAAATTTGGCATTATTTCCAATCTTACTAATTTCACTGACCACAAAAACGGTGCTTTTCATTAATTTATTGTATGTTCTATTTCTCGTTTCCTGCTCTGTTGACAAAAGCTTTCTATAATAATGCCCTGCTCTTTAGATTGCTGCTCAATAACATGCAAGTATACTGTGTCTCTTACTTGCACATTTACCACTAGCATCAAAAGAACAATATATATTCAGTATACAACTCTTACCTGATCTAAGTCGAACGTCACAATACCAAAAGTATTGACAAAAAAATAAACAGTTGTTAACTAGTGCATGGCTATAGTATACTCTGCTGTACTTGTGTACGGAAACCCTCAATTTCTCTCATAGAAAAAAAGTTACATATGGCAAGTGACCAGTCAAGACCTTGATTCTTGGTGTACAGTGGTCCCTGTCTTGAAAGGCCACTCCAATGACAGGCCAACTGGCTTGAAAGGCCACATTTCGCAGGTCCCTGCTGCTATCTTTTGCATGTTATTGTACCTGTAATGAGAGGCCATCTCTCTAATGAGAGACCACTTTTGAGCCTGCCCATCAGGTGGCCTCCCAAGACAGGGATCACTGTAATAGAATTTGGCTGCAAAGAGGGAGTGACAGTGCACTGGCTGCAGGTAGCACTGTACCTGCCCTGCATCTGTCTCCCACTGGGAATACCTACTGGGAATTCCAGGCTGCAGCTGACCTGAGTCTGGTACCAGTCAGGGGACTGGCTGTGGAACTAATTCCCTGTTTACACACCTTAGTGCAGCATGTCCCGTCATGAACCGCACACATCACAAGTGCTGGCACTTTACCACATGGTGACAATTAAGGTGTCTCTTTCTTGTCATGGTTCACTAAATGTTCCTCAATTATATGTGTTCTGTATCAATTCATAGACAGTTTAGTCACCTGGATAGTCAGCCATCTATGATAGCCACAACTGTCTTCATGTTCCAATACATGTATATCGATATATGAGAGTCCAAGAGTCGTCTATCTTCTGCTATTCCGACTTGAACCTCAAGGCTAGTTATATGGATATTCAAAATGTAAATGAAGTGGAAACAGCACTTCCATCTGCCATAGTTGGCACCTCTGTCTATAACATTTCTAAAGATAGCCAAGCCAGGATTTAATTTTGTATAATATACATAAACTTAGATTTAAAACTTTCGGTTCACCATTCATTGGATGCACCAATAGCATAAGCCAATAAATGAAATTGAAATAGCACCTCTATCTCTGACACATTTGAAGATATTCACCATTTAAAGATTTAAACTTTGTGTATATTCAGCTATCTCACATAAATTAAACTACTGCAACTTTGGCTTATAGGTTATATTATGCAGCTACAGCCACAGATCTATAAATTGATGTTTGATTGGCACCTCTATCTATAATATTTTTTTAAAGATATTAAAGAGTTATATTTTGTGTATTTGGCTAATTTGCATAAATTAACATGCTACAACACTGGTTCATGGTACACTGAATGCAGCTACATGTATAGAACATATTTGTAACTTGAAGTTGGATGGTACCTTTATCTACGACAGTTTCGGATGTTCAAGATTTAAATTATGGGTGTTCACCTAAATTGCATAAGTTTAACCCATTCCTGGTCAGAATACAACTGTGTCAAGAGCCTTCCTTGGTGTGGGTTGGGCATATTGCATCCAACCTGTGCCAAGAAAAGCTGTTGACCTGGGCTGTGCCAAGGAAAGCTGTTGACCTAGGGTTTGCTATCATCAACGGTCTTACATACAAATCTCAGCAAAAATGTCCTCTAGTAATGAGAAATTTAAGTGAAAGCTTGAAGGCAGATGACAATTTACATCCATGCACTTTTGGGCAATTTGAGTGGGAAAGGGTTAAATATTACAACTTTGGTTCATGGCTCATTGGATGTGCCTACAGAGCAAACTTGTCAATTGAATGTTGGATTGTCATCTCTATCTATAACAGTTTTAAAGATAACCAGCATTTTAATCTTTCACGCGAGTCTTGCGAGCATAATTTAAAATGCTACAACTTTTTACAGACTTGCATATTCCACTGGATTGGCCACTGTCAAACCAATCTGCACAACTTGAAATTTTGTGTTTATCCATAATGGTTTTTAAGATATGATGCTTTAAAAATTTTAACAGCACCCTAAAATTTGCATAATTGTGAACTCCCTAATTATTCAAGGCAAGGTTCCCAAGTTCATCACATATACAGTGCTTCCACAAATTTCAAAGTTGTCACTTTTCTGTAGAAAGAAAGAAAGAAAAAGGAAAGAAAGAAAGAAAGACAGACAGACAGACAGACAGACAGACAGACAGACAGAAAGAAAGAAAGAAAGAAAGAAAGAAAGAAAGAAAGAAAGAAAGAAAGAAAGAAAGAAAGAAAGAAAGACTCCATGGAAAACAGCGTCTGTATGCAAACACTGATATACAATAGCATCTGTCCTTACTGAAGCATGTGCTAACCTGCATCATACATTTCATACAGTAAATCTTACAAGGGGAATCAGGGATGTCAACTCTTCCTTTATGTACATATTGATTACAAGATGATCCCTGCTTAGACTGACTCTTCACTAGAAAATCAAATACAGTAAAACCTCTTTTGAGAGACCCCTCCTTTGGAAGACCACCTGCCTTTTGTGACCACTTTTCTTGTGTAAAAACATATTCCAATGATACATGTAATTTACCTCCTTTGGGAGACCACCTGCAGAACCTGACCAGTGACCACCCAAAATAGCCCCAAGAGACCACATATCCAACCACAAATACCCCATTTAGATAAGTAAAATCCACCAATTTTGGCAAGATTACAAAAAACTGTTTTGATTAAACGAGTTTACAAAAATTAAATATGTTTATATCAATAGACAAATAAACTTCTGACTGCCAGATGGAATTGGGTGTAATAAATGTAGAAACATGCATGTATAAGTCTAAATTACGGATGGAAATTCAAACTAGAAGTTAGTTGTTGACCAGGTGGCACAACAATCAACCCTCCTTTGGGAGACCACCTGGTTTATGTGACCACTTTTAGGTGTGTCCCAGGTGGTCTCTCTGAAAACAGGTTTTACTGTAATTCAAGGTGGACACTCTCTCCAGCCATGTAGATGTGTCAACTTGTGGTACTGCAGTTCTCCAGTTTTCTCTCATGTGAACTCAAAACCCCAGACAGTCATGGGGACAGGTTGGGTGGGCTCAGATAGGTATATGTATTTCTTATAATACTGGAAATACAAGTACTTGAAATTTCTACTATTCACGTTATAATATTTGATTATAATAAATGAAGTTGATGTGGCAACAGACAAGGGGACACAGGCTCTCAGGATGTGCATAGCAGGGTCTTTCAGCTGAGACCCACCCAACTCAGTTCACTACCACCTGGATACTTTGTCAAGCTCACGCATTAATTCACGGTCACTAAACCCTACACATAGATGGGGTTAGAATGTTAGTCAATGTTCCAACCCTTATTCCACCCCCATCAGATACAATAAGTAAAATGTGAATAGAAGAAAATATCGCCCCTGGTGGCAAGAGTCCATCATGGCTACCACCTGCCTCATTATGTCACAGGAACAGAAAAGGCTCTCACTTCATGTTCATCCAAATGCAGATGTCAGAGCTCAAGAACTGCTATTCTTGGAGATTTTACCTGGCTTTGTTTCCTTAATTAATAGGAAGACAGTGTTGGAATCCTGTCTGTCCTGAAGTTGTGGGCCATACGTCAAAAGAACTTCAAGCCCAAACTAAGCTCAGAGCACCTTCTTCTGGTTCTGTTAAGGTCAAGTATCACACACACTTAAGATCAGCCTTGATGGGGACACATGAGAAAGTCAAAAGTTGACTTGGGGTAATGGTTTTTGGCAGCAAAAACCCTAAAGCAGACTTTTCTGTTTTTTGCCTCATTCAAAGTCAGCTGCAAAAAGTCTGGTGAATGAATTGAGCCATATCAAGGGCACACTGTTGGTGGAACAAGTTGGTGTCTGACAGCAGTGTCCCTGCCTGTAAAACTCGGAATTGAGGAGACTGCCAACCTACAGATTTTGATCATCCTCACTTCCAGTTCTCACGATGTTGAACAGGTGTGGTAGGAACGAACTCTCCTGTGTTCTTCATCAAAGCCTTAAATGGAGCAGTGTCTTGAGGTTCACATCAGAAGAGAAATCACCTGACATCATTTCCTTCAGGATGACTCTTGCTGCCACTTCTTTTGAAAATTCTCCAGTTTCAACACCTTCTGCAATAGCCTTAATGCATGCAGTGTTTGAACCCTGATATTTTTTTTTTTAAAAACATTGTACAAGGTTGAAGCAGAAGAGTCTCCCAATATGCTATTAATTGAAGTTTGCAAAGGAAAATACCAAAGCCCAGATACAAAAAATTAAACATTCAGCAAAGCAACAAAATGATATGTAGAGTTTGCAGATCTACATTGCTAGAGACTACAGCTCAGCTCTAACAAGTTTGTCATTAAAAAGTCTGTGAAGATCAAGTAACCTTTTGTAACCAGATAGGTAATGTATCCTGACTTAAGTAGTTTTCCACACCATACAGCTATCAGAAGTGAAACATGTATATAATATCAGATGGTGTGACTCAGCACAATTTTCAAGGGTCATGACCTTGACTGCCATATGACCCTGCAATATATCTGCTTGATAGTTCTCTGTTTTTGTGTCTGACAGTACAGTGTATGCTCCCACTTACACTTCCTTCCTATGTCCATGTCTAAAGTTGGCCTTTCAACAGAACATACTAACATGGGAAAAATACATTATGGACTCAGCTAGGGGCATGCCTTGGAATCGGCATGAATGAGGTTTCTGAATCATGCCACAATTAAGAGTTATTTGGACAGTCTGAGAAATTTTAGCATAGGGCACAGACCAAAGCAGGAAAAATAGTGACTTTATCCTCTTATGGTGAACATCCAGAGATTCTCCCCAGGGAAATTTTGAAATGCTACTAATTTTGAGTGAAATACAGGAAATATAAATATTGATGATTTTATGTAGTGTAAAAAAGATATTTTCTTTGATGGATGGGGGTGGAAGTCCAGGTAATCACCACAACTAAAAAAGTGTGGTCTCTCAAACCAGGTTATAGATAATCTTCTTTTGTTGTAGCAGTATCTTTAAGGAGATATATACATATTTTCAATCTGAAATTCAGAATATGAAAAATCCTGACATGATATACATATCAAGTTGCTGCATGGGGCTACCTGAGAAGTCAGAACACAAGCTACTGTGCATGCAGCCAAAACAATGAGTGTCATCCAGGTTAAAGGTTGAACTGTGGACAGGCATGACACACAAAAGACAGATCAACTGGTACAAATGGGTGCAAAGAGCACTAGAAAAGAAGATTTGCTTCAAAGTAAACCTGTGTGGCAACAAAAGAAAGTTGTTACTCTGTTCACTAAAACTGAAAATTGAAAATCAACACGAGAGAAAACATGAAATTTAAGGGGAAAACACAATTGTAGCAAAATGAAAATGCAAACAGAGATTGCTGGATTCATGGCCCACTCGCCTCATTTATAACCTTGCTAATCACAGGTCTCATTTTGGAATGCTGATAGTCCATAAAAATAGGCTATCACCATGAACCAGATACTTGACCTGGTGACCTACTTTTATGCATGACACAACCTTGTGTCCAGATAACAGGTGTGTAAAGTTTCATGAATTCTAAGTCAAAGGACAACAGAATTACAGCCCAGACATAAAGTGTAATGTAGTTTTACATGAATGTACCACCATGACCCAGATACTTGACCTAGTGACCTACTTCTGTTTCATGTGACACCTTTAGGTCAAGATACATGTGTGTAGTTTCATGAAACTAAGTTAAATAGGAAAGGAATTATAGCCCAGACACGATTTTACAAGGATATGTCAGTGACCCAGATACTTGACCTAATGACCTACTTTAGGTACATGACACACATTTATGTCCAGATGCACCTGTGTGTAAAGTTTCATTAATCTAGTTGAAGGACAAGTGAATTACAGCCCAGACTGGAATAGCAGATGGACGCATGGACGGAAAAAGCGATTACTATATGCCCCTCCTCCGACAGAGGGGGGGGGGGGGGGACATAATAAAGCTCTTGGCATGAAAAAAAAAAAAAAAATCTACAGTTAAAAAAATGCCAGGGAGAAAGAAAGTATTCTTGATAAAACAGAATGTCAACTGTCAGCTAAAAGTACACTTTTCATTATAAGTTTGAGTCATTTAAGGCTGAATGTTGACACTAATGCATGGACTGAGGACAAAATATGGTACCTTATGATAGCATAAACAGGTCATGTCTGACACACATACAAACAACAAATCCTAATGACGTACATATATACATGCAATTGACTGCTGATGACAGATCATGGTCTGTTGTATGTCTGGTTTATCACAAATGTCTGTTGTTGTTCCTCCTAATTTGCATTATTTTAACTTCATCAATAGGGCCATACACTGTTCAGCACAGCATTGAACAAAATTGATAATGGTCAAACCTAGGATATGAAGTCAGTATGGCACGTCTATGTATAAAAGATTTCACCGATAAGTACCCGAATTGAAAAAAATAATTAAAAATCAGAAATCCCCAGCAGTGCAACCTAGTGCACAACTTGTTTGACCCTTTCACAAGGAACATATCCACCAAGTTTCAGCTTAATCTGAGTGACGGTTCTGGACAAGAAGTCAAAAGTAGCAAAAGCACACACACACACACACACACACACACACACACACACACAAAAAAAATGAAAAAAATATCTAAAAAATTGCAATGCCACCTGGTCTATAAATTCAGAACTAGGAGTCCGTAGGAGTGTTTCTGTGTAATATTAAAGCAATTGCATGAGCAGTTTCAGAAACGATTGTTTAAGATTTTCCCAAAAAAGAACAAAAAAAAATAATAAAAATTAAAAAATCACTGGCACAGGACCATTTGAACAAATTTGGTAGACACCTAACCAAGGTATATTGACACCAAGTTTGAAGCGAAAGTGAATCTGCCCTGTGGTATTGGATAAAAAGTTGAAAATGTTAATTGTGGATGCCAGAAGCCAGACAGACGAGGGACGAAGACCCACCAGCACAAGCTCACCTGACTGATAAGTGAGCTGAGCTTAAAATTCTGAAAAATCTTAAAATCAATGGAGCAATAATTTTCCAGACCTACAGATTATGTGCACCAAAAATCAAAGAAAGAGGTGGATAGGAGGAGAGTTTTTGCAAAAATCGTATTTACGGAAGCGGCAGATGTCATCAATCTACTAAACATTATATGCCTTCCCTTACAGGGGAGGCATAATAACTGGTGTCCTTGTTGCAGGGACACCTGGAATATGTGCCAGCCCTTGGATGGAAATGGCAACCTGGAGCTATACATTGGATTGACTTTCCCATCCTAACATTAACAATATTTTAAGTTTAACAAAGTCAACATTTGCATATTTTGCTCTGTGCACCCTCACATTGAGGGAGTAAGTTCTTATATAACAAAACCTTTTCTGTCATGTTCAGACTATACATAGTCTCAGCCTAGGGATGAATTTTGTCAAGAGCTAATGACAACTCCTATATCACAAGTTAAAAATAAAAAAAATAATTAGGAAAGAAGATTTGTAAACCAGCAACTTGTTTGGCAGCAAATCTCTGTGTGTGCCTGCAGAGTAGAACTATAATGAAAGCAAGAACAATTAAGACCTTGATCTACTACAGTTTACCAGACACTGATGATTTAAAATTTCCACTACCCCTACTGATGATTTAAAACCCTACAACTACTATTAAATATTCAGTAGTCACACAATGCTCAATGGCAAATATACGGATGTTAAATCCGTATCCTTATCTCTGAAATTCAAGATTAAATTTTGATAGACTCTATTATAGTTTTGAATATATTAAAGATTTAAAGTTTGAAATGTTGCAAACGAGTATGATTCAACAGCCCAAAGCCCTACTAGTTTCTTGCTGTTGGATAAGGGGCAGCACAGGGTCACAGTCACGGTTAATATGAATACATTTACCTTCTATTGTCAGTGAATAAATGTCTTAGAATTTTAGATAATATTAATTTTTCATAGTGCACAGACCTCTTTGCTGCAAGCAATACATGTACCTTACTTCCTGGTTGCACATGAGTTCACAGCCATGGCCCAAACATAAATCTATGGAATAAAAAGCTAAAATTTAAACTGTTTACTCAAAAGTTCTGCTTTTTGTGTCTTGAAGTGTAGAGGTATACAGTACTGAATGCCATTCAGAAAAACAGCATAAACCTTGTACTTTATAGATTTTTTTTCTGGTGACAAAAGTTCACCAAGCATACTTTATGAATAATATACATACAATGCATTTTCACAAAGATATAAATAAAGCTTTTTTTTTTTTTTTTTTTTTTTTGTATGACACTTTTTGCAGACACAAAAATTAACACCTTAGCTGTGGGCAACTTGAAACATGTAAAGACATCCAGAACATTCCCCCACCAATTACAGGTTACAATCATGTTCTCTGAACTCTAAGACCCCTTGGCGAGACTGCAACAATGAGAACAAATATAGTGAGCAAACCTCTTATCACTGCCTTCTGGCCATAGGCAGCCCCATATGATGAGGAGACAACAAGAGCAGCAGTGGTTTGTTGTGTCAGAATAAATGAGAAACAGGAACGAGCACTTGTCAGGATGCTTTTACAATGTAGCATCAAAATTTACTCCTGTAGTACAGACAGTCTGAGTTTCCTATCATCACAATGGAACAATATGTCTCCTAGTAGCACTTCTCTGCTCTCTTGTAGCACTTTGGTGCTACAGTGCTACAGGATACCCACCCAGTGAAACTAAGATGCATGAAACATGGATTGGTTTGTTATTCATTCTGACAGAAGAACTAACTATTATACTATTATGAGTGTTGTCTCCTTCCTGGGTCATGCACTTTGGGACAGAAAAATTCACTTGTACTTTGACCTTCATGTCTTTCAACAATCTTAGAAAAACACACTGAACTATCATTTCTAACCTCTGATGCATTCTCTGTGTAATAGCTCCCCCTTCCAGACATTAGTAGTTCAACCAACACAAAGAAAATGGTCATTCAATTCCAGCAGACCCAATGGAGTAATGGTTATGACAGATCATTCAAATGACACTCCTGTCCACAGCAATCTAGATCTGATTCCTGCTGGATCCCTAGCATTTTTAATTTTTTGTAAAATGAACAGAACACCTCAAATGTGGAAGTTTAGTGACCACAAATAGTACCAAAGACAAGAGAAAATAAGCAGTACAGTAGTCCCTCCTTTGAGAAACCGCGCCTAGTGCCACCCAAAAGGCGGTCACATGAAGCAGGTGGTCCCTCAAAGCAGGTATAAATAATGAAAAGTACTGCAGAAAGACCTGACAACTGTGATCTCTCAAAGGAGGTGTTCTCCCAAATGAGTGGTCTTTCAAAGGAGGGACTACTGTATTTTAATTGAAATCACTCAAGAATAAACCACTGAGACACAAACAACAGAAGCATAGTTTAAGCAGAGAGTACACTTCTACAATATTACACGCACACAAAAGACGACAGTCATCTTGTGAAGCCATTTAAAGCCATTTGTTGCAATTCCTGATTATTAAGAATCTTTAGAGTAAATTAGTTTTTATATGATCCAGTCAGATAATTAGTTTTAGAGAAATAACCATATGGACAGGACATTTTGGTGCAAAAACCTCATTTCTGTAAATCAAGATTCAAAGGTTAACACTGTCCAGTGACTACTACATGCATGTTGGTATCAAAATTATGTTTCTTTAGATTGTATTGGTTCTAGAACTACCTACTTTGGGCAACTGATTGACAATGTATATGTCCACCAAAATGTCTCAATATCTCAAAATGAACAAAATTATCCAAAACTGGTTGGTCATTACTGGATTGGGTACCAATAAATAGAGATGCCAAGGAAAAATTTCTCTTTCCTGGTGGAAAAAGACTCAGTCAATAGCTTTCCTCAGCTGTTGACCTGGGGTGTACCACCATGATAGTTCTGGCCTACAATTTTCAGCAATTTGGTTTCTATTAACATAGAATTTAAATGACGACATTAAACCAGACAACAATTTACAGCTGGGCACTTTTGGGTGATTTGAGTGGAAAAGAGTTAGTACATGTGACATCTGATCAAGGCACCCAGGAGTGAGCCAGGAATAAGAAGCCATATCTTGCTGCTGGCAACAAACCCATAAATGTAGTCTGAACTGTTGACCAGGATGTGCATGTGCTAGTTTACCAAACATCCCATGGCTTTCTTATGTGCTTTGTGTAATTCTCAGTACGATGAAGCTTTAATTGGCGCAGGGGTTTCACAAAAAAATTCAAGAACAAAACCATCTTCCCATTGAGCACCTGCCCCTGCAACCCCACCCTCCGCCCCCACCCCTGCAAGTACACTGGCAATTGAAACAACATTGTGCACTTGTAGCCAATTTGGGTGACACTTTCAATCCATTCCATTCCATTTCACACATCATCGTCGTTGTCGTTGTTGTCGCTATCATCATCATCATCATCAAAGCATTAAACTTCAGACAGCTAATATATGTATTCATGAGCATGTGAACTCACCTAAATGATGGGAAATAATTAAAAGTAATACAAAAATTCCAAGGTTGCAAAATTATATACATATGACTCATCAGAATTCAATCACCACGGACAAGTGCATCATCTTCGATCTTTCTCTGTTTTTTTGTTTGTTTGATTTTTGTTTTGTTTTTGTTTTTGTTCTGTTTTTTTTTTCTTTGTTTTGTTTTGTTTTTGTTTGTTTTTCTGAGAGTATCAGCTTAAGTTCCAACATGGTACGCTTGTTCATGATGATTTTCTTCTCATCTGATTTACAAATGATGTTCCTTCTATGGTAGTTGTTTTCATCTGATTGTTTCAATGTCACATTGAAGTTATCTGTTAACATTTTTGTAATAAGAATCCCTATCAAAGCATAGTTTTATAGCTATATCTTTAAACTTCAGTTTTTATATGTCCATAGGCTAGTAAATTACCTGCCCCCCCCCCCCCCCAAACGAGACAGAACTCCCCCAAAGTAAAATATCTGCTTCAACTTTTGTATTTTTTATATAAATTTACATGTTAATGAAGAACTAAAATGAGAATTCTTGACATGTCCTATCAGAATTGTGTGCCCAGGTCAACTGTTCAGCTCTACTTTGGGGCAGATTGGGTGTCTTAGACCTGCCCAAAGGAAACAGACTCAGTCTCAATTCAGGGGAGAAATAAGGCTTAATGAGTAAAGCTAAGCCAGTCTAAATGTGAATTCAAAGTATTCTGTGCAATCAAGATCTTGAACGATGGCAGTATACATGCAATGATTTCACTAAAATTATACATCAATAACACCCAGGGTGTCTCCAAGCATTAAGATCTTGTTCCATAGCACTTATATGATGGTGTCATGAAGTTAGGGATCCACAACACACAGGGTGTCTGTATGGACGAAAGTCATCCTTAATTGACCTGTAATCTTAAACCTAAGCTGACAATAAAATGTACACCCTATATATACATTACACAGCGTGGATTATACTGTGCAATATATGTACATAAGTTGATTTAATGGACTTGAAAGGAGACATAAAAAAGTCTGTTAAGTTTAGTGCCCAATATTAAAATTGATCCTTAAATATTAGCATTTTTTAGTTTCAGGAGACATGACAGAAATCTGTCAAAATTGAAATGTCCTCTAAATTGTTGTCTGTTAAATCCTCTTCCTATTGTATGCAGATACATTGAACATTGTACGTGTATTTTGGGTGCTGTGGTTTTGCAAGTCCAGGCCCTACATGTATAAGAAACCGTCTGTCTTGGCAAACCAGAATTTAGTGATCCCTATGGCTTGGTCTAGCTTTCAACACAGGTTTGACTGTACAGGCCTGAGCCACTTAGTCCACCTCACACTAGCTGCTCTCCCTTTGTTCTCTCTGAAGTGAGATACTCATAAACCTCAAGTCAAAAGTTCACTATTTAGGCAGGGCACATTTGGCCTTACCCATGATATCTGTACCCTGTAATTTAATTGTCCTGCCCAACAAAACCAACCTGAAAGGGGTGTGTGACTTTCCAGCCACACCCTGAAGTCACCTCCCTCCACATGCTTGAGTCATCAGATTTTTTGTCTGCGTCATGACGAAAGTCACAAAACCTGAGCCTGCCCTCCCAGTGTCTTCTTTGTGATCAGCAAAATATGTTCGCAATGACGATGTAGAAAGCGTTAAATCTCGCCAAGAGGCAGGAAAAGGTTAATCCTTCACAGCCAAAAGAAAAAAAACAGGTCCACTGTCAGTGTGGAACCTGTTGCCATTCATTCATTCATCTTCAGCTTTCTCTTCTTTGTGACCTACATCCCCACAATGTAACTGTCCTACCCCTACCCCCCCCCCCCACACACACACACCAAAAAGAAAACAAAAACAAAAACTTTCTCCAGGTATACACACAAAACAATAGAGCGAGGAGGTTTAATTGGAAGCAGATTATCATTAAGAGCCCAAATCAGTTACACTTTGTTTAGTAACATTCAATTATGATACAATTATACATAGTAACATTTGAAAGGCTAATTTGAGGTGGTGTGCATTATGTGAGATTATAGGACTATATGCACTGTACCAGACTCACTTTATACAATGGTCATATATCCTGTTCTTACGTACATTATACCAGCTGACACGAAAGATTATGCAGGTATTGAACAATTAAATTGGCAACCTGTACAATTCATAGGAATCAAGTCATGATGCTATTACATGATTTGTTTCTGAAAACACATCCCCATGGATTCCATGGAACAGTGTCTTGCCTCTCACACTGTGATACCTTTTGCTTTTGGCATAAAAAGCTAGGTCACTGTGACCTGTATAATCATACCGTCAAAGCTCATCATGATAACTATGAACTGGTCAAAATTGATTGACATCAGTAACTGTTGTTTAAGAGCACCCCTTCCCCCAGTAAAAAGTGCTTGTATAACTACAGGTAAATCCTGAAATACAGGTAAATTTATCAATGAAATACACTCAAGTACATGTATCCAGAAAGAATGTTCTGAAAAAGGTAGTCTTTCACTAATTGTAGTCTTTAGAGCAGGTCCCACTGTGTCAAGCAAATCAGTGGAGTATAACAGCACAGTTTGGAGGGGGACATTAGGTAAGCTGTGTATGGGGTAAGGTTGTAACTATCCCATATGAAAAGAATGCTAACAGAAGGTGTGCTCCGCTGGGTGGCCAGCTAAGTGTAAATTGCTCAACCCAAATCCTTCTTTTTTTTCTTTTTTTTTTTTCTTGCTTTTCAAACATGTACCTGTATTTCGATCAATAACCTGGTGAACCCAGTTTCAACCAATCAGGGTTGACCACAGACCCAGAACAATACGTACTTGATCCAGAACAAACAATGCTTTTGCCTCCATAGGATCCCCCTAGATAGCTATATGTTTCTGATGTGCTCTCGTCGGGTGAGCGCCCACATCAGTGAACACAATAGCGAGTCAGGGGGATGCTTTGGAGGCAAAGAAAGCTTGCTATTGCTAACTAGATAATACACATGTTCCTTTGGCTTGGGGCATCGAATAGTTTATCACACATTTTGTGTCTGTGAGGGCCAGTAGGTAGGTAGGTGGGTAGGTAATTTCTTTATTTCAGTGACTTGTACAAAAGATATATACAAAAGTTACAAAATGTACCCAGCCTTTTGGGCTAATAAGTCACTATATATATATGTATAAAAAATTCAACAAACGCATGCTTCACATAATAATCAACCTAATAATGATAATCACATCAATACTCCATCTCCAATTTGTGCCCTACAGGGCACTAACTGGAAATAAAGGAACAACAACCATCATTTTGTTTAAAAAAAAAAAATATAGTTTTGAATGTCTACGGTACCAAGCACTACTTCAAAATTTAGAAACAGCTTTCACACTAACATGGGTCATAATGTATACAAACTTACTCTCAACATCTAACCCATGAAATGTCGTATTATTTCTTGCAATTACTGAATACAAATTTTCCCAGTAACTGTGTTTACAGACTTTGGGTCTATGTTTTAGCCAAATTTAGATCACCAGACAAATGGAATTAGAACAGCTCATATAGACTTACTTTGTTTCGTAAGTTTTGTTAGCAGTCTGTATTCAGAAATGCATGTACGGTGCTGTTTAATAAAACGTGACTCCTAACATGGAATAAAATACATGGTCTTGTTGGCATGGTTATAAATACCATCATGATAAAAGATAAATCAGTGTGGCATCATAACCAATGATGCCAGGAAGATGGTGCGGGGCAATGCATGGTACGATGGCAGTTTTGAGGACATTGGACAGTGAAGAGATGAGCAACCTGGTCAACAGCACCTCAGCTAGCCAACAGGGCTCTCAAATTTGTATGTCCTGTTGCAAGGGGCAACTATAATCCTAATCTGAGTGAGTATAAACTACTTGTCCTGTGGGCAACCTATACAGTATGTATTATACTATTGGAAGGTCAAGTGATGAAGAAAAGGGGACAAGTGGCACTTAAAAAGAACTTGTCCTGAGGACAAGAGCTATAAAAAAAATTGGTGAGCCCTGGTTTGGAAAACTAAGACTGAGTACATGTATACTTAAATGGAATTTTAGCTGTGTTTGCAACATAGCCCTGTATTAGAATATAAAAACACAGTTTGTTGCACAGATTTATGGATGCCAGTTGATTATTTTGTGTTGTCCTTTTTTAATATTAAGGTTCATCACAATTTCAACATTTTGTTACACTGACAGTAATGTCAATTAATCGTTATGCTTCTGTTTCATATCCTGCATCTGCATTTTCATTAAAGTCAGAATTAATTACTGCATGCTGCTGGTTTGAACAAGTCCAGATCAACAGCTTATTTTCTTGTTGAGTGACTAAATGTCCCAAAGTAACATGCAAGGATTCCATGCATCCCAACCATTGTCTTGGGATTTTTTTAAGTCTCTGATTCGCATAATGTCTGTGTAAATACTCACACATGACATAAATACATTTCCCAGGATGCATGTCCATGACTTGAAAATACATGTGCTGTGTATCTTATCATCTTAACTGTTAACAGTCAACAATTAACATAAAAATACTGCCTACATGTGACCCACCTGTGTATTTTTTTTCAGTGATAAACCAGCACTGCATACAGTGTGTCTGTGGTGTCACACAGACTACGTTATGAGGTCAATTCCTCACATGTGAATGACTTGAACACTGACCTAAAATGTGCTACGTCATTCCAGCTTTTACTGGTTGTGTTTACAGGCTTTTTTGTCATCTGTCATTTGATGCCAATGAAAAAGGTCAAATTACATTGATATATTATCAATCTACCAATCTAAGTTTGGGTATCACTGCAACCTTGGATTATTTTACATGCACCTGTGCTTAAAATATCATCTCATTACATGATTAAAAATCCATTGACATTTTGAAAATCAGTGAGGTTTTCAAAATGACATTGATAAGTAAAGATAGCAGAAGCACATAAATGTGGATTGTTTCAAATCATCAAATTTACTCTATGCATGATTATATATATATATATATATATATATATATATATATATATATATATATATATATATATATATATATATATATATATATATATATATATATATATATATATATATATATATATATATATATATATATATATATATATATATATATATATATATATATATATATATATATATATATATATATATATATAACCAAGCCACTGAGAAAACTTTTTCCTGACATTTGGAATGAATGAAACAGCCACATGTAGGTCATGCTGACATACATGGCATGTTTAGAGCTGACAAGCCACACCTCTCCACAAACACAGAGGGTAAGGACATCTGCCTTGCTACCAGTGTCTACATCACATCTGTACAAATTTATAACTCATTTATAGGCATATACTCCCCATATCATTATCACGAAACTGTTTTTATTCTGATAGCTATATATTCCAGAGTTGTAAGAGCCAAGTAAAGAACTGTCACGTATGTTATAATATATATGTACATGTAGGGCAGTCCAGAGCACTTGAGCTTGAAGGAGAGTCACATTTGTGGTCAACTTGTGTGACCAAACAAACGAAGGAAAGCGCACAGTATGTATCCTTCCCACTTGAGTCACTTCTTTGACAATTACCCAATGCTACAAAGCATGATTTTGTGGCCCACAGATGATCTATATCCAGGTGGAGAGTCCATGTGAGGCAGACAGATAGCTGCTTGTTCAGAGCATCACTTTTGAAGCTGAACTCATTCTGACAGGGACAACAAAAATGGTGACACCAAACAGTATGAAAGGTCACAAAAACACAGGCACGTGGAATAGTTTGTGCACTCAGCCTACAACAAAACATAACTCCACCAGGAAAAGACTTTATCAAGATGTATATCTGAAAGGGTCTTGAAACTGCCTAAACTGGTAAAATCCAGTTTATTCTGCATAATATGCAGTGATAGGTCCAATAGTATAGTCCTATCCCTGCTAGACGAGTCCTGTCAACATTTATATCTGGATTAAACCTACCCCAATCTGGTACCATAGTGTATACTGAAACCTCCCACTTGTGGTCCATTGTATAGACACCAACTGTGCCAAGAAACCACTATTTTGTGATATAATTCATAATTTTAGACAAAATTATAGTCAAGTGTGTCTATTTTCAAAATAATGATCATTAAGTTTACCAAAAACAACACTAATCATGCTGTTTAACTGGCAAGACAGGTGTGCCTCTCCCGTGAAATCAAACCCTGAGCTGTGCAGTATTTAATCCCCATGATTGGAAAATACATCATAGATTGCAGCCCTCTCTCCACGCCAGCAGACCAACAAGTTCACCTTGCCAGTGCCAGATTCTCTGCGGGCTCCGTTGTCACACTGCTCTGGACAGGTAACTGTCACTTGAAATGCTTGCTGTGTGTACGGGAGAATGAGAGAGGGCTCACTTTCTATGTACATGTAGCTTCCCATTTTGTTTAAAAATGGAAAACTTCAATTGATTGTTGCTCTATGGATCTTGTTTTATCCCTGGATGTGTACTTGTGAACATGCAACATCACCAATTTTGGTTTGGACAAGCTGAATTTGACATGTTAAAGGGTGCTGTACGTACATACAATGTATATCCAAAAGTGTCAAAACAGAAAATTCATATGATATGGTCACGCATATTTTGTATACTACTGATCATTTGTTTTGACTCACTGAATCTGATATGTCAAAGGCTGCTATATATGTACATATATCCAAAAGTGTCAAAACAGAAAATTCATACGATATGGTCATAAATATTTTGTATGCTACTGGTGCTTCTGGTTCATGATCTTCCCGTCTACCTCATTCAGTTCAGTTTTATATTGTTTTATATCACACTCACAAAATAGGCAAAATTACAAAACATTTTCCTGTAAGTCAGGGTATCTGGAATAAATGAGAGGAAGATCACAGTTGGTCACATCATGCATTATATGTGAGTTAAAAGTTATGGCAGCAAGTTTTTCAAGCCCTACGTAGTCCTATCATTCGGTACATACATGTAATTTTAGTTCCCTCAGAGCACCTCAGAGCACACCTATCATATGCAGACCTTAAACTAAATATATCATTCCATATGCAAACATGCATAAAATAATGACAAGTAACTAATGTGTCCTAGTAAGAATCCATCAAATGTGCAGTTTCATGGAGTTGTTCTGGAAAATATAAAGGTAAGAAAACAGAACACTGCATGTGTCAGATAGAGTGAGCATAATCAAACACAACTCCACATAAAAAAATAACTAAATAGTACATTCTCAGGGGTGAGGGGTCTAAAACAAATGATCGTATTACTTTGTTCCAAACCAAGTAGTAACACCTTCCCTACTGGGTGGCAAAGGACTTAGTTATTGTTTTTCTTTGAACAGTCAAGCAAGTCATGCTGCAGCTGCCCTTGGGTCCAAAAAAACAACAACAAAACACCCCCCCCCAAAAAAAAACAAACAACAAAATCAGTGAAACCTGCTAGACAGACCATGTACGTACTTATCATGCTTTCATCACAGATTGTAAATGAATGCCCTCTCCTTCCCTCCTGACAGTAGACTTTGTCTTTGAATTAAGCTTGGCCTGGCATTTGAAACCACTATTGCCTGGCAAAAGGGATGGCCACAACAGGAAACATGTGTGAATCTACACTCAATCTGCCATTTTAAACTTACAAGGTACCAAGGTACAGGGAAAATTACAAAACTAAATGTTCATCCTTTTCAAGTGAGTACACAGTAAGCAGTTATTGCTATAATCATAACCAATACCAGCATGTCACACACACACGCATGCACGCACGCACGCACACACACACACGTTTTCTGAAGACCAATGTCTATTTTAGCATCAATATGATGCCTCTTACATTGTCCATTTACCGCCTCTTCTTTCCATGTGCCACTTTTCACCTGTCAGCCTGAATTGTTTGGGGCTCTTTTTCAATTGTATCTGCAGCAAGATTTCAGCTGCTGATGGCCATTTGTTTTGCCAACACCCAAGTCCCATTTAGGTCTGGACCACAAGCTGTGGAGAACACCAAGTGACTGTACAGATAGCCTGAACTCTCCTGTTGTGGCTGCTTGTCTCTTGTGTCCGAGACTTCCCTATTGATCAAAATTGCATCATTTTATGTCAAAATTTTTAATGTTTTTGTTTTTCCTATTTGTGCTCTTAAAAAAAAAACAAAAGCATAAAAAGTCTAAAGTGTAAATGCCTTTTCTATTTGCACTCTTCAACAATAAAAAACGCGCACGCAAAAAAAAAAAAAAAAACCCTAGATAATGAATGGAACCCTGTGGTTTGACTCCTGTAACACACTTATACATACAACAAAGCCCATGACTTGGCCTAAAATACATATCAGTACAACCTAAACATATATTGTACATGTACATGTATCTGATTTAAAAATAGAAGACTATTATCAAAACATTTTGTAGTTGTGATCGCTCATACAATGCATGTACGTCAATATACTTGTTCAAGTTGTTGTCTGTTTGCCATATCAGATAAGCCCAAGGGCTTAACCTTCAGTCAGTCAGTGACACACATGTATCCACTGTGGCTATTTTTGCCCCATTTTTTTTCTCAGTAACTTCTGTTACATTGTGTAATTCAGCTGCATGATGGTTACATCATTTACCATCTATCACTTTTCCAACGACTTGTTTTCATATTTCATTGCTGTAACTACATTTTTTTTTCTGGGTGTAAGAAATTACACCTTGTTTCAGCACAGAAGAAATGTCAGAATGACTCAACTTGGCCCAGTTTTCTGGAGATGTATCAGAGAAGATAAACGACTTTTGTAACCCCAAACACACAAGCTGCATCATAAATTTGAAAGTTCAGTGGGTGGGTAAAAAATGCTAAAAAATGTTAAAAATACAAGATTTACACACTACATTTAAAAAGATATATATGTAAAAAGGAAAAATGACCAAGAATACTTTTTTCTACACTTTATTATACCAACATCATTAATAGTTTACCATGATACCCGAAGAATGATTATTTAAAACATATCTCAACACAGTTTTGATGCAAAGATTTGGGGTTTTTAAATCATACACAGTTTACACCCAGTACATGAATTAATCCTTTCCCAACCAAAGCAGTCTACAGCAACCGGTCATTATGTCATCTGCTTCATTCATTTTATTAGATATTGACCTTTTCAATAATATTTTTAATTAAAATTTCAAGGAAAACTTACTAGGATAACATGTCGATGGTCAACAGTATTCCTCAGCACACCCTCAGTTCTAAGTGCCCAGGGTGAACTGAGGAGAGCTGTTGACTCAGTCCAAAAAAATGACCTTTTAAGGCATAAAAACAAAGTATGCCTGCATACTCATAGTTATCATTTTTTTTCTTCTTTTCTTTTAAATTTGGAAACAAAATCAGATGACTATGAAATCCCTTGTAATATTGAAAACTGTGACATCCATGACTCAATTTGAATAAATCTAAAGATAAATCACTGCTTTGATAATATGTATTAAGTTTGGCACATAGCCTGTCATGATCACATTTCATGTTCTATACTTTTCAGTAAGTCTGATTCCTTACTTGAGAACAATCTTTTAAAAGAATCTTAAAGTAAGGGTCCATGACAATGTATCTTTCATTTCTCACACCAGAGATCCCTGAGTGAACTAATGTTATACATATACAGGTATATGCTGTATCTGCGCTATAATCATGTACCACTTCAAGATTACAGCAAAATCATCTACTTTATGCTCAAAGTAAAATTTCATGAATCCTGAGGCATTCCATAAACATACATATATTCTCTCAGAACTGACTGTGCAAAGAAAAGAGAAAGCAATTTGTAAGACAATTACATGTGTGGCAAATGATGGGAACTGTCATAATTTATAAACTGAAGGTGCCTTCTTTCAACAAGAATCTCTACATTTTCTAAACTCCTTCGCCCTTCCTCCAGATAGAATTCTTGTCAGGCATAACATATGATGTTTCAATTGGATTTACCCATGCCTCCATCCTCCAACCATGTGCAGTCCAGTGACGTACCTGTATATAGTGCATGAGGAGTACATACCATGATCAGGTCACCTAACTCAGCCCTTCAGTCTGAACGCTCTACCAAACTTCACGCAAAGCAAGTTTTTATAAAACCCACATTCATACATCAAACTGCTTTTGTGGTTGTCATTATGAATACATGTAACTACAATTGTTACACTTAATTTTTCCATACAAGTGGTGTAATATTCAAATGTTGCATTTTTGTCCATTACAAGTACATACTTGATTTTACAGATCAAATTACAAGAAACAGGGAAAGTCTCCATGAAACCCCTAAATATGACAGCTCATATCACTGCGATGGGGCAGTCATAATAAACTTTGTACATGTATTATGGGCTGATGTTTGATATTGAAGAATGTATTGTTTAATCAAGCGGCATGCATGCCCATATACTGTGTGGAAAATTTTCACACCACATGTAGACATGAAGGGCATCAGTGCAGTTCTGATGGAAAATTTAAACTTGTTGACATACCAGTCTGGTTCATCCTTCATTGTCTATTATCAAACCAAAAAAAAAAAGAAAAAAAAAAAAAAAAAAGAAAAACTAACTAACACCCCCCCCCCATCTGATTCAATCCTTGATTTTCCCTTATCAAATAAATAATTAAATGATAAATAAATAAAAAATTCATAAATTACATAAATAAATAAAATACATAACAGTATACATACTATACACTAAGCATATAGAGTACAAAGACATTGATTAAAATGGAATATTCATATAATAAAAATTTAAATAAAAGGAGAAAATTTATTTTAAGGGTGAATATTTTCATACATTTCAGGCACACTGAAATAATTTCTGATTGATCTTACTTCTGAAACATTTTTATTAAAGCTTAACATTCTACTTTAAAATATTACTACTTTACTTCAAATGAAAAGCCTTCAAAACCACAATACACAACCACATATCTGGTCAAACTTTCCTATAACTGACCGTCACCAAATGAGATGGGGCAAGGGCCTTGGTGACTCGCGGCCCTTGCCCCGAGGCCCCCCCCCCCAAAAAAAAAACAAACAAACAAACTGACAGTCAGTTCGGACAAATCAAATGTGTCTATTGTACACAAGTATGTCTTACACAGGATCAGTAAAATTCTACTTTCTTTCTAATTTATGTGACCCAGTGTCTCACTTGGCTTGTCCTGGGTACTGTTGTCTCCCAACTTCTTATCTTGGGTATGCCTCCAATGAATTTTTCCTGGGCTCAGTCTCTCATAAACTAAAGGCCCGTGGGCTTTATGTTCTGCTGATATGTAATCAGATGGCTATCAATAAGAAGTTTGGTTCCTGGAAGGAAATCCCTATGTGGCCTTGAGAATGTAGTTCAAGGTTGGCTGTTCAAAGTCATCCACACTGGGCAATATCAAACTTCTACAGAATACACACTGGTGGTGCTTTCAGTATTATCAACCTCATTCTTTCTCAACACATTGACATAGAAATCCTTCATTAAAGTGCTTAGTAACCTTGAAAAATGAGTCGTCACCAAAAATTGTAGAAAATTTGACAATTGAATTAGTGCATAATACATGGACATTTTTTGTTCCATCTCCATTTATTATCACAGTAATGAATTTAATAATGGTTTTTGATACATGTGATGTTGGTTCCAATTACATGTACATGCACTACCACCAGTAGTTTCCACACTTCAGATACTTTTATTGGTATAATGTCCTTGTAATGGTACGAGGATGTATGTTCACAACTTAAGATATGACTATCACAGAGTCCTTTTCTTAAATGCAGTGCCTCTGTGACCTTAAGAAAGTAGGTCAAAGTCATCCATATTATGCAATACCAAAATTCCACATATGATACGCATTTGTGGTACATGTGGTAGGATATGCCACATTCTTTCTCAATATGTTGAATGCAGTGTCCTTTACTAAAGTGCCCAATGACCTTGAAAAATTGGTCAATGTCACCCCAAATTTTACCAAATTTGGGACCATCAGTTTTACACATATTTGGTGTAAATTTCGTAGTTCCACCTAAATATATTTTCACACTATTGAATTAATTTTTTATTTTGATACATAAAAGGTTTGTTCCAATCAATACCCCCAGAAGTGCCAACATGACTCCACACCTCATAGACATTTGCTCTGTATAATGGCCCAGTCATGGTGCATGTATATGGATATATGCACACCAGTTAAGATGTAATGATTATCACCAAAAAATCATTTCCCGAAATGCATTGCCTCTGTGACCTTAAGGAAATAGGTCCAGGTCACCCATATAATGCTATATCAAACTTCCACTTGCAATTTACTTGCTATCACTAGCCTTGTTCTTTCTCAAAATTATGAATTGAATGTCTTTTTAATACATTTCAGTCCACATCTTTCCTAACATTGAATGTGGCACCAACAAGTTTCACTCATTTTCATCTTTTTCTCCTATTGACATTCATACTAAGTTATGCAGG
Source organism: Hermodice carunculata (assembly GCA_964020975.1). Lineage (NCBI taxonomy): Eukaryota > Metazoa > Annelida > Polychaeta > Eunicida > Amphinomidae > Hermodice > Hermodice carunculata. The sequence continues at coordinate 26,894,826 of OZ026613.1, forward strand.
GATTCATGGAAAACTCTTCTTTGAAAAAAAGCATTCTTAAAATGTCAACAGTATGGTACATATATTACATAGGCCTATTACTTGAGGTGTCAACCACAAATATTGAACTCATCTGAGATTTTCATGCACTTTATAAATCTGGACAGACATGGATTTTTCTTAAAAACTGTGGACTGCATAGCATTCTCAGAAATATTTGCAGACGGATAGACACACACACATTGCAGATCATATAAATGCTGCCACCTTAGACCAGACAAGGAGAGTAGAGAGAGTCTCTCTACCCTCCTTGGATCAGAAGAGATAAAAACCCAGTGTCCACAAAGTGACAGGGTTGTCTTATTAACACTGTAAACTACAGCAAACTGTACAGTTCTGAGCACACACTCATAAGTTTGGTCACTAAAGCTTTTTGTATTTTTTGAGCAGTCCCTGCTCTAATGTATAGGTGTATGCACTTCAGCAGATTGTTGTTGACCTGTTGTTTATATACATTTTATATTGTTTGCACATGTGTATTTGTTCCTATATAAACTTCCCCAGCCATGATGGCTGACTAAAACAAATAAATACATGTAAATAAAATATAGTAAAAAGGGCTTCTGTTCAAAATTATTGCAGATCAAATGACCCAAACCAAAACAGAATCACAACTCACTTAATTAGGCAGCTTCAATATGGTAAAGCAATAACTCTGCGTTCTCTCATTGACCGCCATGTGGCGCTGCGGACAGCTTTCATCCGGGTATTCAATAGCGGGTCAACCTGAGTAGCGTCGCATACTATGATGTGTTAACGCATGGTGCAAACTGAGCGTTTTTCTTGGCGAATGAAATAACCAAGTGTAATAATGATAATGTTATCATTAATAAATACTTTTTGTAGAAAGTAATGCAATCAAGGAATCAACGCAATACACATTGTTGTGGAGTTAATCACATTTGATTTTAATTTTAATTTAACTTTTAATGCTACCTGCCGACCCCCCCCCCACACACATACAGTAACACTGTAAAACTTGGGAATTCATCTACAATAACATATTCTGATGAGGTTGTCTACTTGTCTTTATTTTTGACACAATGACAACACACCCGACTTCTTAAAACGCGATGACCAATGTTGTTTTATCCTACTCGATCCTCCAATATCGCCCACGATGAACTGGGTCTCATTAAATCCTTGCAACAGGAGTCTTACGAAGTCCTCATGCTGTTGACTCCATATTATGTGCTATGTTGATAATTTGTTATATGTGATCATTGCATTATCTTAATAACTGTCGAAGAATATTCTTTATTATTGCATTTCTTTCGACCATTCACATAGTCGAGTGGCGCTACGCAGCAATGTAACAAGCAGAATGCGGTTCGCCGTCACCGCGGTTCAAATGGATTTTTCACTTTTTTAACGCAATATACGAACAAATGCATTCATGCTCTGCTATAATACAATCTTATCTTTCGTGTGTGTAAAATTTATTAGCAGATATTACGTGAAAAGGAACATTTTTGGCACTTTGATTGACGATACGTAAAATGTTATCACAGTGTTTGCAAATCCGCCGAGACCAATGTTCACCCGCAGGCGAGTACCCGGATGAGAGCGATGACTCGCGCCGTGTAGTGGAGGTTTCTGGAAACTTAAGAAACTGCTCTTCCCTATTAATTCATCGAACACAAACATCATGCTGTTTTACTACATGTTCTCCATAAGGCAACTAAGCAAATACTGGGAGGATCAATAAACACTTATCTTTGTATTGGACTATACATTCATATTGAATCCTACATCGTATGCTCTCTCTCTCTCTCTCTCTCTCTCTCTCTCTCTCTCTCTCTCTCTCTGAATTTTGCAAATTACAGGCACATATAAATATATTCAAAACTTTTCTTAATACAGGTGTCACTCTCAGTTCAATATGCATTTCTACCCAAAAGGTCTGACCCTCTCTGGAATGGGTACCTCCCTACAGTGGGCACTTTCTCCCAGTCCCAAGGGTGTCCCACTGTAGAGTTGTACTGTAAAAATAGACCTTCAAATTTAGCGTATATCTGAGGGTGAATTTGGATGTCATCCATCCTATGAAATACAAACAAAAGTTGTAAAAATTTAAATCTATGTTGGGCCTATACTTCTGAGCTTTAAATATTTTATAACTTCAAAGATTTTCTACTAGGGGTGTTAATGTTCACTTCCATTCACTGGTTTGTGACATAGGTGCATCCAATGAAATACACATGAAAATTTAATGCATGATAATTAGGTACACTTGGAAGACTTTAATGCTTGACCAGTTCAAAACTATTATTGATGAAGGGCCGAGTCAAATTTCAATTCAAAGGCTTGTGCTCAAGGTACACATTCAATTAGTATTAAACTAAAGTTTAAACAGTGTGAATTATGCTAATTTTCTCAAAGCACACAGACACATTGGCTATGAATTAAATCTTTTATTTATTTATTTTGTTCATTTAGTCTGACAAGTTACTCCTTGATCTTATTCATTGTTATAGGTTCAGAACACTGCAACCAGAGCCTTTCTGTTGACTGAAATACCAAATGAAAGTTGTATGTTATCACCCTGGCTTTCATTCCTGAACAGATTAGGGGAGACTTGGGAGAACTGGGACAGGGGTAAACTGGGACACCCCTCATACCTCTAATTTATAAAAAAACAATCAAGTGCCTGCTTACATTTATAGTTGTGGCCCCTTGACCTCATCCTGGTGTCAGGAGACTGAAGCAGCTGGAGCCCTACATGTGCATAGAAAGATGCTTTCTTATTTTATCGCCCCAAAAGATTTTTTTTTTTGCTTCTCACCATACTTTTGGGTCTTTCTTGATTCCTGGATTAAGAAGGCATTTATTTTGGCTGTGGCAAATATGTAACCTCAGCAATCTATACAGCCATAACAACTGTCAGGAAGTTTGAAGTAGATGGGGAGTTATCCGCTATATTGTATAACCAGTCATGACCGGGGGCATGAAGGTCTCGCCAGCATAATTCAAGCCACTCCAAAGTTTTTTGTTGATGGACGGACGGACGGAAAGTGACTGCTTAGTCTTGCCAACCGCTTATGCTGGCGAGACAAAAATGACCCATGGGGAGAAGTGGGACAGTCTGCCCCAGTTCTCTCCAAATACTGTCCCAGGTCTCCCCATTACTGTCACTGTTCTCCCCATGCGGTAAACTTGTGTAGAATTTTTGAGAAAATACTGTTAACTTGTTTGTCTCAGCTCTCCCACCCCTTTGTCCCACTTTGCCCCGTGGGTGTCCCATTTCTCCCCCAAAAATGGTCTTTTTTGTTTTATGCTCCACGGTCAGATATGCGTACAAGATGGTATGAAAGCAGTTTACTTTTAAGTAAAGTGACCCAACTTTCTTTTGGAAATATTACTGCCACATGAAGTTGATCTGTTGAATAGTAAGATTAAAAAAAGTCACACCCCTTCCATAATGTCCCACTTCTCCCCTCCTGATGCACAACAATGAAGGATGACCAATCATTGACACAATCACTTGAAAGAAGCTAAAATCTATCCATCTGGGGGCAGCTAGATCAGACCATGGAAGGTATTAACAAACAGGCCATAACTTCTAGTTTCATTAATATTCTCCACTCCACATGGTCTGATCATGGAAGGTATTAACTCGTTAATACCTTCCATGATCAGACCATGTGGAGTGGAGAATATTAATGAAACTAGAAGTTATGGCCTGTTTAGCACTTTAAGAGGCAAGCACTGTATCCTGGGGCGAAAATAACTGTGCTTGATTTGGCAGACAGTATTCTTATTCATATCTGCAGCATGCTAGATACATGCACTTTTGCGAATGAAGTAAAAAATCACCAAAACTCTAGTAAAAATGTTGGTCTTAATAAAAATTATATGTTGGTCTTGTTTTATTTTTACTAGCCTGTGATATCTTAGTATGAAAATTCACAATTTCAGGAACACGCCTGTAAAACTTGGAATTTAGATACACTACTATCACTAGGCCTAATAGAACATTTTCTAATCAACGCATGTTTTGGGGGGTCATATGACGATGAAAGCTGTGCTACATTTTCACTTGTTGTACACGTGAGCATGGCCATCGGATTTTAGCCCGATATGGTCGCTTGCATTGGTTTGGTTTGAAAATATTCTTTCATCATGGTCTTTGGCCTAAAAGACAGTCGGGCTGGATCTACATGCATTCAGGGGCCAACAGTGTTTGCGCCTTCCAAATTTTGAACATGTTGGTAAACTATATCACAAACAGACATCACCTGATTGAACACACACAAGGGCTAGAATCACGGCAGAAAATGAAAAGAACAGCAACCAGTCTCTTCCGACAGCCACCATGTTCCCATTCCACGTATGTTTACAAAGAGACAAGGAAAATGATTGGTCTTTCCGCTGTGATCATTCCATAATTTTGGGTTACTATATACAAATCAAAATTGGTTTAATTTGCTATAATTCTTCAAAGTTTCATGTATAGTCATCGACATGTAATAACTTTTCGTGCATGTCACGTATTTGATATATAATGCTTTAATACCGGACACTACTAGTAATTTTTATAATATCATTAAGCTGTCATCCCTACAATTTGGTAGATTGTGGAAATATCGACCTATATAAAATTGACCAATCGTCAAACTTGAACATTGTCACGTGCATAGTTCCAACTATAAATGTGCCTCCATTTCTACACTCGACCTCTTTTCCACATAGATTCTGAGAGAGGCACATGAATGTTCACGAAGACACAATGCCACAAACTGTAAACCGAGACGTTGCAATGAATAACGTGGCCAGAGAAACACACGTCAATGAGAATGATGCTTATGTACATCATCATATAAACAGCTTCCTGTTCACATCAGAATCAGTTGGAGAAGGCCACCCAGGTAAATTTTTACTTCTACTTTGCAGTTTTGGAGGTCTGAGCGTGCCTGGAGGTTCACAAACCACGCTGTCTGCTAGAGTATCGCGAGAACATGGACGCTTTGCGTTGAAACTCGAGCGTTCGCTTTCGTTTGATTGAGAACTTGGGCCCACATATTTTGTGCTCTGGAGACCCCAATTAAGTGTATTTGGAATGTAGAAATACAGGAACAAGTGAAAATAAGCAAAACAACAGACAGACAGGTTACGCCCATCTTCCTGAGCTCCCTATTATGGCTCCTGGAGTTCGTTTCATGATGCTCATGTTGCCATGACAAAAATGATGCTTTTTCGTCCAGCAAAAGGCATCATGCCCGGTGCGCCTCAAAAACTTTGAACATTTAAATATTTCGTTGAAGGAAACTATGTAACGTAAATTGTTTTGTGGTATATGTTGCTGGTGCAAGAATTAAAGTGGGAAAAAGTATTCAGAAGTTTGGAGAAACACATTGCAAAAAATGAGGGAAAATGTGCAGACAAAGATTATACATGAGAGTAAAAGTGAATTAACAGTGGAACAGTCTTCCTAATCATGATCTGGCTAATGAGGCTGATTATCCAGATGTGCAGCCTGATTGCTATGGGGCACCGAATCTCAAATGAAGAGCCCTTATATACACATGAAACATACATTATAAATGTGTGGAGTTGCTGGCCCCAAAAATGAATAATAACATCCCCACAAAATACATCTTTACTTTTTTTGTCAAAAGTTGTGGACGTGTGGGATAATAAACTAAAGGTAGGCACTTATTGGATCATGTACTTACTTCTTAGCTGTAAGCCCTCAGCCTACTGTGAAGCGAATGTTTTATCTTCTCTTTCAAAGGTAAATTTCATTTTGGTATGCATGTATATGACAGAAAAAAAATCTTAGAAAGTACCAATCTGTTTTTTCAAAACCTTATGGAGAATAGGCATATGGATTATACAAGATGCAGTGGAGATAAATTACTTTTGGTAGCCTGTGCAAGCAGTCACGGTCCTCAGTTTTTGCTGGTAAAAAATTCCCTGGGCCAACAAAGCATGTACGTCTAGTATGAAATGTCAGAGCAAAAAAGAAAACTTTTGGCACAGACCGATTGGGTGATGCCTACAATTTATTGCACAGTGTGAGGACCAGTTGTCATTATTGTCAGTACAAGTAGACCGTGTTGTCAGATGAGGGTCGGAAAGGGGCTTCCCGTACTGGGGCTTTTTATTTACCGTACTGGTGTACTGGAAGCCCTCTTGTTTTACGTACTTCGTACTATCCAAAATTTTGAAACATTTTTATTTTCCGTACTGCTTACTCTAGAAAAATAATTACCTGTACCAGCGTACCGACCCCACCCCCCCCACCCCCCCCCCCTTTCATATGGGCTCCATGAACATCTCTAGTCTACGCCTATTTGATGTTGAAACGGCCACACTATGGGGTATCTCTACTATGTGGCATGAACAACTGAGCAAATGTCATTTCCGAGAGGGATTAATATTTTTGAAAAGTTTGGAGTGGTGCCGTGTTGGTAATATATTGCATTTGTGCTGTGCACTGCACAAAAGTGTGGGCTGATTTTAGGACATGTAACAGAAGCATTTTTAGGGATAATTTTAAGGTTATGATTTAATTTCTTCTTCACTATACTGTCAAAGTTTCATAACTTTAACAGAAAATAGAACACCAGAACAGAAATTGAGACTAGTTATAAATATTTTCTAGAATTCCTTTGTTAAGTAACATTCCAACATCATACATAAATTACTTAGGCCCTGTTAGCTCCATGTATCACTAAACTTGCAATTTATTTTTTTTCTTGGTGCAGATAAGATATGCGACCAGATCAGTGATGCTGTCTTGGATGCACACCTTCAACAGGACCCAAATGCTAAGGTAGCATGTGGTAAGTTTTGGTTTTCCATGACTAAAACAAGTCTGGCTTGGAAAGTATTTGCAATATCATGCATGGGGGATATTTTGCTAAATCTGTAGGTTTTTGGTTTGATTGCTCAGTGTTTAAATTCAGATGAAAAAGCGAAATCCAGTAGACCGCACAACTATACTTTGGATAATTTGGACCAGTTCAGTGTCAAAGTAACTTTTTAGACCAGTCAACTTGGCTCAAATAAAGGGCAGCTTGTCATGGAAGTTTACTCGTACCTAACTCTAAATAACCTACACTACTCTACTCATAAGAGAATTCTGCCATATGTTCTGTAAAAATGATTGAACTAATGGAACTACAACACATAAACCATATTTTGCCACCAAGTCTAGCTTTGAAAATGGACCCATATCAGAATAAAACTTATTTGTACACGATACGATGCAAGAGGGACCATTTCGTCACTACTCGAGTGCTGCATATTAAAAGAATACTCTCAAACTCTCAAAAACTCGCCTGAATACCTGAGGGAAGGCACCAGGTCCCAAAGGCCTTGCTTCCCCACTTGCATACCTTGATAACTTGTGAAAGCTGGGAAATTACCCAACAAATTAATTTGAAGTTTGGGCTAGTGAACTTAAAAGTTAATGCTAGTTAACCCTCGGGAAAAGTGTTGCGTTGTTTTGTTTAAAGCAAAATGTTAAAAACAAGTATTCTACCTGTTTATAATGTATACATGTAATGGTATTAGGCAAGAATGTATGGGAAGTTTTGATATAAATCATTAGTTGAGAGCAGTAACATTTGATTGGTAATATGAAAATGCCGAGGTTGAAAGCTTTTTAACTTTGGCTTGATATGGATGGGCAACACACAAACACAAAAGGAAAAAAATTATATGTGGAGCCCAGTATATTGATTTATCCAGTCTGTGTGAAAATCTGAAGGTACCACATGCTTAATCGTACGTTTATTCTGCTTGACCTGCAGAGTGTGCAAGCAAGACAGGTATGATCTTGCTGCTGGGAGAAATCAGTTCTCAAGCCAATGTCGACTACCAGAAGGTGGTGCGTCAGACCATCAAAGGTATTGGATACGATGACTCCAGCAAAGGTTTTGACTACAAGACCTGCAATGTGCTGTCAGCACTGGAAGAACAAAGCCCAGAAATTGCTGCTAGTGTACATGAAGGGAGATCAAGCGATGACATTGGTGCTGGAGACCAGGTATGTATCAATCTGTTGACAAATGGTGTTGGTAAATTAGCAAATGTAGTAGGCCTACATGTTCAGTGATGAAAGTTTTCAGTTTTAAAACTGAATTCAGTTTTGAGTCATTTTACTTTTTATCAGGAAATGGCATAAAACATGCAAATATGTGTAAAAAATGTTTATGCAAATTTTGAAATTTGTTTTTCAGTTTTGTTGATATTGTCAGCTTTCACCCATGCATGTTTTAAGTTTAACAGTGCTGGCAAAACAGTACCCTGCTGTCAAAAATGTTACTGGTGTTCAGTCAATTCCACTACCAGATCTTTTTAACTGAATTACTGTCACTGTTGACAAGATAAACCACAGAAGAGTATTCCTTGCACAGGAAAGTTTATGTGGACTTGTGTCCCATGTTTGAAATCCACACATTCTAAGATTTCTTGTGTGGGGTATGAAACTGGTGACTAAGTGGAAGCTAAACACCCAAATTTTAGATTTTTATACCTGGACTACAATCTTAACCAAATCAGGTGGACTGTAGCACACCAAGATCCGCTATGTACAGTTCGTTTTAACATTCAAGCCAAAATGTTGCATTCCTTGTCTTTCCAAAAATATGTTGGTCTCAGCTTAAAATGATAATGCAGATAATGTCATTGAGCCCCAAATTCGATTTCATGTACAGATGTGGTCTAATTGCAGGCAAAGTTGGTCACAATAACCTCACCATCAACTTGTCTCAGAATGCATGAATGAATAGGATTCTAACAAGTAAATGTCATGTACTACAGTTCTAAAATGTGCATGCATATATCCACATGTTAGACATATCAAAAGTGGATGTATCATCAAACCCAGTTGCTAGTTGATGGGCCTTAGTTTCAAACTCCTTGGAAGAGTCTGGTTTCCTTTCTTGCTACTGGGTCAATAAGAGGAACATGGCATGCTGTGTCCAGGCTCTTTTGACCTGTGCTTGTTACAGTTTTGCACATGAAGCAGACCATTGGCACACAGATTAGACTGCCAAAGTTTACATGGTGTGGGTACTTTGAGGCAACCAAAAAGAGTAGCAATCATAGTATGATTGTTTCCAAGCTAGGGTCTGTTCAGGAACGATGCTAGTAATGTGTCCGTTGTGTGAAGAAAGGGTAAGTTGGAGGACCTCATTAGTCATGGCTGCCAGTGCATTCCTGTTCACAGTTGACATGAATGGTGGGACTTGGCCTAGCACCCTGTTGTGATACAGGGCTGTGACAGAGCAAACTATTTGGGGGGTCCATTTGGCACAAAGTTTTAAAAATTGAAGAAAGAAAATTAAAAATATCAACAGTGGATGGGATTTGAAATGTGGATACACCTGTGGAAAAGAAGGGAAAATATAAGTAACCAGGATATGTTCCAAAACCGATGACTGCAACATTTTGCCACGAAATTCATATTTCAATGGATGGATGGTGGCTATCAATAATATAGTGTCATAGTCAAATTGTATCTGGTCCCATCAGCGACTCCTTTGGTGTATCTTACCAGTCCTATTTATTTGATTTTTAAACATAGCAAGCACATCAATCGGCAGAGAATGAGTAAGGAGGAGTCAGATATCTAATTATACATAGGCCTTTTCGTGTTACTAGATGGTCAAATGGACATCCGTTCAGCAATATTTACACAGTGGTCAGAGACGAATTCTGGGGGTATTAGACCATGACTGTGACTGAAGTCAAGCCATTACACATATTGAAATGAAGTTGGATGGACAACTTCCTTCAGCCATGATAGTGACAGGCAACCATGTAATTTTATTGAAGATGGATCAACTTTTGATATGTTCATATGTGGATATGGACAGGTTTTAGCACAGCAGAGGGTGAACAAGAAGACAGCGTCATTTCTTGGCAAAACTACCACATAATGCTAACATAACCTCAGCACAGAAACGGTTTGGTTTGTGTGTGATGTCCATGTGTTGAAATACATTTTCATGCCATCTTTCTTTGTGTACAGGGCTTGATGTTTGGCTATGCCTCTGATGAAACTGAAGAATGTATGCCATTGACCATTGTCCTTGCTCACAAGTTAAATGCCAAGATTGCTGAACTTCGCAGAAATGGTGGGCTGCCATGGGCAAGACCTGACTCCAAGACACAGGTGTGTGTAAATCAACTTCGGTTTGACAATTTGCAGGCAGCAAAACAGAAATATACAGTTTGAAAGAAATACCAGTAACCAGGTGGTCGTTTAATATAGATTATTTCATGGGGTCCTTATTAGCAAATTATTTCATTTGTTTGAATCTGTAGGTGTCTTTTAGAATCAGGAATATAGAATGGATATGAATTAGTATCCTCTCACAAATTGAGGAATTAATGAAATACACAGTTGTATCTTTTCACAAGTGGCAGCTGTGACAAATTCCATGAAATCTGTACATGTGTACATGTATGCTGAAATTTCATGAACCTTATGTTTGACCTACATTTTGTGAATCATAGCAATTTTTGTTCAAGCTAAAACCGGTCAGGTGGTGGAAGATGCAGCCAACTTGAGTGTAAGATGTAAAATCTGATACATGGCACATGTACATTATTTAAATGGCAACTCTAAACAAGGGCACTTTCATTACCTGCATAAAAAATTTTCACACTGTAGACTTTTAATACAATATTGTCAGTCAGTGATCACAGTAAAGCTGAAGTGAGCAACAAAACTTGATTGATCATATGTTGGGAGAATTAATCCAGCTTGATGATAACTTTGTCTTATTCAGGTGACCTGTGAGTATGATTTGGACAAGGGAGCATGTGTTCCAATGCGTGTGCATACTGTTGTTATCTCTGTGCAACATTCAGACACCGTAACCACAGAACAACTACGTAGGGACCTCATGGAAAAGGTGATCAAACCAGTCATCCCCAAGAGGTACCTGGACAGTGAAACCACCTTCCACCTGAATCCCTCTGGCCGCTTTGTCATAGGTGGTCCTCAGGTATGTATGATATCCTAAAAAGACCTGTAGTAGCTGTTGATGAGTTAAGTTCAATTTAACCAGTGGTTTACAAAGATGATTCATATATTTTAAAAACTAATGCATATGAACCATTCCACTTGTATTAAGCCAGATGTTTACAAATGAATGCAATACCATATCAAATTTAAGACATATCTTGATACAAGCAAGGTAACTAGGTTATTTCACAAAATTTGTTTTTACCCCCCTAGAATGATTTGTGGCTTAATAAACCATTTATTTGTATTAAGGGCAGACATAATTTTGGTGCACAGTCTTAAAACTATGACATTTCATTGGCGGGGGGGGGGGGGGGGGGGGGGGGGGGGGTTTGCATGCAAAGTGTCACTTCATGCTTTATGATAATGTATGGTTTGAAAGTGACAGCAGCTCTTTACATGATTATGAATTTTGTATTGACAGGGCGATGCTGGTCTCACTGGAAGAAAGATCATTGTGGACACATACGGTGGTTGGGGTGCCCATGGTGGAGGAGCATTCTCGGGAAAAGATTTTTCAAAGGTTGATCGATCAGCGGCATATGCTGCGCGCTGGGTGGCCAAGTCGTTGGTCAAGGCCGGTCTTTGCAGAAGGGCCCTTGTTCAGGTATACAGAAGAAAGCTTGAAGTTTGTCTACAGCATAAACTTTTGAAAACTATCTACATGTATTATGTAATGCACACCTAAGATTATTGTGTGGGTATCTATAGAATGTCGAACTAGCAACTAACAAGTGCATTGTGGACTCTGTTGAGGCTTTCAAGTGCCTTTTCTATTAGAAAATGCAACGAAAAGCTGAGCTTTGGAATTTTACTTCAGGAAAACAGCTGGACAATCAGAGTTTGTTTTTTATAAGGTCTTGACTGTAAAAGCATGCCAGGGATTTATTCAAAATTCTGTATATAGAATGAAGAAAATGATTACCCCAGAAATAAAGAACTAAGCCAATTGTCCTTTACATAGCGTAATTGTTGTTTTCAGGTGTCCTATGCCATTGGCATTGCGGAACCTCTTTCAGTCTTTGTGACCAGTTACGGAACTGGAGTGAAGCCAGATCCAGAACTGCTGGAGATTGTGCACAAGAACTTTGATCTGCGACCTGGCAAAATTGTCAAGTAAGTGTATGTTTGGTGTCAATATTAAGAAACTGCTACTTGATAATGTGTGCATGTTGTAAAAAGAGGAGTCCTTCACAGAACATTCTTTCAAATGGTTTGATTTGTGCTTGCTAACATCCATACCTAATAGCTTCTATTTGTGATGATGAGAATAAACCACAGGAGGATCCATTGGAGATAAAGGGCAGATCTTTTTGAGGAAACATTGTTAATTTCCAGCCCACTCCACCCCCTCCTCTCAGTATCTGACACCGAAAAGAGTTTCAGAAAATGGTAAGGTAGCTTCCTCCTAAGAAATGGGATGTTAGCCTGTCTTAATACTTACTTGAAAAGTTTGATCTCCAATATATGTATCATCTGTTTGTCAAATTTCAGCCCTTTTGTTCCATTAAAAATTGAACTTTACATGTTTCTGCAAGTTTTATCTCCCACACAGTTTCCTGTTCCTCCTCAATTTAAGTCATCGCTTTGAAGATACTAAGTTGCTGCGGTGGTTCTTTTCCAGGGACCTTAAGCTGAGAACGCCCATCTACCAGAGGACAGCTTGCTATGGACATTTCGGCCGTCCAGAATTTGAATGGGAGAAACCTAAGGATTTGAAGTATTAGATGAATAGTTTATCCAAACAAATTCTAATGAACTGTGGCGTGGCTCTTGGTAGCTGTTCCCACTTTCAGTCACGAGAGACGCTGCCCTTTGGGGGAAGGGCAGTGCCTCTTGGGTGGACCACAGTAGGTGGGTGGGCAAACTGACTGGTCACGAACGGTCTACTTGGGTCCTAGATGTAGACTTTTGTGTCCCTTGGTTTGTTACCATTCATCTGCTGCAAATGTGTTATTTTCTCGTTTTTTATGAACACATTTGTCTTGTGTCTATGAAAATTCACAGGAAAAGAGCACTATTTATATACACTCGGGTCCATTTAAGGCTGAATAGTGACAAAATTACTGTGTAGAATTCACGAATTCGATGTTTTTTATTTTGTATGTTATACAGTATTTATTAGCACAGGGGGGGTCAGTTGTGTACATATCTTGAAACTTGTGCAGTCTACACAGATAGTTGTGCCATCTTGCCGCTGTCCCGTGCCACGCCATCAGATGAATTCTTATTTTTTTGAGTGTGTTGTATTTGTTAAGTCAAATTCAGTCCAATGGGGAAAGAGAACCACTTGTTTTATTAAGATGTAAATCATTTATATTAGACATCTCTGACTATTGGTGCATTGGTGGTGTACATGTAGTAGATGTCCTTACAACCACTAGCAGTGACTGTCTCGTCATTAAAACAGAGGAAATATAACAATGGAAGCCAGCAAAGCTGGTATATTTTTTGGGGAAAAGGCAAAAAATATAAAAAAAAATAAAGGAAATGGGAAAACTGCGTTGCAGTGAGAGTAGATCAAGCTTTTTTGTTGACAGAGGAGCAAGATTACATTCCATTCCAGATGATATAAGTAAAAGGCTAAACTGAACAGTTGGACAACAAAGGTCGGCTGGAGGACTTGGTGCATTTGCAATATGAACTGACTGCATATGTGGATATTTTATCAATGTGGAACAAAAGCTTTGTATTATTACATCATATTGTTCCAGTTTCCTGCTTTCCACAAATTTTTGTTAGGGGAAGCAGGATGTACCAATGGATTATATAAAACTAATAAAATTGGTATATGTACACTTGTTTGTTTTTGTTTTTTGGAAGGTCTAACCAGTGTAGGGTTGCATCATGAGCGTTGTGGAGATTGTTTTGAATGTTTATTGTCTCATGTGCTTCAAAGTGACTAGTATGTACAGATTGATCTCGCCTTTTTTTCTTTTTTTACCTCAGCTAATGTTTTTCTGAGGTTTTAGGGTGGTCCATGGTCCATTCCCCATCTTCATTTTTATTTCGGTCTGATGCTCCTCAATCAAACATGGGGACATGCCGCAGTTGACCAAATTCAGCAGATAAGGCTCATTAATTTGTTTATTCTTTGATTTCACTGTTCATATTTTGGTGAAATTTCAAAAAGTCAATGAACCCACTGGCTTTGAAATTGCACAGGGACACTTTTTAAGTTCCTCCCTGCTTAGGATAACAGAATTTTTTTGTGAAGAGCAGAGTTGTTTTCTGATGAGACTTGCAAAAGGCTCCCAAGTTAAATTTTCATTCGTTTCTCAAATTTGCATGAGGTTACCTTTTTGTGGCCTTCTGGACTGAAACAAAACTTGCTGTATGCTATATGATGAGGGACACCTTCAAAGTTAACTTTGTCAGCTAGTGGCTGTGGTTGGTATGTTGCAAAGGCAGCATGTGATGGAATACCACATATGTAGCTTCCAAATTTTCACTGCACTTCAGTGGCCATATTCACAAAGAATTTTAATCTAATAAATTTGGATCAAAATTGAAATCAACTTGTTTTGATCCCAGATTTTTCAATCCTGGTTCATTTGACCAATTTTAGTGTAAACCAATATCTCTTATGGTTATTGTACAAAGCATGTGATTAGCATTTCAGGAGTAAGAATTTATACTAATTTAATCTAGATTTTCTTCCAGCTTAAAAAAAAAACAAAGTACTGGATTAAACTAAGATTAATCAAATGCAACATTGAATAGGTATTATGTCCAAAACGGTGAGATATAAAAATGTGAAAATTCATACACTCTAAAGTAAAGCAATTTACATTATGCCCAAATAATCCAAATCTGGTGGAACAGAATTAATTTGGTGTAACTTGCTTAGAAAATGTTCAAATACTTAATGCTGTTAGTATTTTTATTTAATCTATCCAAGGCATTTGATACCATTAATCGTGCACCCTTTCCCATCTAGCCATGGAATAAGAGGCATATCCCTTGAATTCTTCAAAAGTTGCATGATTGATAGCGAACAATATGCATGTTGTCATTAAAATGAAGTCTGGGTCCTCTATTGCTTTATTTTATGTTAATGACCGTACACGGTCTGAAGATGCATTTTCATTATTGTATGCAGCTGATACTAGTTTGTTATTTTGTGGGTCCCACTTCGACTTGGAAAATGTTTACCTGCCCGTGGTTCAAGTCATAGAATGGCTGCAATCAAATAGATTAAATTTCATTTTATTTACTCCCAGCAAATTAGCAATTGAAGACTTTTCTAAGTAAGTTAATTTTTTTAGCAAACTTCATATTGTAAATTTTTTGTGTATGGATTGACGCAAAAATTATTTTGAAGTACCATGTTTCACAAATTTCTAATAAACTGGGTAAGATAGGCTTTTTTTTTTTTAGAAAATGAGGAAATTGGGTAGGTCAATTTTAACTCGGCTTTACTAAAGTCTAGCTGCCCTTTTGTATTTTCTTGCGATGTTCCAGTTATAATACAAATTTGAAAGGACTCGCACTTCTTTAAAAGAAAATTGGAAGGATTATTGGATTATTATTCCAAGCTCATACACACTTTATCATCAAATATCTCAAAGTTTAGACATAAATGTCTACTTAACAGTTGTGTTTCTGTTTAAAATGGTCAATAATATTTGGCCATAATCTTCAGTATTTTTTTTTTCTTTCTCAATTTTACAATGTTCACACTTATTATTCTAGAGAAAAAAAGAAGGAAAAATGCAAATTTTCCATGTAACACAAAAATATCTGCAAATTCGTTTTTAAATTCGGTGGTCCTACTGTTCTGAACAGAATTCCCCTGTTGTTGCGAAGTATGCCGTCATTATACTCATTCAAAAGAAAGTTGAGTGATCATTTTGTATCAAATTAGCTCTTTTTCTTTTTTAACTTCTCTTCTCCCACCCCCTTCAAACTTCTTTCTTTTTTTTTCTCCATCTTGAACAGCAACTGTGATCCACCGTATGATTTCCGCATTGTATTTATATAATACCAGTATCTACCACCTGTTGTATTAAGTATGTACTGTATTTCTTGGGGAATTTTATAAACTCGTATAACAGTTTATATATATATATATATATATATATATATATATATATATATATATATATATATATATATATATATATATATATATATATATATCATTTGTGTCATGTTTGTAAATTCAATGTACATGTACCAACCATGAAATTCAATTCAAATTCAACATCCAAATATACCAAATAGAATTTTGCATTTTTCTCGCAACATCAGTTACATCTCAAAGTGTTTATAAATGCGGATTCCGTTTGATTGTAACTTGAATCCACCAAAATAGATTTCTGGCACACATGTGCAACAAAGAAAAGCTGATCTTTTGTTTTCAGGGTGACCCTCTAATGCACATTATGTTGTACGGTGTACCATCAAGTGCACAAAATATCTGATAGCTTGGAGACCACATGTCAAGTTTTGAGTGTAACTGCAAATCAAAGGTGAAAATTTTGTTCAGTTATATAATGGACTTGTGATCAATATTCTTTATTTATATTAAAATGCAATGATTTCAAAATTTTGAATCAACAGATTTTTTGCTCTGATAAGCAATTTTGGAATATTTTACATACTTTATTTACAATGGGACGCCCCAGCTGGGCCCGTCTACACATCGGTGACCTCTGGGGGCGACAAATGAAGACACACGCACAAACCACGGTTAAGACATGGTACATGGTGCCATCTGATGGCCAACCTGGTAGTTCAATTCTTTTTTTTCCTCTGACACACATTTTAACACTTTTATAATATATTTTTGTTTAATTTATACTATAAAATTCAAATACATAAGCTGAAAAACTTGCATTTAAATCTGGAGAGATTGAACTTAGACAAACATACAATACCATAAGACTCCAGTTTCGGAAAATAATAATAAGTAAAGCAATTGCGCAAACTTTTAGAAATGATACCTCCCTAAACGAGCCCTGCGATGTCAATCCTAGTGAATATTGGAACTTTGTGAATGAGTTTGAAAATGTCATCTCAAACTTGAAAAAATAAACCCAAGGGGAAAATTTAACCAGATACACGGGTCGCACAATTTAGTAATATTATGTCAAAAAGTATAAATGCTTCTCGCATTCCCTTGCTCACTGAAGTGACAAACACAGTTAGTAAAGGGATTGTACCTTCATTTTATGAAACTGATTATAGAGTAAGCATCCTAGAAGTCAAAGACTGTATTTCTGAAATAATAGTTCTTTCGTGTTTATGGAAAATCAGCTTATTGACGTTACTTCACAAAAGCGGGTCTTCTTATGATCCAAATAGATACAGTGATATATTTTTAAATAGTTGTGCGTTTAAGTTTTTTTGCTTTGTTTTGATAAACGTCAAGGGGAATACATGGAAGAACGGAAGCCAAATATTAAATATCAGACTGGTTTCAGAAAGAATTTACGTGCAAGTGATCATATTTTAATTTTGAGAACATTAATGGACAAATATGTGAAAACTGTTGGTAAACAGAAATGTCTTTATACATGTTTCATTGATTTAACGCAGGCGTTTGATGCTATTTAGCATAAAGGTCTATTCTGTCAATTCTTAAATTGTAGTATTGATAGGTATTTATATAGAATTTTAAAGGACGTGTATACATATTCTTCCATACAGCTTACAAAAAATATATATCTTAGAAAGGGTGTCTTGCACGGAAGTGTCATTAGCCCCGCGCTGTTTAATCTGTATTTTGACGTGCCAAATATGTTTACAGAGAACGCTGCCCAGTGGTTTGGTCAAGAGAAAAATTAAATTATTTATATTTTGACGGGGATACATTTTTCCCAGAAAGTAGCACTGGCTTGCAAGTTTGTTTGAATAAACTCGAAGAATATTGCAAAAATTGGAATTTGAGTTTCAAAGTAGACAAATCAAAAGTAACTGTATTAAATAAATTAGGAAAAGGGTTATTCTAAAATTTATATATTTACAATTTTAGACTTGATGTTGTAAATATTTATACATACATATTTAGGTATTGAAATTGCACCAATGGAAATTTTACGGGTGCTATAACAGAGTTGTGTAACAAAGCCACCAAATCTCTTGGAATGTTGACATTTCACAGACCGATGTTAAACTATTAATTCATTTTTTTAAAGCTCGACGGTCCTGTTTTGTGTGGGTGTAAAGTTTGGGGTACATATGCTATCGCACCTTACATTCCTACTTCAAAACCGAATTTGAAAAGCTCTGTATAAGTTGTCTATAAGGCATGTTCTTCGTGAAAACACACACACACACACACACACACACACACACACAGTGTAATGAACCTGAAACAGGAAAATATCCATACTCTCTTAAGATACTCGTGTATGTAAAAATTGGTACCGTGTGAAAAACGTCACGTACCCGATTGTCTTCGAATTCCATACGATGCATACAGTGAAATGTCTCCGGGAAAATTACATTGGATAACATCATCAATGAACACATTTTCGGTTGTGATGATATTTGGCACAATGTAAGTGATGAATTTGGAACTTCTTTGTCCAAAAATATTCAAGATTTAATGGAAGTTAGATTCTTCACTCAATGATTACATACTTTAGAATTACAGTCTTCACCTGGCAAACAATTATGAACATATGCGAAATCAAAAACAAAATTCAAATTAAAACCATACTTAATAGCTATGAATGACAACAGTTCCCGAGGTAATTTCACCCGGCTGAGAATTAGTCCACATAATTTAGAAACTGGACTGCAAAGGCACCGGCGGCCAAATAAGATACCTGTTGAAGAAAGAATATGCGACACGTATTAGGTAAATTCATTAATTATTGTTTTATAAGAAATTTTCCCATCAAAGAGATATTTTGATGGCGGAGATGTAAAAAAAAAAAAAATTGTCAATTTTTGAGAGTCTAAATGCGGAAAGGAAATGAATATGCTAATGGAATGCGAAGATCACGGAATTATACTGGTCAATTTTTTTTTTTTTAAATAAATTACACTGTTGGAATTATTGGTTCGTTTTAAAATTTTCATGTGGAAGACCAAGGTTCGGGACTTATGTATATGTATATATATATTTTTTTTTCTTGCTACTGGGATTATACATGTTTATGTGAAAGTTATGTATACATTGTATTAATGCTTTGAATTGTATTGTATAAACCGTGTTGTGCTATTCAGGCATCATGTCTAACCGTTTTAAGTAGGTAAAGCCAATAAAAGATTCATTCATTCATAAATGACAATAAATTTAGATTATGTAATTTATTTTGCAATGCCGTTGTCTTGTTAATATACAGCATGAGTATGATTACATGACACACCATTGCATCTGACTACGGAATTTCACGAAATTTATGGCGAAAGGTCAATCCCTGCATGTCTTCAATGACCTGTGACCCTCATCCTGCATATGGCTCCTCTGAGCTTGGACCCTCTAAAATGTTAGTTTCCATGCTCTGAGATATCACCTTGGCTTATCTCGTTCTATTAGTCACATACTTTTTTGTTCTTTGTTTTTGTTTATTTTTAATTTTGAAAAGGTCGTGGCTACTGAACCGGGTCCGGTTTCGGTTGTTGAAACCACTACAGAGCCGGACCCGGTACAGCAGACAAACACAGGAAAGCCGGATCCGGTACTCCATTCTATATTGTGAGAAATCACTCGAGTGCCGGGTCAGGTATTGCAGCCAAATACAGTATGAGGGCCGGGTGCGGTATTGTAATGCTTGTGTATGCGGAATAAAGCATAACTATTAACTAGGACCGGCTGTTCACAGAGCCCTTTTGTGTTTGAATGATTCTTTCTGAATAATGCGAGATGTTCATGCATAAAAAAAAAAAAAAAAAAAAAAACACACAAAAAAAAAAAAAAAAAAAAAAACAAACAAAAACAAAACAAAAACATAAAAAAATGTGTGCCACAGAATAAATCTACGCATTTTTCGTAAGGAAACTGGTAAAATACAGCATATGTTCTTAGTGCACACTCTATACGGTAGTTGCTATGATGAAACCGTTCTGTTTGGAGTTTCCCCGTATTATTGAAAATAATTATTAGCTTTTAACAGATGAAATAATTGCCTGCTAAACAGCCTCTTGTTCTGCTTGTCTGACTGCGCTCCACAGATAAGAGTAGCGCGGACACAGTAACCATAGCGTAACTTGGTATGTCTCAGCAGGCAAATGAAGTAAATTTTTTAATCAATTTTGAAGTCCCTCTTTGGTTTGAGGTGAAAGAACTAAGCATATGCAAACATTTAGTATATAGGGAATATTTGAGTTTTCTAGGCTTACGGTTTCTGTGTCAGAGCTTTAGCATAAAAGATTGAACAGACTGGGGCTCAAGATTTCACCTTGCTTTACACCTCGACCAACACCAAAAGCTGGAATTAATCTCTCTGATGCTTTAATAAAAAATACTACTTTTACTACACACCATTTTCACAACAGAAAAGAAATGTCCTCCTATTCCTAGTTTTAGTTGTATGTCATACAGGTAACGCCACCAAATTTGTCAAATGCTCTTTTAGGTTCACAGAACAGGCAAACAATTGTCAAAATTCATTTTAGAACAAACATCGATAATTTATTTATAACACAGTCACATCCTCCATTGCATTTTTTTTCTGAGGCCAATTTATTCTTTTGTAATAAAATCACTGTCATTTGCAATTTCAGTGATTCTGGTTGAGAATAGAATTGGTGCTTTAGCTACGTTGCTACATAACATTGCCCCACCCCACCCCCCCACCCCCGCCCGTAAATTCGGTTAAGTGGACATCACCAGTACCAGCCTTGTATATACTTTTTTATAATGGTGAATTGGTACTGAATATCAGGACCAAGGGGTGTTTCTTTTAAACTTTTCTGAAGATTCTTTGTGTCGTTTCTTCTGGTTTTCTGTCTCATATTAAATAAGATATTATGTAAGAGGCAATGATTTGCTTCTATCGCAAAAGATATTGGTACTGCACGATTCACTCACATGTTGATACTTCCTTTTCAAATCAAAATACATGTCATGCATCTTCGAAACAGAGAAACACGTCAGCCTATATATTACCAACATTTTTAAATCTTCTGCCCTGCACTTTTCTCTTCTCTCTCTCTCTCTCTCTCTCGTGTGTGTGTTTTACTTTTTTTCTGCCGGCTCTTGTTCGTTTTATTTTCGTGTTAAGAAAGAGGGGTTCGATATGTCTGCTCGCACCCTTAGCCCGTGACGCTCTCCATCATACATCGGCATCAAAAGGCCGTTAGCAAGGTACTAAGTTTCGGATAATTTATTATCATCTTTGATTTTGATATCACGGTCCATTACGTTTGTGCGCAAAAAAAAAATAAAAAAAATGGCATGGCATGGCAAAGATTCTTGCTTACTCAAATATCAAACTGTACATGTATAATGTTTATTGTTTTACATGTCAAGATACATTTATAACCAATTAACTATAATATGGGGGCCACATTGATATCTAACTCGAAATATTTTGGACATATTCAGGTAAAACTCGTGGTCAGTTGCAAGTTATATATTCACATTTTTGAACAGCAGTCTTAGGTCTTACATATTTAATATCATAAATTGTCTTATTCATATGCTGTCAGTAACTGTGTACAGCCATTAATAATTATGTGTTCTGATATGTTGTTACCCCACAACCACGAGAATGCAGAATGGGAGATTATGATAATTACGACTTCTGCATTACGGCTTTGCCAGTGATCGCCAGCAGATGACACGACCCATGGTAGGGGGAGGGTCATTATTTAGGCATTAGGAAAGGTAGTTTCTGCCTCCATGGTTCCACCTAGGACATGAACTACAAACCCAACAAGAGATGAATTATTATTAAGTAAAAAGGTGGGTCATTAAGAGCTGACATTGAGCAGTTTGCATATATCTCACCGGAAGAATTAGCTTTCTCTGCATAGTTACACTCTGGCGGAAAATGAAAAAGTGGGATCATAAAGGAGGCGACATTCAGATCAAACCGGTAAATCTTAGAGGGAAGATGGCTTTGAGGCACGGGAGTCTTAGAGAGTGACATGTTGAAAATATAGGGTCTTTTGTACCTCTGCCCGTAAGCCAAAATAAGTTGCCATGACAAACATTCAACCATGCAGTCACTGGTTGAAGCTATGCCCTGCTTCAAGATATCTTGGCACTTGAGAACTATTTAGTAGATCTCTGTTTGGAATGTATATGTCTATGTCACATGGGAAATACAGGAGTACACTGGTTGCTTGCTGTAAAAATGGTGAAGACACAGCAGGCATTTGATAATCTGCCTTGTACCAGTTACCACTGGGTGTGAAGTACTGTGTATAGCTGTTACACGTATTTTGAGCTTCCTCCATTGTTTTCAAAATGCGAAAGCAAAATTTGACTATTTCAATGTTCAAGAGTAAGGGGCCAATTTATACCCTGTGGACATTTCTAAGAGTGAC
The DNA here is from genome assembly GCA_964020975.1 of Hermodice carunculata. Classification (NCBI taxonomy): domain Eukaryota; kingdom Metazoa; phylum Annelida; class Polychaeta; order Eunicida; family Amphinomidae; genus Hermodice; species Hermodice carunculata. The sequence goes on from OZ026613.1 coordinate 26,917,303, forward strand.
TTTTCATCCACACGGCAGGACATACAACAGCCTAAATCTGTGACTGGTCCCTCTCCATTGCCAGCCGCCTTACAAGATGTGAGGTATTGAGACATTAACATGTGTTTGCTCATTAAGTCGTGTGCTTTGTTTTTCATGTACAAAGTTTCGTTTTCGAGTCAACACTTCAAAGAGTAATGTTGACTTTTCCAGATCTTACCTTGCAGAGAATTTATTGCCTGGCATCTTTCTCATACCCTGACGTGGACTTTTCAGGCAGCAGCTGTCACCAGCCACAAGACCAGTGTGTTGCCTTGCAAGTTTGTCACACCCTGAACTAGTTTTTTGTTCTTTTTCTTTTTTCTTTCTTTCTTTCTTTTTCTTTTTTGCCACAAGATGTCTAGAGCTACCAGAACCATTTTTGTGCATAGCCGTAAACTCTCCCGTTCCCACCGGGAGCCTCCTATTTTGGAGGTCTTAAGATTGATTAAAATGCCAGCGTTCTGCTGCAAAATTGGTTATTTTCTATTTTTTCATGCACTCTTTATAAAAGTCTCAATCACAGAGCTTTGTGGGGTGACACCTGTGTTTGTGGGTTGTGAAGATTTGTGAAATTTCAAACGGCTCTAATTTACACAATTTTCAAAATGTTCACTGCTCTTAATAAAAAGCCAAGACTCTATATGTGATGTACAATTATGCCAAGTTTGGCGTTTCTAAGTATAATAGTGTCCAAATGAAATTGCTGGTAAAGAAAGAATTTCTAGAAAAACGGAGTGACTGTGTTGGCACACGGCCACAATGAGAACACGTGCTCCTGCGCTTTAATCTCAGATCCCAATTTTCGCGCGTGCGTATTCTTGAGTTGTGCCGCAGTTTGGTTGCTCCTCGCAGCGTGACGCTATGATCGGGACCCATGTGCGCTGGCGTGTGAAAGCTGCAGACGACAACCTCTGATCACGGAACACGGGAAGAAGTAACCTGTGCGAGCGCGGGCTGCTTGTAACGACGATCGCATTACTAGTCAGGTACGTGTTAAAACTGGTAGTGATTCTACTAATCAAAGAAATCATGAACTATATGCAAAACACTGAGTGGCGGTTATATACCAAACTATTATTGTGCAACTTGACTCTGCTGACTGAGCGTGAGACGCACTCGGTCCAGCGAGTCGGTGACAACTCCGCAGGATTGTACATCCTTGCTCGGCATTATGCCATTACCATCGCAGGGAGGTGTGAGCTCACTCTTTCTGCTTCCGTGGGTGTCAATGGGCAATCATCACAGGTGATGGTATACTGGAATACCCATGACTTCCATGGGTTGGTCACTTCCCTGGTAAGGTGCAAGTTGTGTACCACAAGTAAATTCTAGAAATGTAATGAGAAGAGCATCATTTTCGTTGCACAGAGATGAGTGTCTCATATTATTATCATTAGATGTGAGATGATGGATATGTCACTTGAGTCTCAACAGTTAATTTATTAGGAATTTTGTCCCCAATAATACAAGTATGGAGCTAAACTTAGTCTTGGGTTTCAGGCTTCTTGATATTCAAAGTATAGTGACTGTGATGAGAAAAGTGCGCTGCAACTTGCTTCAATTGTTGCCTCCTGAGTCCGGACTCCTGTGAAGTCTACGGCTGGACCCGTGACAGCCAGAGAATTTGGTCAAGTCTATCGCCCACGGGCTCCGGAGAAAGTCTGCTTTGGAGGCAACTTTGATTGATGCCACTGTCAATTACCACCACATCATTATGGAACAATATTATAAAACAAAATATATCTAAGAAGGCCAAAGTAAAATTTAATTTGAATTTTTGGATTGCACCAGCATGGCAGCAAGTGAAATCATGCCTTCCTCCATGGTGAAACCTAAATTAAGGTTATGTCTTCACAGAGATGTTAATAACGAAATTAATAGTATAGTAAGTATTAAATTTGAAAAGCCATGTATCCAGAAATACTGGGAAAAACTTTTTGACAACTGAACACAAATGTGAATTGGTAAAATAGTATGGAGGCTACCTGATTATAAATTAATAACAAATTACAGCAGTTTCACTTTAAGTTACTCCACAGAATGATACCATGTAATGCTTGTCTTTACTGTACAAGTGGAAACTGGTTGATGATCCTCTCTTATAGTCTGTCAACCCTGAGTTACGGCAGGGGATTTTGCAAATATTACGTTAACAGCTGGCAAAGTAATCATGTATTTCATACATTTAACCAAATCTGAGTAGTTTACCTTACTGAATTGAAAGAAGTTTGCTTGCAGTGTGGTTTGTATTAATTTCTGTAACCAACAATTGTAGCGTTTTCGCAGGCTATTCACAAGCCTTGCCAGCACTTTCAAAGGACCTGTCAATCACATTTGCGCTGGCGCACTTATCATTTCTTGGACAAGATGGATTGTGCTAGGTTTTGCTTGTGGCCGCAGAAATGCCCCAAAATGCAACTGAAAAGAAATACAAAGTGCATATAGTTACCACATATGCCTCAAAAGTAAGGTATATTGATGAGAAAAGGTTGTGCATTGAATATATCTGCTAATAGCAATCCATTGTTGTAATATTCACAAAATCCGCTTCCGTAGAGCAAGGTTGATAGACTATTGTCTCTGCTTGGAATGTTAGGTGAAAGATGATTATCTACATTTTTTTTTAAACATGTGACTGCAATAAAGACTTCAGAATAAGGATAAAAAATGTCTTTCATCAAATAGGTATGGAAAATGTAAATCTGAATTTGAAAAATATTATCATGGAGTATAAAATTAAGTGCAAAAAATACCATTGGGTAAATTCTATTTTGCCAATTCCAGCTTTTACAATTTATGAAGGTTGGTGTATGACTAGAGCAAAACAGTTAAATTACTGGTCATTGCATGTATACGAGCTTAGATGGAGGCTCAATGCAATACAAGTACATAAAAACCAAGACAACGGAAACACTTTTGAAAAAAAAATTATGTTCTGTTTGATGTAAGGATTGGAATTTGAAACACTATATTGTGAATATATGCTAGTTTTCAAACTGTGAAATAGAGGAAAATAATGAGAAATTGTAAAAGTATTGTATTGTCAAATATAATTTAACGTTAAGTAAAAGAGAGAAAGAACATCTTTCTTTTCCTTCCTTCCATCATCTCCCATTCCTCTCTCTCTCTCTGAGCTAAGTTTCATATGTAGATTGATGGGGGGGGGGGGCAGAGAGGGGGTAGTGAAGGAACCGATGCACGTAGCAAAAGGAACCAAAGAACTTGTCATGACAACCGGCGCAAGTAAAAAAATAAGTGCTTAAAAATTAAACATCAAAATTCAGCAGCATGTAATTCTGGGGGCAAGTAAGTTGTTTTCCAGTGGAACTAATGTTAATGATTTTCAGTATGTGTATCTGCAAGCCCTGTGGTTATATGGATTTTTGCACATTTATCTTTCCCAGTGTATCATGTATGCTGGTCAGAAGTTGAGATGAAAGCAGCAGGTTTGACAGTGTGGCAAACAAAGGGGCTAATATTTTGTTGATAAGATTACATACATGTGATGTGAAACTTGGCAAAAGCTAGTGTGGACCAACACAAAAGCATGTCTAATTATTTAAATAAACATTTGGATTTGTGACAGATACGGGAAATGTCATGTCTGTATAAATGTGGAAATAATTTTGATTTACAGGTTTAATCATTCAATCAAAAGACAATTTTTTTGTAACAGAAAGAGTGTGTACCTATGCGACTTTCTTACAAGTTTCTTGGGATTTTCTTGATCTGTCTTTGTATTGGAATTTTGAAGGTAAAGCTGATTTTGGGATCCCTTCAAGGTTTCAATGTCCTATTTGGAAAACAAAATTAGGTTTAAACAAAGAGGCATGGTGACTGTGAGTTTGAGCAATGAAGGTGACTCTTTGAAATAGATCATCCTATTCAGATAAAAGACGATGGTTGTGGATTGTCCATGGCATGTGGGCATAAGCCTTGTATTTGTAGAGATGCATGATGTTACAAGAAAGGGTGTGTCTGTAAAACAACACCACGTGATGTGGCAAAATATACTTCTGAAGTGCATGTCTACATATAACTTCATTATTCTCTACCACTGTATTGCATTTTTACAAGTTCCCTGAAAATAAAGCTGCTGATTCCAAACCAGATGTCACGGGTTTATTGGGGTGCACAGATAGGGGTCTGTGGGTGGGAGGTGGATGTCAAAGGAAAGAAAAAAAAGTGATAGTTTTTTTCAAGGTACAGGTGACTTTATATTGAATGTTGCACTGAAACATAGCACGTCCAAAATGTCTTATTATATATATCTTCTTTTTGTTTCTTATGTGCATGTAATGTTATGTAATGGATTTTTCATATTTTTTTAAAACCTGGTGCCTTTTTTATGGGCCATGGAATAATACAAAGCCTCCTTCCACCTTAATCTTGTATATATCTATAAAATAATGATGAGATACATTTGATACAAAATTTATTATAACATTATTTGGTGAGATAAATTTGATGCCAAAATCCAAATACATGATGACGCACAGACTTTATGGGCCCTCTAATGCACACTGGTCTGCCATCTTGAGCATGGCCTCTCATGATTTAAACTTGAGGAAAACAGCCAAAGTCCAAGATAGCAGTTGGGTCATGTGACCTTAAGCGACCATGATGTCCTTTAAGTAACAGAAATGCTAAGTCTGATTCCATGCTCCTAGTAGTAGCGGATTGAAAACATGCTGTCTTGTGTTTTGTAGGAGATAATAACTGATCTTTCTAACAGATTTTTCTTTTTTTGAAGAATATGCTAAGAAATGAATGAAATCAATGGAGAATTCATATGTTTCTTTTGGGTAACAATATATGCATGTTGACCCCCTTAATTATCAATTATCAGGGTGAAATGGTATAAAAGATTGACAAAATGTCTCATTTCCTATGTCTGCTGTTTTCTTTCGTATTATAAATGGATTTTTCAATGATTAGTAATTAATAACATTAAACAGCTAAGTAATGCTGAAAGTTGCTGAAAAACAACAAAAATCCAAGATGGCCTTCAGGTCGCGTGTTCAACTTAAGTGACCGAGATCTATCTTTGGGAACAAAAATCCAATGACCTTAACCGAGACCTTTATTTATGAAAGTTTGTTATCATAAGACTCCTTTGTTGTGGATTAGCTTTTCCTTGTATGAAGTCATGTAATTTTCTGTTAAAATTGCTCTGGTTTAATATACATGTGGTAATGGGGCCTGGTCCATTATAGGAGTGCAGCAGTGAAAGAAGTAGCTGGTGTCACATCACAATTTGATGCACAGAGTTGGACGTGTTAGGCCATAAAAAATTAATAAGTAGTTTCTCAGTAACCGCCGCATCAATTTTCAAGGCCCATCTCCGCAGCAGCTGTCACCAGCCACAAGACCAGTGTGTTGCCTTGCAAGTTTGCCACACCTTGAACTTTTTTTTTTCAAAAAATCAATAAAAACAAAAACAAAAATCCGCCCGCTTGCGTGGCTATTTGTTCCCGCCTCAGATCTTTTTTGGCTGTTCATAATTACGGTGATACCATTTCCGTTGCTACAATATCTGTAATAAACTTCCAAACAGCATCCCATTCGATTCTGTGAAAACCTGGAACATAAAAGCATTCCAAAACATACTGACGTGTATAAACATCTCTTTAATAAGTGCTTTTCTGAATTGGCACTAATTTCATATTAAAATGGTATGGCAAACCACTCACCTTTATGTCCAATTGATAGAAAAAAACTTGATTTGAAAAAATAAAAAAGCGCCCTGCCGCATCATTTAAAAAAAAAAGTTCCTGAGAAACTATTTATTAATTTTGCATGGCCTTATTGCTACTCACTTTTTGGTGAAATAACATGGAATCTCCTTTATTGTCATGTAAAATATTAGCAATTAAAAATGTGAAACTGCTGTACAGTAGTCAAGTCTTATTCATGTCATGCACTGTTTTAGTGACAGATTTGACAGTCTTATTGAAGATTACTTAAAAATCACTGCTGCTGTCTATGTACAAGAAACACAGATATATCACTGTGACGGTCACGTGAATTTGTGTTAAATTGTCATTCTTTTTGCAGGAAATACATGAAAGCTGAGACAAGGTGCAGAAGAAAAAATAACAAGCCTGCTGTCTTAGAAGTCTACAATAATGCTTGCCTGATGATCAGCCTGCTTATGGGACATCACTGACTTTGCCTCTCATGCGGCAAAGACTGTTGTTAAACAGGCAGCAAGAAACCTATCCATATTTCAAAGAAATTACAGTGACTGTGATGGGAAAGAAACAGATCTGACTATTTTAACAATTGACTGTTGGGTACGATTCTTCAGTCAGCATTAATATTCCAAGAAGCAGTGGCTGAATGCACAAGAATGCCTGCATACCTGTGCAATATCTTCCTCTTCAGTATGGCATGGTGGACATGCGTCAGTGGTTAGTCAATCTACAGTACATATATTTAGGTGTTTGTAGTTTCTGTGTTCAAGACTATTCCTAAAACACACCAAAGGGTTGGAGGGAGGGGGTGGGTGGCCACTCCATGGGAAAGTGGTATGATCTCTTGGACAGGGATGAGTACATGCATACTGAATGATAGTCAACAGTAGGTTGCTGATATAGATTGCTGTTTTTAGCTCTGCTGATCTGAGGTTGCAGAGCTTTTTGCATCACTCATGTCCATTTAAACTTTTGGGTTGTGAGTGCGATAACTTTAAAAGTTTTCAAGCTAGCTTGATACAACTTTCAAAACTTATGGGGTGTATAAAAATCTAGTTTCCTTTTAATAGTGGTGGCACCACCAACAACATTATGTAATGTAGGGGTCAAAGTGTGAAAATCTTGTGAAACACTCTAGCCTCTATAATTTTTGGTGGATCTTTGCCAAATTTGGTGGGATTGTGGGGGAGGTCAAAGTCTAAGTTAGTAATGATACTAGCAGTGCCACCTATAATTTGAGGGAAATTATGAGCCAAAATGTGTTTTAAGATGTAACATTCCATGTTTGGAAAAGTGGGTCTTGCCAATTAGACTTGCCAAATTTATAGGATATATAGACCATGTCCAATACTAGACTGTTATATACTAGTATGAGTGACTTTGACCTATTTTTGTGGGGTCACCATGCATGTAAAGTTGAAAGAGGTGATTTTGTAGTGGCAGGGTGTAGCTTGCATGGACATCAATGGCAAATAGAATTGAGCCTTCAGATCAAAATTGCTCTTGGTTACATTGTACATAAAACTGTCTTGGTGACCTACTTTTTGGCCATCCTGACCTATTATGGAGTTTTGCTCTTGTCCAAATTTATTGTTTTTCTTAGATAACTTGAAAAGTTATAACCTGATTTGAACAAACAGACCATGTATGGAAAGCTGGATGTATGGTGCATATTTTAAACCACAACAATTTTTTAATCTGAGTTTAAGGACAAGGTCAAATGGCCAGTTTAAATGTAAGGGTCATGTCATCAATTCTCTGTACCCCACAATTTTTTTATTAGGCCCATATAAAGTTTAGAGGTTAAAAACTATATAAAAATCTTCATCAACATCAATATTGATGGCGCCACCTATAGCATAATGTAATATATGGGTCAAAATGTGAAAATATTGTGACAGCGATACCATCCACTGTTTTCAAGTCAGCCCAATATATCTTTCAGGACTTACAGGGTGTATAAAAATCTAGGTTCATTCAGAAAAATTGGTGGCACTACCTACAATATTATGCAATATAGGGGTCAAAATGTGAAATCTCGTGAACAATGTAGCTTCTGTAATATTTGGCAGATCTTCATGGAATGTGGTGGGATTGTAGGGGAGGTCAAAATCTAACTCGCTAATGATACTAGTGGCGCCACTTATAATGTGACAGAAATTATGAGCCAAAATGTGTTTTTAAGGTATAAAATTTCATATTTGGAAAAGTGATTGGATTAGACTTGCCAAATTTATAGGATATATAGACAATGCCCAATGCTAGAATGTTATGTGATATGAATGACTTTGACCTATTTTTGTGAGGTCACCATGCCTGTACAGTTGTAAAAGGCGATTTTATAATGGCAGGGTGTGGCTTGGACATCGATGGCAATGTCAGGACAGCACCAGGCCCATTGGGGCCCTGTGTTATGTGATCTAGGTGATGCTGATCTTCTGTCCCAAGGTCACTGAGGACATAAAATGAAGGACTCACTGATTGTTGTCTTGGCACATGCAACAATATCCATCACAGGAATTGCACAAATAAGCTATGATTACATGTGGAGCGAAGTGCCATCTGATGGACAGTTTATACACTAAATGTACAGAAACTTTTTATGCTCAGAAGCCATTTGAGGACTGGCAACTTTGAAATGAAGATGCAGGTGCAATATAGCCACGGTACCTGCAGAGCTTTAGGCCCATGGGCCTCTTGTTCAATAATTCCATTTTCCATTAAAAAGATATTCAGTCTGGGTTTTTATTCATTTACCTGTTATTAGGTAATTGTTGTTTATTTTATTTATTTTTATTTTTGTGTGTGTTTTTGTTTTCAGGCACCTGTGTAACTAAAGGGATCAGCTATGCAGTAAGTAATCAGAACTTTGCCTTTTGTAACTTGTAGAGCAAACTCAGAGGTGTTCATCTTGTGTCATACATGTACTATATATTAAAAATGTCATGTGGAGGACAAGTTAGAGGAAACTACCCAAGGCATGTCTCAAGTGCAGAATAAATTTGTCCTGTTGCATTCATACATACTGTAGTTCTAGAAATTTTCGTGCTCGATTTAATTTTGCGCTTTTCGCGCTTCCACCTAAAGCGCGAAAATAAGTTGTATTGTATTTTACTACATTGATGGCATTGGATTGCGCGAAACTAAAATGCGCAAAAATTCTGTAATTTCAGAAAAAAATGAGTTTGCGCGAAATTAAACACGCGCGAAAATTTCTAGAATTACAGTATATAACAAAGTCCAAAGAAGTCAGCAGTGAATATGTTGTCAAACTTATTAAAATATATGATCATACACATGTATTTGTTTACCCATTCCACAGTGAACATTAGTATTTTTTTTTGCAGCTTGAAGCTGAAGCTTTAATAAAAGACAAAAAGAAAAAGAAAAAAAAAGAAGTGATAGCGAATAAAGTTTTAGTCAAACACCATACAGCATATTTAGGTTGATTTTTAATTTTGCACTCATAGTTTTCTTTGTGGGATATTCTGTTTGCTAGTGCAGGTGCTTTGCCACTGCATCTGCTCTGCTCCAATCATATGCATCAATGGTTGCATCTGCGTTAATAATAAAACAGTAAAAATCCAACCATCAAAACTCAGTGTTTTTGTCTCCATGTCTGCTTGCCTTTTCGGATGTGATGGCCTCAGTTTGTTTGATTTTGAACACTTGGGATTTGAATTTGCATCAGTCATCATAATAACCATTGAATGTTATGTATTCTGTTATTTTCACAAATCAAGAGCCGTAAGAAAGAGCTTTGCCACTAAAATTGTCTAATATTTACAAAATTAAACCTGAATCGCTAGTAAAAATGGATACCAAAATGCACTGAAAAACAGATTCAGCATGTTTGACCTTTTTCCTAATCACATGCCAAAACGCACAGTGCAACCATTCACGCAACAGATCGGATCCCATGCAGTGGAAAACCACCCTAATCAAAGCATCCACAAGGCAGTGACAGAAAATAGTGATTTTGTGCACATACATTATAAAAAAAAGGGTAGGTCTTATTTTTGATGCTATAAAAGAAGCATATGACATTTATTATGCTGCACTTTTTATTACAGTTTATAATGGGTAAAAATTACATGTTGATGGATAGGTGTTGGTCACATCAGGGTTAAATTAGGATCAAATGGAACACGCTATGTACAGCAGCATGCTGATGTTGGTCTAGTGGCATGGTACATGATTGTGTGACACTGTTTTGCTCAGGCCTTTCGGAAGTTTGACAATGTTTAAATGTTAAAACAAAAAATGAAGTGTTTGAGACATGTAGTCTGGCTGAAAATGTCTCCAAAATGAACCGTTTAACATCAGTTTCCTTTTTCCATGTACGTGAACCCCAGGAGGTGAGTGCCAGCATGGTGTAACTTTGGTACAGATTGACCAGTACCCTGTAAGGTCTGCGTCAGCTGCATCTTTATAATGGGCATGTGTATGGAAGAAAGCTGAATGTTCCTTGTGTGCATGGATCAATAAGAAGGAGAATTTACTGTAGATCTACATTAAAGTGTGAACATTTAAATTGTGTCTACCAACCTTTCAGTATTCCAACAATGTCTTTGTGGCTGTGTAAATATTAGGTTAGATAATCCATTTGCCTTCAATGTCTAAAAGAATTGGCTTCACAACCACAGAAAAGCTATTGTAAAGACTTAAACTTTTGGATTTATCCAGACTAACAGCTCTTAGCTACCTCATAACATCAAAGTACAAAGGGGAGGAGTCCAAAGCCACTTGAATGCAGACAGAAATAAATCAATTGTTATTAGTTTATAAATCTTATCAATAGAAGTTCCATTCAAGTTGCACTTACTTTTATACTCCCTGCCTCAAAGACTTGACTCCACAAACACAACTATTACAAAGGCATTAACTTGTGTATTTATCTGGAGTAACTACTCAAGAGCTTCCTCCATAACATTGAAGTGGGAGGTAAGGAGTCCAAAGGCAGTTAAATGCAAAAAGCAATGTGAACTGATATTAGTTTATCTTGATAGAAGTCCTATTCAAGTTGCACTTACTTTCGTTAAAAAAAAATAGCCACCCAAGAGAAGCAGTTGGTGTTGCCAATATTTTGGAGGTGAAAACATAAAGGGAGGTAATTTGAGCAAAGCTACATTCAGCATTAAAAATAGTACCTCATCATGTTCATGTGGGGAAAATAATAAAAACTGCTCAAAAGTCACTATTTAATGTACTTAAATAGTCTGCCTTGATTGTTGTCATGCACAATTCTGAGGATAAAATAAACGTAGGGTATCTGTATAAACCAAAGTTCCCTGGAAAACATTGAAGTTAGTATTGATAATATACAGTGAGACTTAACTTGAACTTTTGTAACCAGTAGTGTATAAATGATGTACATGAATCTTCTTGGTGTGGGACAAACCTGGGTGTCAAGTCAGCCAAATGTTGTACACATTTACTTCCCAGAAAACTTGTGCTTTTATGCAAAACCAACATGTAGGTATTTTCAATTTCAAATTTCATTTTAGATACATATATGTTTCTTTAGTTTCAACATATATTATAAACAGCAATAGAAAGACAACACAAGTGTTGATGAGAGAATACATGTGATACATCAAATTGCCAGACCAGTTTGATCCTTTGCTGAACTCATCAGAGGCTAGTAAGTTCTGTACTAACCACCGAGCAAACAGCAATATTTATGATTTCCATTTACAGGGAGTTGGTCTCTGCTCCAACTCTTCTCTGTGATTGAGCGCAAATTGAATTCTACATTCGCTATGTTAGTCTTTTAAAGTGCAGTAAAACATTGCTACAGGTATCTATAGACAATGTAACTCTATTATGATGTAAACACATCATTCACATATTGGATCCTAGTCTGCTGGACAGCAGGGTTTAAAAAACGTATACTCAAATGCAATTGATAACAGACTGGGCTGATACTTTTCTGTTGTTTGTGACCGGGAAGGGTTGTGTATTTTATCTTTTTGGTGACCATAATGGAAAGTGGCATTGATGGTGTGTTTTGCTCATCACAGAAACTGTGTATGGGAAATTCTTAATTTGACCACGAAAAGTAAGTTGTTTACCTAAATGTTTTAATTACTCAACATAGAGTTGCAGACTACAGGTTGTATGTTTAATTGAAAACTTTGTCTATACATGTACATGTATTAATATTCAGTGAAAAACAACAGTATTGTGGTCTAAAATTACTTGAAGTCAACAAAGGTGCCGGATTACACTGCATGTTGTCCACTCTCAGGTGATTTATACCTATTGGTAATTTTATTGTTAATTATGAGAGTTGTAGGAGATCTGTAATGAAAGCTGCCATGTGTACACATCAACATTTTTCCGTGGCATGGGTTGCAATCCTGGGCAGGGAAACCTGATGACTCAGTCAGTCTTGATGTTTTAACCCATGGAGAGGAAAAGGCTTGGAAGGTCAAAGCAGTTGAGTGGGGCACTGTACTTACTAAGCCAAGCCAAACAGGATATAGAAAGATAAATACTTTGGTCTGCTATGCAAGCAAGCTATTGGCTTGGCTGCAAATGAGCAAAACTTTTAAGTTGGACAGTGATGACTAAAACCAGAACATAATATGAGTGAATAACTATGTGCTTAGCAAACTTGAAGTGTCGTTATACATGATACCCATGTGCACATTTTTGTGCAAGTTATCCACATCCGGAAGTGTAAAACAAATTTGCACTGGTAATATTAGTTAATGGGATTTTCTCAAGTGTATTGGTTAGTTCTTAATCTTATTTATCAGGAAGAATATACACACACACATCAGCAGTCAGGTGAGAAATTTGACCTTGTATGTTGTATGCAGCACTTGATAAAATGAGCTCAGAGCTGCATGTTAGAAGGTATATGGTCCCTGGGTGGACATACAAAACTGTCACATGATGCCAAACTTTGAGCCATTTTTCCTGCTAGTAGCCTTTCTGCATTGTTGCATATCACTATTTTGATTGGCTGCAAGTGTATTGGCCTTATTCTCTGGAGTAATTATGCCCCCTCCCAATGAAGCAGGGCCATATAGTAATCACTTTTTCTGTGCATGTGTGCCTGTGCATCATAGATTTGGAGAAGTCCTTCCCCCAGGTTGTTTTGCCCCACATTGCAGGTAAAAATCAGTGCAATGATTATTTTGTATGTGCTGAAGGTGCAAAGTTCCTTGTGCAAACAGATGGAACATGGAAGGGAAGGACTTGGTCCAGATTAATATCGATATGCAGTGCCTCCTGTTGAGGGAAAAAATTTGCTCTGTGCTATTATTGGGTCTGTACAGGGGTTTCTTTTGATTGTGACGTCATTCATGTACTGATCGTAAACATGGAGAAATGATCGAAGCTAGATGGGATTCCCCTTTCCTGGGAAGACGCATGCACTTGCACCCGCAGGTGGCTAGCAATTGCAGATCTCAGTCTGTACCAAGTCCTTCACTGCTGGGCTTGTATGTTTGCCCAAGGAACTCTGTGCTTTCGGCGCATGCAAAATATTCATTGCACTTGGTTTTTACTACCGATGTGGGAAAAAACAACCGGACGCAAGGACTTCTCCAAGTCTATATGAATCTGTTACACTTTGTGTCCTGGAAACTATCTTGTCATTTGGCGTAGAATCATGAAACTGGCCAACATGTATATATATCTGGAGACTAGGGTGTCACTGTTTCATGCACAAAATAGGTCACTAGGTCAAGTATCTAGGTTTCAGTGACTTATCCTTGTATCGTGTTCTGGCAATAATTCTTTCCTCTTTTACTTAGATTCATGAATTTTTTACACACATATATGTATCTGGAGACCAGGGTACATGTATATCGTGCACCAAAAGTAAGTCACTAGGTAAGGCATCTTGGTCACTGACATATCCTCATATCATATTGTGTTGGGACTTATTGTCATTCTTAAGTTAGATTGATGAAACTTAACACCCATATTTGTGAAACACAAAAAGAGTTGTCACTAGGACAAATATCTAGGTCACAGTGGCCTCATAGCTTACTGTGCCAGGGCCATAATTCCTTCCGTCTTTAACGTTGATTGATGAAACTTTGCATGCATGTGTATTTGAAGACAAGAATGTGTCATGCACAAAAGTGAGGTTACTAGATCAAGGATCTAGACCACCTTAACCATTCCTCATATTATGTACTGGTCATAATTCCCTTTCATTTTTAACTTAGTTTTATTTTAAGCTTTACACACATTTGTGTCAGGAGACAGGGGTGTGTCATGTCCAAAAGATAGATCAGAAGGTCAAGTATTTGGAGTGACATATGTCCTCATATTGTGTCCAAGGTATCATTCCTGTCATTTTTATCTTTGATTGATAAAACTTGCCACATATGTATCTGGAGACAACAGTGTGCTCAAAGATTAGGTCATTAGGTCAAAAGTATTTTAAGTCATATTGACATATCCTCATACAGTGTCTAGGCTATAATGCCTTCTATCTTCAACTTAATTTTATTAAACTGTATACAGATGTGTATCTAGAGACAAGTGTATGTCATATACAAAAATAGGTCACTAGGTCAAGCAGGCCTATCTAGGTCACTGTGACATTCTTCTCATATCATGTCTGGGCTATAAATTCTTTCATCTTTAAGTTAGATTGATGAAACTTTACACATATGTATCTGGAGACAAAGGTGTGTCATGCTCAAAAAGTTGGTCATTTCTCATATCCTCTCTGGCCTATAATTTCTTTTTTTTTTTTTTTTAGTCAGATTGATGAAACTTTACACATGTATATGGACACAAGGGTTTGTCATGCACAAAAAGTATGTCACTAGTTCAAATATCTAGGTCACAGTAACATAGCCTTTTCATATTGTGTCTGGGTTACTATTCCTTTCATCTTTAACTTAGTTTTATAAAAATGAACTGTATCTTGACCTAATGGTATACATGTATCATGTATCAAAACTAGGCCACTAGGTCAAGTGTCTGGGTCACAGCACTTTATACAATCATGTAAAACCACAATATATTTGCGTTTGTCCCCTAATTTTTCTGGTATGTGACTTAGTTTCATGAAACATTAAAGACAGCTGAGACTGACCTAACTGTGTCGCGCATAAAAAATAAGTCACAACTTTACGAATCAAGTGGATCTGCCCATGGCAAGAGGATCTGGAACACTTGTCACAAAAAATTATCCACCACTATAAATTCAGAAGCTGACCATCAGGTCTCCTTAATGAAACCTTGAAGAAGGAGAATGGATTGGAAAGAAACTCCTTCCTGCAGCAGAGGCCACCAGAGAGTACAAGGCAGACTAGCCAAAACAAACTGTTCATGATCTAATAAAAGAAGGGAAAAAAAAACCTGTTCATGATCACACAGTACCATCCCACTCTACCTTTGGTGAAAACATTAAAGACAACTTGAGCATCATCCAAGCATCAGATAAAAACCACCAGATCGTTTTATTCAAGGTTCAGGGCCACTTCCAGGATGCTTTTCATTTTGTGATATTTCTGTGGATTGCAACTTTATTGGAGCAGAATGTCAAACCTGTGAGCAAAGCAGTGACTGTGATAGTTTTTCCTCACCTCAGATAGATTTGAAAAGAATTGAACTAACTGTGTGAGTGAGTTCTCCTGGAGGTGATATTTTGGAGGAAAGTGATTCTGAATCTGTGGACTTTGTGTGCCACTTTTCAACCCCTGCAAGCATGTCACTGGAACAAACTGAACAAAATCTTAATGACATGATGGAGCAAGTCAAAGTGACCTTTTTCCAAGACATTGTAAAACTGATTACATGTATTGATACAGTTGATGAGTGCATGAGTGTAATTGATTCACAACTAGTTGCTCTCAAACAACACACCCAAGTACAGATGAAATCTATGGTTCATAATGAACAGTATTCCAGGAAATCCAACATTCAAATTTTTGGCCTAAAAGAAGAGCCAAATGAAGATCCAGTTATGAGTAGCCACAGTACTGACTCTTTTTTAAAATAAACTGAACACAACTCTAGCCGAGAAAGACATGATGCAGTCCACAAACTGCATGGGCAGGAAAGATTCAGATATAAGCTTCTCGCCATGATTGTCAAGTTCCTGGGACCATCACATAAATTTGAGGTGATGAGAGCCAGGGGACAACTTAAAGGTACAAGGCTGAAATTTGTGGATGACTTGTACAGAGGTATTTTGGCCCTCTACAACAGAGTTTGACAAGATGAGCATGTTGCTGAGGCTTAGACATGCGATGGCAAGGCTTTTTTCAAGACTCCATTTTCACTTAAAGTTTATCAAATCAAGTAGGGGCAGCTTGCTGAGGAAGTCGTCAATGCTGGAAGTGGTGACTAATAGTTTGTTGAGGAAGTCATCAATGCTGGAAGTGGTGACTAATGTGTGAGGTCTGCATTTGCTGTTCTCTTGACAGCTGGTTTTTGAACACTCTTCACATGTTTATGAAGACCTTTAGTGATACCTGTGCAGCTGGGACAAAATATAAGTGGCTGTACACCTGAGACTTGTGATGCTGCAGCTGATCTTGGACTTTTTGTTATCTTTTGTTTTATTTTAGTTTTTTTTTCCTCACTTTTTTTTCCCTTTTATTGTGTTGCATGACGACTCTCCACAATTGAACAGGTAACAAGGGTCATCATCATTATTAGTATTAGCAATACTTACCTGAGTGGCTGTGTATACAGTGCTTCCATGCATGTGACTTTGTGATGCTGCAGCTGACATTGTTTTGGCTTAGGCCCTTAACACACAGAAGAACTATACATGTACTCATTACTACCAGTACTTACCTGTGAGACTGTGGTGTAAAGAGGCACCATACATACTCACGACTTGATGTTTCAGCTGAAAATTTATATTAGTTCACCTTCAGAACAAAGTTGTTTAAGAATCACAATGTAGCAGCCTTGTGCAGTGATTATACAGCCACATGTATGACTTGGTCTGATTATAGGACATCCATCCATTCCAGTGTAGCATGCAGGTTCTTCATTATTTTTCACTCTTTATTTGCCATGAAATGCAGCACTTTACAGTGTCCTAGCCATCTGACTATGCTTGCACTTTATCAGATAGAACTTTTTAAAATTGTGCTGTCAAAAGGCAGACATTGTTAGGAGATTTACATTTATTTTCTCCACCCATCAGATTTACAAACACATGGGTTTTATTAAAATATAAATTACACTGAATAAAACCAAATAAAATCAGTGGGGTGGAGATGAGGTGTTGATATTTAACATAAATGTACCACCACCTTTGGAGGTGAGCAGGTCTGTAGAACTTCTAATGACACAAAATTTCTTGCACTCAGGAAACATGAATATTCCATAGTCATGTGTAACCCACATGTCTAGAACCACCTGTCATTAAGTATTGGTGAACCAATGAGCAAACACTTTGTTCACTGTATGATGTCGTCATGCCTATCCAAGACTGCCAATGTTGGTAACGTCCCTTGTTTACATGGCATCCTACACATGAAAAGATTCTCATGTCATGCAGTAAATGCTGTATCAGGTCTGCTGCAGAGTTTTGTTAATACATTTAGTTTCAAGGGTATCTATTTTTATGTTTTTTATGCAGTTTGGACCTTGCGCTTAGAATGTAAGTTCACTGCTTTATTCATATATTTCGTGTCAATGCCATGTTAAAAGCTTTTGTCATCATGTTCCTTATTTCCACACATTTATGAAGCATCTGGGAAACAAGTAAAATGAAAAACATAGCAAAATTGAATGAATTCACAGTAATTCAATTGGAGAACCACAGGTTTGCTCTACCTCTGAGTGTTGAACTGGAGGAAAATCAGTGATGTGGTGTGCATTTGTGTTTTAATACTGCCATGTGTGTTCAGAAGTTGAAATTATAGCTATTAGTAATGTGGCATCATTACACATGCAAATTGCATTGACTTGAAATGCAACAGGTCAGAATAAAGTGCCAAGTGGTTTATTCCACCAATGCAACCAAACACGTGAAGCCAAGCTTCTTTTCCAATTCGGCAGCAATTTATCTTTATGTGCATGGTCGGTAATGATATAGTTGAACTTATGTCAGCTGAGAACTTTTACATCTCATTCAAAGATTTGTAAAATGACCCACAATGTAGGCCCCTGTGTCAAACTTTTATGTTCATGGTGCATTGTACACATGACTAATGAACAATCACAGGTAGTCTGGTGCATCCACGCATTACTTAAAGTTTGGTGTCACAGATTTGAAATGTAAGTAATACAAAAGAATTGCAGTACTTTTTGTATTTTTAGTGTCTGAAACATTAACTGCAACACTGTGTACATCCATGTGTCATGAAAAACCGTCTGTTGTGCAACAGGACTTTTCATAGAACTTTTTATGCTGGTTATGGGTCCCATTCCTGGTGCAAATTATTCTGATTTCATACAGAATTCCCAAACTATGTAACTTATTCCTGGACTATATTCCCAGTTGCGTTTATGTCTTCCGAAAATGAAAGAGAAATGCCCTGTCCCTCACACCCAGGAACAGCGCTTTTCTTGTGAGACTGCTGTTAAATTTTTGCTTACAGAAATTGCTACTGTTAATGTGGCCTTGCTCACGACTGTTTTGTGTTCATGCGTGGCATGGTGGGTGTTTAAGTTAAGAGCACACAACTTTCAAGACAGGTGCTGCGGGCCTTTGAGAAATAAGGGTAAGACCCCTTTCTATGGTTTGGCAGTGTGACCAAATGAGATCAGAAATTTGACTAGGTTGAATAATTTGATGCATGCAGAGGCATACTTTACCTTGAATCCAACGGGGTGACAATACAAGAAAAGGGGGCAAATAAATGAGGATGTCTTTGTTTTGTCCTGAAACACAGAGAGAAATGACTGGTACTTGGGCTGTTCATGCTACTTTGTTTCATTAAATACCTGGGATAAATGAAATGGTTTATATCAGTGTAATTGGATGTGACGGTGAATACATCCCTTGTGGCCACTCATTGAATCGGCTGGACTACCAGAGGTATGTAATTTAAACCAGCTTGCCTAATTGTGTTGTTGATACCACCAGGATGTATGTGGCTAACAGTGACACTTTAAATGCACACAGGTAGTAAAGCGTATTGCCAAGTCTGGGAATACCAGTCAGTTATGTATTATCATGTCACTGATCAACAAAGGTCAATTGGAAAAAAATGACCTGACATGCTACAAAATTAAGTTTGT
Source organism: Hermodice carunculata (assembly GCA_964020975.1). Lineage (NCBI taxonomy): Eukaryota > Metazoa > Annelida > Polychaeta > Eunicida > Amphinomidae > Hermodice > Hermodice carunculata. The sequence continues at coordinate 26,936,205 of OZ026613.1, forward strand.
AGAAAATTTGATAAAAGCCAGATATATAGTTTCTATTTAAATTACCTTTGGTGGGGTCAATATTTTGTAATATATTGCATCTTTAAAACAGGTGTCAGTTTCAACTTAGAGATTCTAGAAGTTGCAACCGACACCCATTTGAAAGTTTTTGTACATGTATGTAAACTGCAGAGCTGTTTTCTTTTCTCCTTGTTTTTTGGGTGAATTTTCAAAAGTAATAAGTATTGTATCAAATTACTTGACTGCACATATATATATTTGTTTTTTTGTAATTGAATCATAGCCACTATGCTGATCATGGGCAGAGCTAGGCTTTCAAAATTTGGAAACAGTAATCACTGCACAATTCGACCTGACTCTTATATAATTCTGGTAAAATAAATTATCTATTTGCAAATTCCTTTAGTCAGATGAATGAAACATTAGCATTTGGCTAACTGACTTATGACACCAGCGGTCCCTGCATGCTGCAGTTGTTGGATATGAAATATGGTGACCATGAAACTGCTGCTTATCATGCAAGTCTGAAATCTTCCCTTACTCCTCTGAATAGAATTTAGATGTTGCCAGCAAGGTTAAGACTGAATTTTCATTCATGAGCTATCACATGTACATGGCTATAAATGTTATGGCCTTTAAGAGAACATCCAGGCAGCATAACAATCTGATGATGCCTGGAGGGACATGATGCAAGTGTTTTTCGTGGTTGTCACAAGAAACAAAAGAAGTTGCATACATATGACTAGAGCATTTACTGACCATAAGATTTACTCCGTGAGGTTGATTATTGTGTACTTCTTAAATACAGTTGTACATATTGTGACAATTAACTATGTTAATTATTGCAGTGAAAATTAGAGAGTATGAATGAAAAGAGGCAACCAATCAGAGAACCGAAAAATTCACCAGCAGTTCATGTCACTTAAATTGGGGAACCAACCAATAGGTGTGTCCAAAATGAGGCATGAGTTGGGTTCCCAAGTTGTTACCTCTTTACTCCTCACTGTGAATTTCAAAGCAACAGAGACAACACCAAAGCTGACAGTTTGCTGCAGTGAAAGTGCTTTGGATTTTCAAAAGAAAAGTGTTTGGAAAAGAAAAAGGTTTTGCTACATGGTTGCAGCATATAGAGTATACAAGATGGTCATAAAACCACATGGCAGGTACAGTGATCGGTACCCAATGACACTATGATCAACACTGCAGTGAACCAGGTATGAAGATGAATGTTGTTAGGTGCATGACCAAATTAATGCTTGCCAATATTGTGTGCAGCCACACTATTTTGTCAGTATAGTAGTCCCTGTCTTGACAGACCACCCCAACTACAGGCCCAATAATGGTCTCTCAAGACTGGTGGCCTCTTGTTAGAGGTATAGTAACATGGAAAAGGTAGCAGCGGGGATCTGCCAAGTGGTCTCTCCAGCCAGGTAGCCTCTCACTGGGGTGACCTGTCAAGACAGGGACTGCTGCATTGGTGTGACCATGGTTAATACCATAGGTGTCAACTCTCGATTTTGGTGGGAGTCTCTTGATATCAGGTACAGCTCTTGATAGGGTTTATGTTTTTGCAGTTTCTCCTGATTAAAAAAATATTGTCCTCTGAAAACCCCATTAAGGTCAATGTGACTGCAACTTTGAGCATCTTCAGCTCCTTTCTAAGTGCCCATATGAATGTTTGTATTCCTCATGGTTCTCTTGATGGATGCTGGCTTCATCAATTTCAATTGTTTTTTGGGGATGTTGGTTGTTTAAAGGTCAGTTTGTGTACAATCTTCCCCATGGAATTTTTGAAATGTTGATGCATATGCAATTTTTTGCTCATCATTTGAGAAAATTTCACATTTTTTTTTCACTTCCTATCAAGAGGAAATTAATGGTACATCAGCAACAAGAATGGTCATGTTTGACCAATTCATGCAAACCTGTAGCCCCTCCGTGCATCAAGAAAATAATCAAGGGGATGTCGTTGTTGACCACTGGCATAGAATAACCCCCGGATGAAGTCTGCCCCCCCCCCCCCCCCCCCCCCACCAAAAAAAAAAAGTTGCAAGCATCGTCTGTATCATTATACCCTGCCCACGAATTGGGGGGTGGGTGGGGTGTATATGATAATGGGCACCCTCCCTCCGTCTGTCCAAAACAAATTTTGTCTGGGCCATATCTTCTAAACTGTAAATGCTAGCCCTTTGAAATTTATTGAGTTTGTAGATCATAGGTAGTAAGTGTGCATAGGCTGTTTTGTGTGCCAAATGCTTACATTGATTAATTAACAAAAGTTCATTAGGCAACCTCCAGATCAGAAACAATTTTTTCCAGGCCATTTCTTGGGAACTATAAATGCTAGCTATTTGAAATTTTCAGCGTTGGTAGATCTTATGTAGGAAGTGTGTATGAGGTTGCACAGTGGTACCTGCCCTGAAGACCACCTCTCGTGAAAGACCGCACTAGTTTTTAAGACCGCCATTTCAAGACAATGGCCTTCAATTTCTTTGTAAGCTCACCTGCAGTGAAAGACCACCTGCCATATGTGACCACTTTTGTCTGGCTTTAAGGATGGTCTTAAATAACAGGTACCACTGTATTTATTGGACTGATTACTCTGTTTTTGTAAAATTGTAATTAATTAACACAGATCGTTAAGCACCGCAAAATCCCCTGCTCCGAAACAAATTTTGTCTGGGCCATATCTTCTAAAATATTAAAGCTAGCTCTTTCAGTTGGTGGATCATAGATAGTAGATATGCATAGGCATTGTTTGGTGTACCTTATTGCTTACATTAATTAATTGATTCACAAAATTTCATTCAGCACCTCCAGATCAGAAACAGTTCTGTTGGGGCCATATTGTTGGAGGTTATAAGTGCTAGTTCTTTTCAATTTTCAGGGTAAGTAGATCTTAGGCAGGAGGTGTGCACAGGATTTAATTTATTCAGCTGATTACTTTCTTTCATTAATTAATTAATAAAGATAGTTATGCACCTCAAAATCACCTGCATAATTTTGTCCGCGAGAAATCTTCTAAACTATAAATGCTAGCCCTTTGAAATTCATAGGGACAGGACATCTAAGGTAGTTGGTGTGCATAGGCATTGTTTTGTGTGCCGAATTACTTTCATTAGCCTAATTAATTAATCAACTAAGTTCATTCAGCAACTTCCAGATCTGAAACGATTTTGTCTAGGCCATATCTTTGGAACTATAAATGGTAGCCCTTCAGAATTTTCATGGTTGGTTGATTTCAGGTAGGAAGTGTGCATAAGCTTGAATTTGTTCAGCTGATTACATTCTTTCACTAAATAAATTAATTTACACAGATCATTAAGCAGTTCAAAATCATCTGCATAGTTTTTCCACGCAATTTCTTGGAAAGTATAATAAATGACCCATTAAAATTTGCAATGTGAGAACTTCGTATATTGAAGAAGTGCATAAGCATAGTCGTACATGGCTAATTATCCTCCATGATTAATTGATTAATTAACAAAGATCAATAAGCTTCAAGATCAGCCCTGCAAATGGAATTCTGTTCTATGCAATATCTACAAAAAGGATGTAATGGAAATTCATTAAACATGGAAACAACATGTTTCAAGGTAGATCATGTGTATTTACCACCATGATTATCATGGGCGGGGTATTTGGCCAGCGTCAGCAGCTACTTGTTTAATTTAAATTAGCACCAGAAGTGGCCGAATATTTGTAAGTTAATGTTGTGCTGGTACGCATTATAAATGGGAGCACTGAATTCTGTAGCTCTGACTGGTGGCCACTCTTTAGATCAAAATTTGCATGTAAAAATATTACAGAAGGCAAATAGAAGTTTCAATTTAATTTTGGCATTAAAGTGCTTGCAATGTTCTGCTCTGTCAGGTGTAGAATTCCCCAGGCTGAACAACAGTTGAGAAACTGGCAAACCATGTTGATATTGTACTAACACTTTTGCAGTTTGCTGCATTTTGCATGATTGCGGAGCACAGGTGGGTATCAAGTACAGAAAACCTCCATACAGTGGGCACCCTTGGGATTGGAGAAAAGTGTCCACTGTGAGGAGGTGCCCACTACAGAGAGGGTTGACCAAAGTGGGTAGATAGATAACCAGTTACCAGTAGTATAGATGATTACACAACACAAAAGATATACAATCATCAAGAGCTGACATAATGTCTGCTTTTCTTTTAACAATGTTGCCCACAGTTTCTTTCGATATGCCACACTCTGTAACAAGCTCTCTCTTTGATTTTCTCACAGGTTCTTAGAGTATTTCTGCAAGCTAATGCTATCAGAGTGTAAAAGTGACAGTTTGAGAAGAAAATAATCCAAATAGATGTACTGATTTTCTTTTTAATGGAACCTGTTAATGGAACCTCTCTGCAGGGGGCATCTCCCTACTATGGGCTGGTGCTACTTTAAATGTATTCTAAAATCTGCTATAGTGGGAATTTTTTACCAGAAAAAAAAAAAAAAGAAAATCAGTACACCTATTTGTATTATTTTCTTCTCAAACTGTCACTGTTGCAAAAGTGACAGTTTGGTATACATTTAAAGTACCAGCTGCCCGTAGTAGGGTGATGCCCCCTGCAGAGAGGTTCCATTAACATGTAGGTAATAAGGAAAATCAAACGGGACCGAAGAAAAGTGCCCATTGTAAGGAGGTGCCCACTGCAGAGAGGTGCCCACAAATGGGGGTTTTACTGTATGTATTCATAGGCAAACTACATGTACTGTAAATTGCTTTAATTTCAATGTACTCTTATTTTCGCTTATTTGGTTGATGGCACAAAACTTTGACAATGAAAACACAGTAAAATAGTAAATTAACATTGTTTGAATAGGAATTGGGTCCAAAACAGTGAAATCAAAACTACAGTGAAATGTCAAAAATACAAAATGTGAAAATTTATACCTGCAAAAATAAAGCAAGTTACAGTGTTTGGTCGTGGCCAGAATAATGAATAGCTTGCAGTTGAGTGGGACATTGGAGAATGTAATGCCTATGTTGGGGCCACAAATGAGCAAAGATTCTTTGGCTAAATGCAGCAAATTGGTGTCTCTTTTTGGATACATAAAGGTTCATCATGTATCAGGACTGGACTCTAGAGATTAGTTGACACTGAGGGAATACATTTGAATGCAATTTAAGGGCAACTTGATCTTTACAGATCAGTTTCAGGGGCCATTTTAAATGGTAAATGTATCAGACGCTTGTAAGTTACTATTCATGGTTTGGTGCTATTTTCTTGAATATGGAGTCACTGGACATGATGTGCAAGTTGCCATTCATGGTTTGGAACCATTTTCTTGAACATGCAGGCATGTGACATTGTCATATAAATATCAGATGATAAAATCTGTTTTTAAAGATACTACTTTTTCAGTGTTAATGAGATAAAATGAGGTGACTGTATGTAGTCAATCCCATGATACCTCCTGAAGACATGCTATTATCGTTGTTATAATTACATGTGCATGTTTCATAACACATTTTTCCATGTTTATGTTTTCATGTGGTTGTATGTTTTGAATGGTATATATACACAAGTGAATTGATATGTTTCCTTTAGAGAAGTATGCATTAACTGGGCATCACAAATGGTTAATTAGTATAGCAATACCACATACAGGAGTAACTAGCTTGTAAATTAATGGTACAGGAGTACCTGTCATGAAGACGACTTTGATGAGAGACCACCTGCCTTTTAAGACCACTTTTTAAGCCAATTTACTTAATACTTTTCTTGTTTGTACTTCTCATGAGAGACCACCTGTCTCATAAGACCTTATATTGATCCTCCCAAAGGGTGGTCTTTGGTGACAGGTACCACTATACCATGCCCCCAGCTCCCTATCTATTTACATGCAAGAAGAGGTAGATAAATTTAAAAGGGACTTTCTTTCCTACCTTACATGGAACATTACAATAAGTTCTCGTACATCGACAAGTGATGGCACCACTTCAACCACATATTAAAACAGTAGTGAGTGCCTCAAATGAGCACAGCATTGCCAACGTAGTGGAGGTATATTTTTGGCAGATTCCGAAATGGCGAGTGGCGGAAAAATTTTCAAAAACAGACATCAAAACATGCATTTTCGTGGAGTGTGAGGGTACTTAGATTCAAGTTTGAGTGGTGGCATATTTGCTAAACACGCTGCAAGAAGCAGAGCAGATCTGCCTTGAAAGTATCAATGTAAAAAGCAGATTACTTAAAATTTACCACATTATTTTTTTAGAATGACATTTGTAATAACTTGCGTGAGCCTCTTAGGGTAATTCGGGAGTCTGGAGATAAGACAGCACATGCCTGAATTTTCGTGAGACTCCTGAATCATTCGGTAGGGCTGCCAACACTGTGAGCATCATCCACCAAATGTAGCTGTTTTGGTGTCACATTGTGAATACAGTTTTAAAGGCATCGGAGACTGGACTAGATTAGTTGTTGCTGATGAAACACATTTGAATGCAGTGTAGGCCGGGCAAATGATATTTTACTGCTAGATCAGTCTAGGGGGCATTTGAAATGGCAAGAAAGGCTTGCAAGTTACATTACGGTTTAAGATTTTGTGCCATTTTCTTGTACATTATGCACATGGAAGTTACTTTTCATGGTTTGGAACCATTTTCTCAAACATGGAGGCACATGACGTATGCAGTATGCTGCTACTTTTATATACAACAAGACGGAAGGTACTCCCAACTACTATACCCTCTCATCCCATGGGACTCCTTAATTTAGGTGGGTTGGTAAAACAGTCCCATACCAGACTATTCAATTCAGATTAAAAGATAATAGCGTGCTGAGTTGGAATCTTGGTCAGGCTTAGTTCTTCACCACATTTCCTGCAAATTACCCAAAAATTTTATCTAAGCCAACCACTGTTGCCATTAAATGCTCATGAAACATCATACACTTGTATGTCAGGATGATGTGACATGTGTGACTTATTGCTGGTTCCTATCCACACACAGGGGCATCAGGAAATAATTTAGCAACATTACTTTCATTGAAGTTCATTGTCTGAAAAGTATGGTATTGGAACTCCCAGTTTTCTACCCCTTGGCCCAAAAGGCAGGTGGGGTATTGTTGTCACCTGTGCGTCCATCCCTCCATGCATTGTTAACGCCATATCTCCAAAAAAACTCATTTTACGAAGACCAAATTTTTATCACAGGGGGCCATTGAGGTGCTGCAGGTGCCTATTGACAAGTAGGTCACTAGGTCACATATTGAGGTCACAGTACTATATTGAAGAAAAAACTGCGTTAACACAATATCTGAAAAAATATTAATTGAAGCTTCATCAATTATTTATGATAGTTGGTCTTAGGGAATCCTCAGATGCCTAGCGAAAACTAGGTCACTGGGTCACATACTTAGGTCACAGTGCTGCATTGAAGAAAAATGACCATACCATATCTTCAAATATTAAATTACTCATTGTAGCTGCACCAACTATTTATGACAGTTGTTCCTAAGGATACCTCAGACAACTAGTGAAAACTAGGTCACTGGGTCACATGGTTAGGTCACAGTGCTGCATTGAAGAAAAACGGCCTTGCCATGATGTCTCTGCTCATTGCATTTGCACCAAACTTTGTCATTAGGTCAAACAGAAGTAACCTTGACCTACCAGAGGGGTATTGTTACCTACAGGTCCGTCCGTCTGTCCATCCTGGCCAAGGGGTTTTTGGTCACTGATCGGTTTCTAGTTTTTTCAGTACTTTCAAATTTATAAGGTTGGAGTTCCAGGGACACAAAACCCTGAGTCGTATGAATAAATCATGGCAAAATATCGTCAGAAACCACTTTTCTTTCGGGTGTTCATGTGATTTAATCAGGTGACAGATATATATATATATATATATATATATATATATATATATATATATATATATATATATATATATATATATATATATATTGTGGTAGCAAAAGTTCATAGGCCGTATCTTTCAATATTAAATGCTATTTGGAAATGACATCAAGCTTGAAGAATATTTATAGATTTTTTTGTTGTGGCAAGAAAAGTTCACCAACCATATTCTATAATCCTACTCTATTGTATCCTGTGAACCCACATCTATGCAGAAACCATGTTGAAAATGTATGTGGATTTCTCTGTATGCAAAGTCTAACTATCTGAAGCAAATTAGATGATCTTATTTCAACAGTGGACAAATATTTTAGATTACAATCTTTAAGCCCACTTTAGGTCAGCGGGCTCCCTTCGTATGCTCTCGGGTCAACCTCATACAGTGGTTCATAGATTCTTTTGATGTGGTAAACTATTTAAGATGTGTTGAAGGGCATCATGCAGTCATGTTAGTTGTTGCATACCAGGGACGCTAAGCCAAAATTACTACACTGAACTGAAGGGTATATAGTATAAAGTCTTGGAGCTTAAAGGATCCAAAAGAGGATTAAATGGGACCAGAGTCAGTTGAGTTCAACAATGGAAAGCTGATTTGAAAAAAATTCAAGTAGACTTGTTGATGACAATATTTGTAGAAGGCTACAAATATGGCTACAAACAATTTGTTCAAAGTCTAAGGAGAAAGGCTTTTACATCATAAGGCCACACTCATTGAATTTTGATTTTTGTAGACTCTGTGACCAAAATGTGAAAATGTGAGATCTGCTTCAAAGAAGTTTACATCAATGGTGTTACTGGTAATATTGACAGGAAAGTAATCTTTGTTATTTTGATTCTGGCAAGTAAATTTAAGTTAGCCTGAAATGAGTAGAATCTATACATATCAGACAAAGAGGTAGAAAATAAACTGTTTGTAAAATTATTATTTCCCACTTGTAGATGGTATGAACAAAGAGCCTGTGACACAAGGAAAAAGTGATGTAGCCTTGAATAGTATGTACACTGTCTTAAACTCTTAAGAATGAAAAAAGCAAGTACAAATTTACTTTGTGGATAGAATGCCATTGTATTTCGACTGAGGACACAGGACAAACATCATACACATTTTATTTCGCCCACTTCAACTGACATTAAAAACACTTGCAACTGCAACGAGATAAAGGGGTATTAAGATCAAACATGAACTATGCAAGGTTGCCATCACCAATGAGGCTTTACTCTCTTTGCCATAATTGATTTCTGCATTTATAAGGTACACAAACTTCTTTCTGCTTGGCTCCAGTGCCACTGCTTTGATACTGAAAACTCAATGTGTGTACTAAATGACTGATAAGACTCAGATTACCGGGTACTTAAAATCTTTTGCCAAGAATTTTTACATCTTGAAAGGCAGTACTAGAGTGAAACTTTTAATCATAGAGGTGAACCTAAAAGTAATTCTTTACTGTGAACACAAACAAAAGATTTGTTGTAAAATTGTATATCAGTGTTTTTTTTTTTTTTTTTTTTGTTGAAATGAACATGCTAGAAACCAATTTTGTTTCCACTTGGAGAGGTAAAGAAGGATGCAGGGCAGCTTTCACCACATTCAGAAGCTGAAAATAATGGCACTTGTATGGCTCATTGGCAGGCAACACAGACAGAGCACAGGGACCACTTCATCAGTGTAACATAAACAAAGAAGTGTAACACTTCTAACATAGTGTCCTTTTCAGCTCTGCTGACCTAAGGTCGTGGAGCTTATAGCATCACTCAAGTCCGTCTGTCTGGCCGTCTGTAAACTTTCGGGTTGTGAGCGCGTTGTCATAAAAAGTTTTGATGTTAGCCTTACACAACTTTCAGGATGTAAATAGTGTATGAAAATATAGGTTCCTTTCAATATTGGTGGCACCACCTACAATACGTAATATATGGGTCTAAATGTGAAAAAAATCTTGTGAACACTCTAGCCTATTCAATTTTTGGTGGATCTTCACCAAACGTAGTGGGATTCTGGGGGAGATCAGGGATCAAAGTCTAAGTTACTAGTGCTGCTGGTGGTGCTACCTATAATTTATTGGAAATTAAGAGCCAGAATGTGTTTTTAAGATATAAAATTCTATGTTTGGAAAAGTAATTGGATTAGACTTGCCAAATTTATAGGATATATAGAGCATGTCCAGTGCTATAGTGTAATGTAATGTGAGTGACCTTGACATATTTTTGTGAGGTCACCAGTCCTGTAAAGTTGAAAGAGGTGATTTTGTAATGGCAGGGTGTAGCTTGGACATCAATGGCAATGTCAGGACAGCACCAGGCCTATGGACCTCTTGTATTACGTAATCTGTGTGACCTTGATCTTCTGTCCCAAGGTCACTGAGGCCATAAAATAAAGGAATATAGTTAAAACACGGCAAGGGTATGGTCCTGAGGAACTAGTGCGACCGGTTTCGTTCCTTGTGGAACTCTTCAGGCACGATGTCAGTTAAACCCCCTGATAATGCGTTCCACTATGTAGTGTGAGATGTGGTACAGTTCCCACGTGTAAAGTGCGGAATAAAAAAAAAACAACATAAAATGAAGGACTCACTGATTTTTGTCTTGGCACATGCAACAATGTCCATCACAGAAATTGCACAAATAAGCTATGATTACATGTGGAGCGAAGTGCCATCTGGTGGACAGTTTATACACTAAATGTTCATAAACTTATTATATTCAGAAGCCACTTGAGGACTTGCAACTTTGAAATGAAGATGCAGGTGCAATATAGCCATGGTGCCGGCAGAGCATTAGGCCCATGGGCCTCTTGTTTCAAGGTACATATGTGTCAAAATTCAAAATATCCTATACCCCCCCTCCCCCTGGAATGAACACCGGCTGTGTTTACTTATTAATTGTATTGTTGGGTGTCATAAGACAAATAATAATTGCAGCCTATCCTGTGGAATGTAAAACAATACCAGTCGATTTTCAGTTGCAGGATTTTCAAAAAGGAGACACAGAAATTTAGATTTAATACTTGAGGAGAAAAACTTGATTACCATGCATGCATATCAGGTTTGTTTGAAATCAGCATATGAATGAAGAGGTCAAGGATGGAATTAAATGAAAAGGAGTGAGCTATACATGTGTAAACATTCACCTCCTGTGGTGCCACAGTGCAAGGGTTAAATATGACACCTCACAATTCAGTCCCCTGGCTGACCCGGTGCCCTTACAGTCTGTCCAATGGTCTTGATAGTCTCTTTCTTTTTCCTTCAGTATGAGCTTCATGTTCTCATGAAATTTGATGTTGCAGCTGTATGACAAAAGCTATTACACTGAAGGTTGTATTGCAAATAATGGAAAAGATTTGGGTCTCCTTGAGAGTGAGTGTTGGGGACTTAAAGGAACAGTGTATGTAAAGAACATTCAGTGGTGTATGTCAACAGGTATACATGTTAATATAAGGGTCAAGCCCTTGTACATGTACACCTATCAGTGAGCACTTCATTGTGACTGATAAGATTATATGTAGTGAGAATGCTTGTAGAATAAGAATGTAATTAACCATTTAATCTCTGTTTTTCATGTTATGATTATGATTGCAAGTAGGTTTGAGCATCTTTGCTACCAATTGTGGTGGCTGGAGAAAAAAAGTGTTTTCACCTAGAATTAAATTAACATTTTAAGCTCCAGTTTTAGCTCTATGTCAGGCACCAGAGCTTATAAAATCTGCTTACAAAGTGTCTGTCATCCATCTGTCCTTCTGTCCATTACATAAAACGACATCTCAAAAGTTGTTGCATAGAATGCTTCAATTTTACACATAGATGTTCCCCCATATAAGCCTCTAGCAAGGAGATAAGGATGCAATATTTTTTTTCCATTTTTGATAAAGTTTCTGAAGTTATTTTAAATAAAAAAAAAAAATTAAAATAGTTTCCGTTGCTTCTTCACTTCTTTATTCATGAACTGCACCACTGCTTTGATATTGCATTGGCTCCCTGGGGGATCATCAGGTGGCACTAAAATCTTAGCTTTTGACTTCTCCAGAATGGCTAAACAGAATTGTTTAAAATTTTATCAGAGTATAATCTTACTAAAGCTTATGAAAGTTTGTGAAAATGATGAGGATATGTTAATAGTTGATGACGTAATGGAATGTAAAACTTTTGGTCCATGTGTTGCTACTACTGTACATGTCTTACAGTCCAGCAGTATGGTGCATGTGTTGCAACATTATCAAAACAGGGATAGCTAGGGAACACTTGACTTTACACACCGATGCTCCCCAGGTGGGTTGCTACCAGCTTTGTGTAGATGGTGATGCAATACATGTATATTATTATTAGTATTATTATTATTTTTATTTATTTACTCTTAATGTTTTAAATGTATGTTTTCTGTGTGTCAAGACAATTTTTGACTTCTCTAGAGTTACCAGAATTGCTTACAATTTTATCAGAATATGATTGGTCAAAAGGTGATGAAAGTTTGTGAAAGTGATGGGGATACATGTGCATCTATGTTCATTTTTGATGAAATTATGGGATATGTAACTTTGGAACCATGTGTTGGTAAGTGCTACCACTGCACAAATGATACAGTACATGTATTTTAATATAGCCGTCGGGAAGCCTGGAAGATGGAAAGTGATGGGATGGAAATTATTGCTATGTGTTGCATGATCTTGTCAGATAAGCTATCTGAGGCAGATGAGCAGCAGCAGAAAAGTACAGCTAACACAATAACAAACTATGATCAGTGTAGATGTTGTGGGACCACCTAATACTGTGGATAGTGAGTTTACAATATCCATAGGACTTGTCTGCTGAGCAGACTAAAGGCTGATCATCTTGAGGCCTTGCCATAAGAGGCAAGCGATCACTCCCCTTCATGCCCATACACACCTAAAACACCTCAGGTTTGCAGTAGGTCACTCATCGATGCAGCAGATTTTGTAAAGAGATAATATTGTCAGCTCCTTTGATAGCTTACCTGAACAGATTTCAGGTGAGCTATAAGCAGCTCACCAGTGCTTACTGGGGCCCTAGGTCTGGCCACCTCACATGCTGCTCGCTGCAATCACAGCAAATGGCTGTGTCTTTCACTCAGCCAGCTTTATGAGCTTGACAGGAAATGGATAATTAGTGAATTGGAAAGCCTTTTTAAAAAATTGAAATGCCTTGTAAAAATTTTACTCCACATGATTGGATTTGGTAGTTATGATGATGCATAATCATAAGTGATTACAAGCTGGTCTGGCCAGATTAGTTGATCAGTATGGGGGACTGTGTGGCAAGAAAGGGATATATTTATAAAGAAATATGCTTGAAATTCTGCAGCCTCACAAGCCACTCCAGCCAAATGTGACCAGAGAGTAAGATACATGTAAGCAGGCATGAGGCCACCATTACCATTACAAATGCTTGTTATAAGTAACTTAACTAAAAACTCTACCCTGTCTAGATAAAAGGTGGATGCAGTGCTCTGGGCACCCTTTGTTGGTATTGTCGCCATGCCTTTTGGTGTATTTTTTGTGGTTCATTCCACTATTCTGTCGTTTTTGTGTGAAATGTAAAATTATCAGCCCTACATATAGTGGATAGTAGGATTCAAGCTTGCTGTATTTCGCTCTGCTGACCATACATCAGAAAGCTTATATGATGACTTATATGGTCTCTTTGTTGGTAAACTTTTGCTTGTGAGCACGATACAGTCCACAATTTTCAAGGTAGTCCCATATAACTTTCAAAACTTGTCAAGTGTATAAAAATCTAGGTTGAGTTTGATATTGGTGGCGCCACCTGCAGTATTATGTAACATATGGGTCAAAATGTGAAAATCTTGTGACTGGTCTATAGGATCCGTAGTGTGTGATAGATGTTCATGAAATTTAGTGGCATTGTGGTGGAAGTCAAAGTTTCAGTTGCATATGATACTATTACTAATGGTGCCGCCTATAACGTGATGGAAATTGTGAACAAAATGTGTTGTTGAAAGATATATAAAATTCCATGTTTTGAATAATGATGAGTTACACATGCGATATTTATAGAATGAACAGATCATGTCCAGCTTGCTAATATTTTATATAATATCAGCGACCTTGACGTATTTTGTGGAGTCACCTGCCCTGTAATGTTAAAAGAGGTGATTTTGTAATGGTGGGCTGTAGCTTGGACATCAATGGCAAAGAGATTGAGCCTCCAGATCAAACTTGCACCAGAGTACATTGTACAGAACTCTACTTCGTGACCTACTTTTGGGTGACCATGGTCTAATGATTGTGTGACCATGAGCTATTTTCAAGGTCATTAAGCACATAAGCAAAGGACCTTTAATTCAATATAAAGATAAAGAATAGGGCAAATGGTACCAAATGTACCACAAATGTGTATCATGTGGAAATTTGATATTGCAAATATGGATGACCTTGATTAATTTCTCAAGGCTATCGAAGTAATGCTTTTCAGGAAATGATTTTTTTTGTGATGATCATCAGATTATATGTCAGCATAGCATTAGGCCCATAGGTCTTGTGTTTTTGTTTTTAATTATTTTTTATTTTTTGCTGATTTATTAGATCTGATGCATTGATGTATATATCTTGGTTTTGGTGGATCATGGGCCCATTCTTACTTTTAAACATTAATAGGAAAGTATCTGCAGTGTTTGTTCATTTTGATGTAGAATGATCTTGAGGGGTCAAACTTACATATTGGCTTAATTTGGCAGAAAATGTTCAGCTGTGCAGATTACTTTGTGCATAATGCACAGCAAGTACAGAGGCATGATGGTCCTGCATGGTTTTAGCAATACATGTACCTGTCAGATTTGCATGGCTATACAAAATTAGTTGATCTGTGTATCAATTCCACAGCACCTTGCTCCCACACATACTCATACAAATGAAAACATGACAAAAGTTAAGCAATTCATGCTAGGCCTATGCATGTACATGTGTTACCACAGACAAATGACATGTTCATGCATTTTCTACATGACTAGTTTCAGAACTGGTCTCTGGTTTCCCATCTATTCTCAAAAGGAGACATGTACTCCATGTAAGTGACACGTGCTTCACATCTTTCAAAATATATACTGTCTGAAAAACACTGTGATTTGCATTTTAACTTATCCAACTGCTTTATAAATGAGTTGAGCTCAATGTGCAACTTGCATCTGGAACAAGAGTGCAGTGACATCTGTAAATTGTTATAGCTGATTTAGCAGTGAAGGAATGGAAAGACCCTTAAACCTTTAACTTAGGTAATGTTCAGTCACGATCCAGCCCTTATGCAGGACCAACATCACTGCAGTATGAAAAGTCCTAGCTCAGATAGTCCTCAAAGTATCTGGAAAACAGTAAAATTCAATTGTGTGATCTTGGGAATCAGGTCATAGTCACTAATGTGCAGTTTAAACTTGGCATTTATGGTATTGGACCATGATCGTTTGCAATACTAAATTAAGTCCTATTTCAAATTGTTTTTGGGGAATTCATGAAAGGTCCTGCTTGAAGGGTCTAAATTTGAAAGTCATTAACGATAAGTTGAAAATTAGAATTTTGTTGAAATGGGTATATTTTTCTTCTATTTCATTTTACAAAGTACTGAGTATTCTCATTTTTTCAATTAGGCATACTGCAAACTGAACAAAAAAGATATAAAGAAGGTGGGTTTTAGTTCATGCTCTGTCAAATGAGCTTTGAAAACATTGCTTACATTTTGCATTCAGAATTAGTACCACAACCTAGAATGAACCAGAAACTTGGACCTGCATGGGTACTCATACACTTGGAAAGTGGCTCACTTTGCACTATCACAAAAGACAAGAGCTCATTTATGGGGGAAGTGTGCACACTTAAAGGATAATTTTGTCGTTAAGAATCATTGGATACATGATATATGAGTGTAAATCAGATTTGAAGGCAAGTGTTTCTATTTTTTGAGCTGTTGAAGTTGGAGAGTTATTTACACATACTGTGCTTTACTGCTTTATTTGCTTTGGGCAAATTATTTGCTTTGGCATTAAAATTGTGGACAGTTATATGTACATTGCTTTCTCCAGTGGCTTAGGCTACTTGCCAAACTCCTTAAGCACCCTGGATTCCCTTTGATGTTTCTATTTAAAAGTCAATAAAAAAACATAAATAGAGGAGAGGTCTCACATGGTGCTGTGAAAGTTCATGGACTCTGAAGGTTGAAGACAAGCATTTTCAATAAATGTAAACAGACCCATGACTTTACAGCTTGAGCTCTGTCAAGGTGATGGATCCCTTTCAGTTTTGGAATGAGGAAACAAAAGAAGAAGAGAGATAAGAGATCTAAAGCAAAATGAGCTGAAAAAATTATCTTATAATTTTGAAAAATAATGTCCAAAAATCCACATTGTCACAGACCCCTTTATGTAACTTACACCATCAATTTAATGGTGTAAGGAAAAATATTCATGGTAGCTGTACCAAATTTTTGTCACAGAAAGACCTTATGATGGACCAGGTTCCTATTGGAAACCAGCTTCCTCTGATTATTTTAAAACTTTTTATGAAACTTTTAATTTATTTATTTGAAGGCCATCTGAGTGAGGTCAACCCTGATGACATTACTGCGATATCTACAAAAATATTGACCACAGCTTTACCAATTTTTTTGGTCACAGATGTATCATGATGGGCCAGCTTCCTATTTAAAACCAGCTTCTTCTTTATATTTATAAACTTTATAAGTATTTATATTCAAGGCCGTCTGAG
The DNA here is from genome assembly GCA_964020975.1 of Hermodice carunculata. Classification (NCBI taxonomy): domain Eukaryota; kingdom Metazoa; phylum Annelida; class Polychaeta; order Eunicida; family Amphinomidae; genus Hermodice; species Hermodice carunculata. Next base: position 26,952,799 of record OZ026613.1, read on the forward strand.
TGGTGCACAAGGGTATGACCTTACCACAATATCTGAACAAGGATCCAGTGCAGCTTCACAATTTTTTTTCAGATATGCACATTATGGTGGGCCACATTCCTATTGAAAACCAGCTTCCTCTTATTATTTAAAACTTGGTTTGCAACTTTTGAAATATGTATTTAATGGCCTTCTGAGTGATGCACGATACAGTGGTCTCTGTCACCAGAACTTGCCCCCAAAACATATCCAAAACTGCTCTTTCATTTTATAGACACCAATATGGAAATTGTATGTAAAGTATTATACTTCGAAGTCTCAAAAAAAAATTGCAGAATTGAGGGAAAAAATATTGTGGATGCTGAAGGTAATCCGTTCTCTGAACACTATTTTTATAAATCTGTTTCCCGTAATTGGCTTATGATCCAGTTGGCTTCACATGGTTGGGTTTTGCTACTAAACCCATATGAGGTATGAACAGTGAAACCTCATTATAACGACACTCAGATATCTGACATATTCAATATAATGACACAAATATTCATGGGAAAAAGTTTATTTTCTTTGTTATTTGACTCATTTATCTGACATTTTCAGTTATCTGACACATTTCTTAGGGAATAGATGGTGTCATTATAACAAGTTTTCACTGTAAATGATTTGTTAATAATACAACTTCAAGATTTCCACTGGGAATGTTTGCCTTCAAGACAGCAGTGAATACTTTTCTTTTGGAGTCGAATTGGTTCATGGCATTTCTGTATACTTCAAGTATAAAAATCAGATTTAGCGACGGACCTTTTGGCAGTCAAATCCTGTCTTGTAGTTTGAAACTACATACATGTACACCTTACTCTTGGTGAGGATGCAAGCAAAGTATCGTATTTACAGAAATATGTGTTTATCATATTTGCCCATAAAGATTATTGTAGCTGTGGTTTATGGTTCTAGTTTGTGCAAGTGCTAATGGTGAAGATGAACTGTATGCACTCTTGGTTAATGCTTAAAAAGCAAGTTTGTAAAGTGTAACCAGGCAAGTGGCTGATGGCAAAGAGCAAAAAATAAAGGTTCTGAACTTAAAGGTTTCATTTGAAATGTGAAGAGCTACAGTACAACACATTGCACTTTAAACTCTGCGCATGAGATACTGAATACTGTAACCAGTAACACTATGGATAACTGATAATCTGTAATGTCCTGTTGTGTAAGTGACATCTTGTAAGGTTTGTTTGCATTTGTCACAGTTGGCTGTCGAGAAGACAGATCAGTGTCATGTTCTGGGGAAATGTGAACAGGATTGTGATGCTCAAATGTGGTAAGTGGAAAAAGATACAGGACAGGAAGAGGGTTGCCTTTAATAAGTACTCTTGCTTTATATTATCCCCACGGAGATGTAAAGCTCATGTGGGATACATGAGCAGTGATTGTGATTTTCACAAGTCATATGTAGTTCTAAGAGAGTTCATGAAATTATGATGAATATAAAATGTTGGCAGCTGATATTGACAGAACGTGTCCAGACTTCTATCCTCTCATTTCATGTTTGCTTTCATAAGAAAGTAGACAAGAGAATTTAAAAATTTAGTGGATGACTTGGCAAGGTTGGCTGCTTTCCCCTGACAGTGAGGAGAAAGGGTTCCAGTGTTTGAAGTCCAAGTGTTTGTGCTTTTTTTTCGAGCTCATGTGGGGTGGGGATGTATTACAAGATCTGGGCCTAAAGGAAGAGGCCCTGGTGATCTGCAAAATGTATGCAAGAAAGCAGGTGCATGTTCTCATTTGGATGCTGCATCCCTGGCTCTTGGTTCCAGCTGGTGCATGTCCTCATTATGTTTCCCCATGCAAGGGGGTTGGGGGACATATTGTTTTGTGCCTTGGTTTCTTCCGCTTCTTGTTCTTCTTCAACACGTTATGAAAGTGATAAACTCAAGAAAAATTTGACTTGGGAAGTTGAAATTTTTTGTGAATATGTTCCTATATAAGACCTTGTTAGGGATTACAAATTTGTGACCTTGACCTATTTTTCAAGGTCATGGGGGCATTTCATCTAAAATCGACGTGAAAGCAATAACTCTGCAAGGATTTCACTTAGGATGTTGAAATTCTGTCTGATTATATACCATGATACACACTAAATGGAGATTGTAGATGGGTGACCTTGACCTATTTCCAAGGTCACATGACCACCTTTTAAAAATAATTGCAGACACACTTGAAAAGGATTTGACTTAGGAGGTTGCAATTATGTGTGATTTATGTTTCCATAAAAGACTTTTATAAGACCTTGCTTGTGATTGCAGATATTTGACCCAGACCTATTTTTCAAGCTCACAAGCACTTCTTTGTTGCGAACGTGATAACTCAAGAGAGATTTGACTTGGGAAGTTGAAATTTTTTGTGAATATGTTTTTATGTAAGACCTTGCTTGCTATTGTAAATTGGTAACCTTGAAGTTTTTTCAAGGTCACATGGGTATTTTCATCTAAATTTGACGCAAAAGTGATAACTACACAAAGATTTGACTTAAGGGGTTGAAATTTTGTATGATTATGAACAAGTATAAGAACTAGGTTAAGTGCGGGGGGGGGGGGGGGACATATTGTTTTAGCGTCTGTTTCATCAGCTTCTTCTTTAACACATTGTTGTGAGTGCGATAACTCAAGAAAGATTTGACGTGGGAAATTGAATTTTTTGATGAATATGTTCCTATATATAAAACCTTGCTTGGGATTGCAATTGGTGACCTTGACCTATTTCTCAAGCTCACGTGGGCATTTTGTCTAACATTGACGTGAACCTGATAACTCTGTAAGGATTCCCATTACACTGCAAGGGCGCACAGAGTGACATTTGATTTTCTGTGGGAAAATCAGCCTGTTTTAAATAAGATATTGTCACCATGGGTCATGCTTCAAGTTGGTGCATATCCTCATGAGATAACTTTGTCAGTGAATTATGCTTTAAGATTGTACGTCCTCATGAGAATACTGTGCCCGTATAGTCTTAGCTTTAAGCTGAGACTTGTTCTCTTGAGGATACCGTGTCCCTGTTTTATCCATTAAGTTAGTAAATGTTCACATGAAGATACTGTACTCATGGTTTATGCTTTAAGTTGGTGCATGTCCTCATGAGGATACCGTGCATCAGAATCTAGTTTATGTCTTTATGGTGATAGTGTAAAGACCATTCAGGAAACATAAAAAGGAAAAAGACACATTAGGACCATGTAGATTGAAAAGAAAATACTTGTGATTTGTTACTTACTATATTTTTCTGCACATTGATCCAAAGATATCAAATTGAGTTGGGTGAAATTCCACAAGGTTGCTAAAATGACTGATGATATCATTCATATCATGGATACATTAGTAAAATGAAAGCCCAGTAACAGCTGCAAAAACACCCAATTTTAGGAAGAAATAGTGATAGCATGATATAGCAAGAACTTTTGCTGCACTAAAGATTTTTTTCAAACTTTGGTGTGGCAAAAGAAAAAGTTTGTGTAGATTTTCTGTTAAGATCCAAAATGTCTACGAAAACTAAGGGGCTACATTTATATATGCACAGATTTCAAAAGCACTAGACCATTTTATGCATAGGTGGCGGTGTCATACCTTTGCTTCCTTTAATGCACTATAAAAAGAGACAAAGATAAAAGAAGTAGTAAATATGTGTATAGGATTGTATACAATCTGTCAGTTAATGTTAAGAATGTGTGAACACTGCAATGTTTGAAAAAAAATAAGGAAGAAAAAAATATGGCAGTCCAAAAAAATGTTCACTAGATTGCTGGCAGTTAGTTAGCTTTGATTCTGAGAGGGAGGGGAAGGGAACAGTTTAAGAACTTGAATATATAGGTTTGTAGTGAGTGGATAAGTTCAAGACCTAGCTGTCAGCATGAAGACAATGATGAGAGGAGGCTAGGAGCCTCGAGCATGTGTGAAAACATCCATGGCAGGCAAGCAAAAAAAGGTACTTATCTTTTCCAAACTAACATCTGGATATTGTGAGAGTAGAAAAAACACCCAGATGTTATCATTGGCTATGGTAAGATTCATTGACAAATTTTGATGCTGTTGGTTAAGGTGGCCTAAATCCAAGTGAGAGTTGAGATCCTAAAAATATACTGAAATGACATGATTATAGTGGTATGACTTACTGTATGGTTGTCTTGTGGAGTGGGGCATACAATTGTTCACACTCAGAGTATGGAGTGAAATGATAAAATTTGCTGTCTCTGATTTACAACTGTGTACTGTTGAAATGCTGCAGGTGATACTGGTCTGCTTTCATAAATCTGTGAAGAAAAAAATTGTCCATAATTGCCTACAGAGATTCTGAACAAACGCTTAACTAAGGCACATGTTGGCTTAATTGTCATCAAAGCTTATAATAGAACTCAGACTGTAACACAAAATTAAATTCCTAGACTTCAGACAGCCAAATGTGTAATTTTACAGGCTGTTACTCAAGACGTACTCTGCATGTATGTCACAGTTTACCAGCATTATTATGTTCTGTCAAGTGTACTTGAGCAGGAAAAAGGAGAGTAAAATCTTGTTTCACCCCAATGATTCAGAATGTGTGGGTCTTCATCTTTAAGACTACAATTATTACTCAGCTGCTTTGAACCCTTTGTACATGTTTAAGTTAAAGATGATAACCATCTAGAAAATGAATACCTACATGTGTATATGGAACTGAGGCACAAATCATCCTTGATGATTGCACTCTCCTGTAGAACTAATTATGTTGCAGGTTTGATCTTGATATGGGTTACTTGAAGAAGACAAATTGTGATGTATAAATCATGATATCTTTAACATTGTATGCCTGGACGAACTATTGGCTACACGCCCTGTGGGTGCCCCACATCACACAGACTTAACCCTTTCTTGGTTGGAAAAGACTGAGCCACCATCTTTCTTTAGCACATGTATAGGTTAGGCACAGTGTCCACACCCTATGCTGAGGAAATGTGTTGACTTGGCACTTGCTGTTCCAGTAGATTGCATCTGCAATTTTCATTCAAAATGTTTTTGTGTAAGTGAGAAATTTAATCAGAATAGTAACTCGGACAATATATTACATCTTTGGTATAGAAAACAGTATTTTGTGTATGCTCATGAAAGTGATAGCCCCAAAGCATAACCAATTTCACAATTGGAATAGGTCTACTTCAGTGGCATTTTATGATATAAAAAATGTGTTGGGGTTCCCTGCCATCCCAAGCAAAGATTCATCATTACTTTAAAACAATAGATGTGTCAAAATGCTAACTGTCTCTGGTTGAAATTGGACCAGACTGAATGGTAAATTGGTTTGTAGGCCTACTACAATGGCCATTTAGGTGATAACTGTTCCTTTGTCTTGCAAAAGGTGATTCAGCTTGTTACTTTGATAATGGGCAATATAGGCTGTAAATCATAATGATTTTACATGTAGTGTTTAATAGAATTTTGGCTCTGCTGCCACAAAATATCTTATTTTAGCTACAGCTGTGCTACCCATTTGCTTTGAATTTTGGCAGCCGCACACATATTCTACAGGACCGGGAAATTTGTTTGATGTAAATATTGTGATCCCCTCCCATATTTGCTTATATCTAAGTGATGGATCCAAGGTCCATGGTTACCATTAAACACCAAAGGAAAACACATAGAGTTTCATCTGATGTTCTTAATTTGAACCTTGAGTGACCTTGAGAGGTCAAACTGACATATTGGCATATGTCTTGGTAATGATGGCTCCAAGACCCATGGTTACTATTAAACAAGAATAGGAAAACTCAATCCAGTGGTATGATATCCAGGTGGTGTTGATTTTGACCTTGGGTGACATTAAAAGATCAAAGTAAAGATCAAACTGATATATTTACTTTTGTCTTGATAATGATGACTGTGGAAGCATAATTAATTTGACATTCAACAATTTTGATTGATATTCAAAGTTTATAGTATCATAATTTACATCTCACAGTGGAACTAGGGAGATATATTTTAGTGTCCATTTCTTCCACTTCTTTTGCATGTTTTTCTTCACACTTGGTTTCTATGTGATGTCGTAAAGAATTCATTACAGCTTCATGAACCTTCAGAGAAGTATGTATGTAGGTGAGACTTACATCGGGAGTGTATTTGGGTGACCTTGACCTGATTGTGAAGGGCACAAGGCCAATTATATAAAATTGGTTTATATGCAATAACTACTGAAGAACTTATCAAAACTTGGTAGAAATATATGTCGGGAGAGATCTAGGTTGGAATAGTGTGTGTGTGTGTGGGGGGGGGGCACCTTGATCTAATTCTGAAGGTCACAGGGTCATGTGTTCAAAATCAGTTTCTCTGCAATAACTACTGAAAAACTGAACAGATCGTGATGAAATTTGATTGGATTGTGTATCTGGGTAGAAATGGATTGGGATTGTATCTAGGAAAAACTTGACATAATTCAAAAGGTCACAATTATGTGAAGTCAGTTTTCATGCAAAACTGCTGATAAGCTTCACAAAACTTAATAAAATGGAATGGAATTATGTATCTACATGTATATCATTTCTAGGTTGGGGCTGAAACAAGGTTAACTTGACCTAATTTTCAAAGTCAGAGGATCACTTATGTGAATTTCGTCTGTGTGTAGTTACTAGACTATAATAAAACTTGCTATTATTATGTACCTGGCAGAGATCTATGTCAGGATTATGTTTGGGTCACCTTCACTGGATTGTCAATGTGAAGGGCATATGACCACTTGTAATATATGAATCACAACGTAAAAATGTGAACGTTCAGCTCCCTACAGTTTTTGAGTTGAGTTTATATAGCTTTAAGGACTTACATGAATAAAGTGTATGGAAGTCTTCGTTCAGGTTGATATGGTGACACCTCCTGCAGTATATATTGGTCAAAATGTGAAAATCTTGTGAACACTGCAGCATCCTAACATTTAGTGGGATTGTGGAAGAGGTCAAAGGGCTCAGTTGTAAAGGATACTAGTGGTGCCACATGTAATTTGACAGAAACTATGAGTTAAAATGTTGCGAAAGATAATGAATTCCTTATCTCGAAAAATGACTGAATAAGACATGCCAAATTTATAGGACATATAGATCATGCCCAATGCTAAAATGTTATTTAAGTATCATTGACCACGGCATATTATTCTTTGTTGACCAAGCCTGTAAAGTTGAAAGAAGTGATTTTGTAATGGCAGGGTGTAGCTTGGATATTATGGCAAAGAAAATTCAACCTCCAGATCAATATTGCACTTGAGTACATTGCACATAAAAGTTAAAATGGTGACCTACTTTTTGGGGTCACCATGATCCAATGATTATAGAGTTTGGTGTTTGTCCTAGTTTATAGTTTTTCTTCAATAACTCGAAAAGTTATGTTACCTAATTTGAATGAACAGACCACATATTAATAGCTAGATGCAGAAGGCACATATTGAGTTAAATTATTTTTAATCCATATTGAAGTTTAAGGCCATGATGTTGCATCATGACCTTGACTTACATGTGGAGGTCATGGCAGGAATGCGTTTCAGGAAATGATCTTTTGCTGATGGTTATCAAATTGTATGTTAGCAGAAAATTAGGTCCATGGGCCTGTTGTTTTACTAAAGACACTTGTGTTTAAACAACAAACTCTGAATTACAAGTTTCATCTTTTGTGCAGACAGTTTCTGCAAAATTTGCTGTCAAGTCAGTCTATCGGTTCATTATGTCAGGAATGCATGTTTCTGTGATATTTGGCCTGAAAGTGAAGCCACTTTTCCAGGTGGACATTCCCTCAACAAAACTTTAAACTTGGTATGTAGGTGAAACCTAAAGTAGCAATGTAGCTGGCTGTCATGGACCTGATTCTCAAGGTCACAGGGTCACTGGTGTGAATTTCATTTCTATGCTGCGAAATATCAGCTATCTCCTTGAGACAGAATGTTCCATGAGGAGGCAATTGATTTTATCTTTGCAAAATCAGTAACTTTGAGTTTTTGCTGATGTGTTATTGTCATATGGGGATGCATAAATATTGTGTTCAGTAGAATTTTGGCTCTGCCCTACTACCTCAACAATAAATCCTATTTTTAATGTGGCTGTGCTTTCTATTCATCTATTGCTTTTGGCACACATACTGGACAGGTCAGGGGAAATATTCTGATATCAGCATTGCCATTTTTTTTAATGAGTTTTCATTTTTAATGAATTTTTAGATTATTTTTTATTTTGCTGACTGAGCAAATCTCACACTTTGGCTTATACCTTGACAATGGTGTGTTCTGGGTGTATGGTAATAGTTAACATCAAGCATTAATTGGAATAGTTAGACATTCAAAAATCTTGAGCAATTTTTAAGATCGCTAGGGGTCAACATACCAATAGTGATTTGTCTTGAGGGATATGTATTCATGGTTTTCATGCATTTGGCTGAAAATATCTGTCTAGTTTTTCAAGGTTTGAAATGTATGTTGATAACTTTATGGTCATTCTCAGGACTGTATAAGTTACAGAATTCAGCTTCTAGTGTATAACATATCAGATTCATTGGCAGGGGTCATTATGTATTTGCATTATTTTCAAAAGCATGCAGAGAGTACCTGTGGGTAGGGGTTGGGGGGACCTGTTTTGTTTCTGCAAAATGTAAAAATGTTAATCAATATCTAGGTCAAATCAGCAATAACAGCACCAAATTTTGGGAGGAGGGTAAATGAAAGAGTATTCTGAACATGATTGTGAACAGATTGACGTTTTTTTGAATGGCACCTTAGGATTTTTATTCTTCTATTACAGATTATGGTCTTCTAGAGCTAGTTAGGTCTGTGATTAAATTCCAAATATTTTGGGAAAAGATCTTTCGTGTAAATGTTGGAAATAATTGAAAATTAGTATCATTTAGTACACAGGAATGTGACTAGAAAATTATGCATACCAGATTAATCCCAAAAGGTGCATTTGATAATTTAGATCTGAAGACAAACTCAACATGTGTTGACTGAAGGGTTTACCTTTGCTGATGTAGAATATACTGAGTCAACAACATACCCTGGTATAGGATGAACGAGAAGCAATTTTCCCGTTTGGCCAAAAGGTTGAATACTGCAGTGAGTTTTGGCAGCATTGGTGCTTATTCAAACTGTGCCAATGGTGATTTCTGACTAAAACTTTTAAAAAGTAAAAATTGCTCTATCTGTGTAAAATAATGAACTACAAGAAAACTGGCACATGGATATCCACATTTCTGAAGTGATGCAGATGGGTGTCTCCTATCTGCAAAAACTTCAAATGCAACCCCATGTTGTGTCTGTATGCAATAAAAGAAATCTACAAGAAACAATTCCTGTTCTGTGCAGTTTGTTGAAGCAAAGTGCTACTGTTTCTCATTTCTGATCTTTTTCTCCTGTTTTAATGTTTTTATCAGTATTAATAGTAAAATACATGTACATATTCTATTCTATTCATTTAAACATATTTCACTTCCAAAAAGGTATTCTTTCTGTTGTCAAAATATGTTACAAAATGCCTTAAAATATAGAAAAGTTTAGCTGATTCTTACTTGTTTAACATAATGGCATTATGTGTTGTTATTATAGCTGAAATTTGGAGAAAACAAAATATTCAGGTGTCTGTGGAAATGAATTAGCCCAGAAATAATGTGTCTTGGTCTGGGCCACATTGTGCATGTTTCATCAATAGAAATGTGAGGCAACTCATCTTGAGTCTTCCAAGATTCAGTTGTTACTTGTGGAAAATTTAGCTGATTAAGATGTGTTATGCTGGAGCAAGGAAGTTATTTTTAGTTGCCTGATACCCAGAAGATAAGGAAAAAGTTGTTTTTTTTTTAAATATTTTTTTTTTTTAAAAATCCATGGTAATGGCTAACAGGTGAAAGATGAAAGGTGCTGATGCTTGACCCAAAAAAAGATGTTTCATGGCACTGGTTCTACACATGTATAATCATATTTATATATCCTCATCTGTCGTTGATCTGTGTTTCCACCAAAGGATTGCTTAGGGTAGGAAACTCCCAATAGTAGGGTGTCTTGAGGCTCTTCCCACCTAAAATATGATAGTGGATTTTCTGATATGTATTTCTGCTACAATAAATCAATACAGGAATATTACCTTCAAAATATTTAAGACTATATTTTTAGCACTGCTGACCAAAGTTTGCAGAAATTCATGTCCTTTCATCCATCTGTAAACATGTTGCTGGTCAATGTGATAACCTGGACCATTCTTAAGGTGGCTCTATATAATTGTAGGGACTTACTTTGTATGAAAGAAAATGTAAGCCGAGTTTGATATTGGTGACGCCACCTACTGGAGTACATTACGTATGGGCCAAAAATATGGGAAACCTCACTCTTGCCAAGCTCAAACAAAATATGGAAAACCTGTGAACACTACTGTCTTTAATATTTTATGATCACTTAATGAAATATGGTGGGAAAGTTGAGCCAAATGTCTCTAACGCAGTTTTTTACAGGTTGCATCAGCTATAATTTTAAAGAAATATGAAACAAGATGTGTTGAAATGTACATGTATATTATTATCTCACAAAGGAATAAAGGTAATGTTAATATTATGCATGAAATGTGCTGCATACTGGAAGCTGGATGTTCCTTAGTACAGATGGATGGCCTCGCCATGCCTTTTTAAGGCTACTGAGGGTGTAAAGTTTTGATTCTGCTGGTCTCTGCACCTTTAATAGTTCACATGTTGCTGTTTAATGTTACAAGCACATTAAACACACAAAAGTCTTAAGATGTGTGAAGCACTGATGGTGCCACCTGTGATCTTCTGGAAAAAATAACATTTGAAAATCATTATCTTGAGCATAAAGTGAATGAGCTCTAAGAAGCTCATGCCAAATAATGTATATTAAGTCATTAGGGTCAGATTTTACAGAAATATGAATGACCTTAACATATTTTGTCAGAGTCACTGTACAATTTATATATGTATATATTTATATATATATATATATACATGTATATATATATATATAAAACTGGTAATAAAACAGCTTGAAATGTGAAAATAGTTGAGATAGGATGTATAGATTTATCTGTGATAAATTTAGACTTAGTCTATGAAAGAAAATGCAGCTAAAGTCTGATGCCGTTCCATTGATATTTCATACAAATTCATATTTTATCACATCTGTTGAGCAGTGTTTCACCCTAAGTACCCTCTGGTATGTGGAAACACTGTATCAGTGTAATATAATTTACTGTGTGCCATACGATCCTTCTAATGGTAACTAAATCTTAATGCTAATCCCCAATAATGCAAAAAGTATATGCAAAGATACTGATTTATATATATTTTGTGACCACGGAATGGACGCGTCTTGAACCAGCAATCCTCGGCACCAATCACGTGGCTGAAAGTGGGAAATGCACATACCAACTGCACCAAATCCCCATTCCTAAAAAAAAAGATGGGTCAATGGAGGCCAGTATGCATGAAGGCCACAATCGACACGGCCCAGTTCATTGTATTTAATCCAGTACAGGTATTGTATGTAGATTTTAGGAATCATCAGCATTTATCTCTCTGTAATATTTTGCAAAATAGCACAAAGAGTAGGGCATCATTTGACAGATGAGCTCTGCAAATATTGCTGGGCCTGGGGAACTTTGGTCAGGACTGGAAAGGCAGCAGTAGTATGGTATGCTGTGGCTACTACTGTGTACTCAAAGAATTAACAAATAAAACTACATAACTGCTTAAAATATTGCCTTTTTTTCTAGCTCCTCATTGCATTGTAAATAGTTTGTCTTGCTGTGGCCATTAGAAGTAGAGTGAAGATTTTTTTCCCCATACAGTGAACATATTTATGAAAATTTATGAACAACAGTTTTTATGAACTAAAAGTAGTGTCACCTAATTCAGGCATTGTGAAAAGTTTTTGCAACTGGTTGGATTAAATATGTAATAATACCAATATTGGAAATGTAACCACAAAGTCTAACTCGCTCAAGACAGTTGAATTCCATCAGTTAACGTGAAAAGTGTGTAGCCATGTCCGCTAGGTCTGATATGCACATATGTCTGGCTAGTTAGAATCAGATGAAGGATACACACAAGCATTTTGAGATGATGGTGATAAGCAGAAAGTGGTGTTGACAGTGCTGGTGGAATGTACAGTCAGTAATGTGTTAGTGGAGTTATGAATTTACACTGAGATGGCGTGATAGCAAGCATGATCTCAGACTGATATGTATGCAGTCAGAACACCACTGAACATATTAAAAAGTTCTAAGGCAAACATATGTTGAGAAAGACTCCAAGGCTAGCAGACTTACTGTTGTCATAGATTGCAACATATTTGTGGTTTATGCAGGGACTATCCATTTTGTACTTTGTACTATTTGTAATTGAACTGTCTCATTTTGTCTTTCGTACATTTGATGTTCATATTAAAGGCGTTCACGTTCACAAAGACATTTCTCATGCACATCTGCTGCATAATACTCCCAACTACAATGTTGATAAACACTGTCTTGGTACATGTTGATTTTCCCACAGGACTGGCTTTGGTGGGATATTCTACTGTAAAGTATATGGATGTGGAATAGAATGGCAGAAAGTCAATTTTTCGCGCAATGGACCTCCAATAGGTTGTATAATCTAAATTTGTATGAACCTAATCTTCCTTCTGGTATGTACTGATAAAGGAACTGTTTTGCACAAAGATTAAAAAATAATTACGTGTATCTTATACAAGTAAACTGACAAAATTTGACCAGAAGAATACAGGAATTTTACTTCAAAACATCACCAGTGGAATTTAAAATGCATATGTACTAATGAATTGGAGATAAATAGCCGTTGACCATGGTATGTTGCAAAACGGATGGGCCACAATGTCGGGCTGCAAAATTGTGCATATTTTCAATCAAATGGACCAATGCAAAGGTCATCAAATGACTGTAGGCTCCTTGCAATTGGGTATACACACAGTCTTAAGTTCCAATACTGAGGGCTTTGTTTCAATTTTGTTCCACTACACTAACAATAATCCTGATTTACTTGATGGCCCCAGCTGTTAATTTACAGCAGTCTTATTTTTTAAGCCCAGTTATATTTTATGACAATCACTGAAGTGGTGAGGCTGAACTTGTGTGCTCTGCTGTCAAAGTGTGTTTTTCACACGGTAGCAACAATTGTTATCTCACAGTACATGCATAACATTGTTTTTCCAACAGGTCATGATGAGTAATAGTACAGTGAAACCTCTCTGGAGAGACCACCCCCCAGGGATAACCAAATTATGGCCTCTCAAGACAGATGGCCTCTCATTGGAATGGTCTCTGAAGACAAGTTTCAATGTGCTGTAGTGGCAAAGCAGCCAGCCTTTTAGGGTTATGATATGAGAGCAATATCAAGTACATTATATGGGGATTTGGCAGAGCAGCATGATGGATAGCCAGAGTTGTGGTAGAACATTATGATATTGGGGTGTGATTGAGGATTATTAGCTATGTGCGATATAAATGGTTTCAGGTGTGTGGTGATAAGAAAAAGAACATCTAATCTGGAAGAGTATGTATTTTTATGAGTTTTTAGCTCAGCTGACTTGTCAGTCAGCTGAGCTTATATTATGACTAGCCATCCGTCGTCCACAATTCACATTTTTTACTTCTTCTCCAAAATTGTCAGCCAGATGAATTTCAAACTAGGTGGGGATGTGCTTTGGGTGGGTCTCTACCAAATTTATACAAATGGTCACGCTTTAGTGATTTTTGGATTTTTTATGAATTTTTTGTTCTTTTTTGGGCAAATCTTAAAAAGTCTTCTCCGAAACCGCTCACCCAATTGCTTTGATATCGCACAGGGACACTCCCCAGGACTCCTAGTTCTCTATTTGTTCACCAAGTAGCACAGTGATTTTTTTTTCTAATTTTTATGATTTTTAGCTCAGCTGACTTGGCAGTCAGCTGAGCTTTTGTGAGGGTCTGTCATATCTCCATCCATCGTCTGTGCACAATTCACATTTTCGACTTCTCCAAAACCGTCATCCAGATTCACTTCAAACTTGGTGGGGATGTGCTTTGGGTGGGTCTCTACCAATTTGCTCAAGTGGTCATGCACCATTGATTTTTAGGTCAGCTGACTTGGCAGTCAGCTGAGCTTATCTTATGGTCCCTCGTCCGCCGTCCGTCCGTCGTCCACAATTTACATTTTCGACTTCTTCTCAAAAACCATTAGCCAGATCCACTTCAAACTTGGTGGGAATGTGCCTTGGGTGGGTCTCTACCAAGTTTGTTCAAATGGTCACGGTCCAGTGATTTTTGGAATTTTTAATGAATTTTTTTGTTCTTTTTTGGAGGAAAGCTTAAAAAATCTTCTTGTCCGAAACCGCCCACCCAATTGCTTTGATATCAGACAGGAACACTCCCTGGGACTGTTAGTTCTTAATTTGTTCACCAGGTGGCGCTGCAATTTTTTTTTTCTATTTTTTTATGAATTTTTGTGTGTTATAGCTATATTCGACTTCTTCTCCAGAACTGTCACTCAGATTAAGCTGAAAGTTGGTGGATATGTTCCTTGTGTTCCAAAGTTGTTCACTATGTGGAAATGCTGCGAATTGCTGATTTTTAACGATTTTTTCAAATTCGGGTACTTATTGCTCAATGCAGCTTTCTTAATGATTACTATGGAAGTCAATGGACATTCTAATGCTAATTCACATTTTATACTTCTCCAAAAAAAAGTCTGCCAGATCCACTTCAAACTTGGTGGGGATGTGCCTTGGGTGGGTCTCTACCAAGTTTGTTCCAATGGTCATGTTTCAATGAATTTTGGATTTTTTTTGATGATTTTTTTTTTTCAAAAATCTTCACAAAAGTTTTAATACGAAAGTTGAGCATGGGAATTTCTTGTAATGGTCATAACTTGAATAGTTTTGGCCAGATTTACTTCAAACTTGGTGGGGATGTACATTGGGTGGATCTCTACCAAGTTTAGTCAAATTGTCGTGCTCCAGTGATTTTTGGATTTTTAATGATTTTTTTTCTTTTTCGGGGCAAATCTTAAAAAATCTTCTTCTCAGAAACTGCCCACCCAATTGCTTTGATATCCCACAGGGACACTCCCTGGGACTCCTAGTTATTACTTTGTTGACCAGGTGGCGCTGCGATTTTTTCCTATTTTTTTATGATTTTTTGTGTGCTTTTGCTATTTTGGACTTCTTCCCCAGAACCTTCACACAGATTAAGCTGAAACTTGGTAGATATGTTCCTTGCGAAAGGGTCAAACAAAGCTGTTCACTAGGTGGCACTGCTGTGGATTCCTGATTTTTAATGATTTTTTCAATTCGGGTACTTATCGGTCAATGCACCTTTCCTATTGATTAATATGTAAGTCAATGGGCATTCTAATGCTAATTCACATTTTCGACTTCTTCTCCAAAACCGCCTGCCAGATTCACTTCAAACTTGGTGGCAATGTACCTTGGGTGGGTCTCTACCTAGTTTGTACAAGTTGTCATGGTCCAGTTATTTTTTATTTTTTTATGAATTTTTAAATTTTTTGTTTTGGCAAATCTTAAAAATTCTTATTCTCTGAAATCGCTCACCCAATTGCTTTGATATCACACAGAAATACTCCTAGGGGCTCCTTGCTCTGAATTTGTTCACCAGGTGGCGCTGCAATCTTTTTCTATATTTTTGTGATCGTTTGTGTGTTTTCATTATTTTGGACTACTTCTCCAGAACCATGACTTAGATTGAGCTGAAACTTTGTGGATAGCTTTCTTGTGAAAGGGTCAAACAAAGTAGTATACTAGGTGGCACTGCTGTGGATTCCTTATTTTAAATGATTTTTTCAGGTCGGGTGCTTATTGGTAAATGTACCTTTCCTATTGATTACTTTGTAAGTCAATGGGCATTCTAATGCTAACACACATTTTCGACTTCTTCTCCAAAACTGTGAGCCAGATTCACTTCAAACTTCGTGGCAATGTACCTTGGGTGGGTTTCTACCAATTGTATTCAAATGGTCATGTTTCAGTGATTTTTGGATTTTTACTGAATTATTTTGTGCTTTTTTGGGGGCAAATCTTAAAAAATCTTCTTCTCCAAAACCGCTCACCCAATTGCTTTGATATCACACAGAAACACTCCTAGGGACTCCTAGTTCTGAATTTGTTCACCAGGTGATGCTGCAATTTTCTTCAAATTTTTCATGAGTTTTTGTGTGTTTTGGTTACTTGTCACTTCTTCTCCAGAATTGCGTCTCAGATTAAGTTGACACTTTGTGGATATGTTCCTTGTTCACTAAGTAGCACTGCTGTGGATTCCTGATTTTTAACGATTTTTTTCAATTTGGGTACTTATCGATAAATGCACCTTTTATATTGCTTACTGTGTAACTCAATGGGCATTCTAATGCACTCTAACGGTAATTCGCATTTTGGACTTCTCTGAAGAAACTGTCTGTCAGATTTACTTCAAACTTGGTGGCAATGTACATTGGGTGGGTCTCTACCAAGTTTGTTCAAATGGTCATGCTCCAGTGATTTTGTGGATTTTTTATGATTTTTTTCCCAAAAATCTTTAAAAAAAGGTTTAATAGGAAAGTTTAACATGAGAATTTCCTGTAATGGTTGTAACTAAAACAATTTTTGCCAGATTTGTGCCAAACTTGGTAAGGATGTACTTTTTATAAGTGTCTACCTATTTTGTGCAAATGGTCATGCTCCAGTGATGTTTGGACCTTGACCTCATTCCCAAGGTCACAGGACAACTGACGCAAAATTTACTGTTCACTTAACTTAAGATCTGTTCTGAGTTAGGACATTGATGTTGCACATGTTTCTCTAAGAAGGTCGCATGTAGACAGTACATGAGTGACCTTGACCTCATTTCTGGGGTCAGAGTGCAACATACATGAATTTCACTCTTCACTATAACTTGAGAATTACTTGAACTGGGACCTTGATGTTGCACGTTAGTGTTCTTCTATAAAGGTCCGACTTTCTCAGTACATGGGTGACCTTGATCCTCTCCCAAGTTCACAGAGCTGCAAGTGTGATGAATGTCTAGGTCAGCTGAGCATGGGCTGTTCAGACTCTTGGTGAAATTATTTTTTGAAAAAAATGAAATTTCTGCATCTCAAGAGCTACTCGGCTAATTGCTTTTATATTACATATAGGGTCACCTGGGGTTACTAAATAATATCTTATTTTTGCTACCAGGTGGCACTGCAATTTTTTCTTGTTTTTTTTTTGAAGAATTTTTGGGTGTTAAGGCTATTTTTGACTTTTTCGTTGGAAGAGCGGAGCAGAATTGCTTAAAATTTTGTCAGAGTATAATTTGACTTTAGATAACAAAAGTTTGTGAAAATGATATCGATATGTTAATTTTTGGTGAAGTCATGGGAAGTCAAACTTTGTGACCATCAGTAAGTGCAACCACTGCATAGTATATATGGCTAATGTGTTTACATTTTTAACTTCTTTTCAAAAATTGGTGCCTGGAATGTTTTGATTGTTCACATTGATGTTCCTGAGGTGGACCTCTAGCAAGTTTGCAAAGGAGATGATCATGCAATAATTTTTTCAATTTTTTGTGAATTGTTTAATTATTTTTTTTATTTTTTTATGTTTTTTATTTCAAAAACTAATTGTGCAGTTGCATTGATATTACACATAGGGTCACCTGGGTTCACCTAGTTCTTATTTTGACCACCAGGTGGTGATGCAATTTTTTTCTTATTTTTTATGAGTTTTTGTGGTAAGGCTGTTTTTGACTTTTTCTCCAGAACAGAATTGCTTGAAATTTTATCAGAATATAACTTGACTTTAGTTTATGAAAGTTTGTGTAAACAATATGGATATGTTGCAATTAAAAAAAAAAAAAATAATGAATTTTTGAGTATTAAGGATATTTTTAACTTCTTCTCCAGAATGGCAGAACAGAATTGCTTAAAACTTCAGACGATGAAGTATTTAAAAATGACATGGATATGTTTATTTTTTGAAGGTCATATTATCATATTGGCTGGTCACAATTTATCTTAGTAATGGTGGATCATACATCCCTTGTACCTCTTAAATATCAATAAGAAATTGAAATGTGGGGTTTGTGTTGGTATGGTCCCCTTTGACCTTGCAAGATCAAATTGAAGTTCAATGACATATAAGCTTATATCTTGATAATGATCGATTCAAAGCCTGTAGTTACCATATGCAGCCACAGGCCACATGAACTACATGTGTTATTCACTACACTACAAAATGGGAGCAGGGGATCATAACAAGCTCTCTTTGTCCAGAATGTGCACACGATCTTCGTGATTCTATACTTTGAATTTTTGTGTGTTAAGGCTATTTTTGACTTCTGTTATGATATATCAATCTTTGGTACCACTGTTCATATATATATATAGATATATAGACTATACAGTGCATGTGTTGCAAAAGGCCTACTATAAAGGCAGATTCCAGTCAGCAGAGCACAGGATTATCATGATCCTCTCGTTAGGTTTATTAGTCCTCTCCCCCATTGCGGGGAGATGTTGATATTGATTTGCAGTGTTAAAAATAAAACTATATTCTATACTCTTCCAGATTAGATTTTCTTTTTCTTATGACTGTACTGCCAATTATCTACATTCCTATGCAGTCACTTTATCTTCACTATTTATTTCAAGCAGTGCTCCAAAGTAAAATAGGACCATTTACTCCACAGTTTGACTCCCGTGGCTTTACAGTTTTTCATTCACAGCAATAGAGATAACATCACTGGTGATTCATTGTAACGTCTCAAGTTTTACCTCTCAATTGTGTTTTACTCCATGTACAGTTACACTGTGCCAAAATGTGAAAAGTGGGACTGGTGAGAGGGTAAGTGAAGATTAAACTGTTCCTGGGGTTCAGTGAATTGGAATATGTCAGGTACAGTTTCGCAGGAGAGTAAGGGACCATTGAAAGTTCTTGTGTTACCAGGTATGATTAAATTATCAGAGTAAACTTTCAGAATGCACATTTTAATGAAGTTTATTGTATGTATGTGTGTGTGTGTGTGTGTGTGTGTGCCTGCGTGCGCGTGCACATGACATTTTCTCAGTCCCACTCCACACGTCATAGAATTGTTTTTTTCCCAGAGAACAGTTTGCACTGGTGAATGCAGTAAGCATGATATAAAAGTTTTGTCAAAACCAATAATCCTGTGAGTGGAGAGCAGATGAACCACTTTGGCTTTTCTTTTCTAACTTTGCTGACCAAAGGTCGCAGAGCTCATGCGATCACTCATGTCTGTCCCTCCATCCGTCCGTCTGTAAACATTTGCTTGTGAGTGTGATACAGTCCAAGACAGCATGGTGTAACTTTCAGGACTTATCAAGTGTATGGAAATTTAGGTGGAGTTCAATATTGGTGGCATCACTGACAGTATAATGTAATACATGGGTCAAAATGTGAAAATCTTATGAGCACTCTAGCATCCTTAATGTGTAATAGATGTTCATGAAGCTAAGTGGGATTGTGGAGGTCAAAATCTCAGTTGCTTATGAGACTAGTGGTGCCACCTATAATGTGATGGAAATTAAGAGCCAAAATGTGTTTAAGATATAAAAATCCATATCTGGAAAAGTAATTGGATTAGACTTGCCAAATTTATAGGATATATAGACCATGTCCAATGCCAGAATGTTATGTACTATCAGTGACCTTGACATATTTTTGTGAGGTCAATAGTCTTGTAAAGTTGAAAGAGGTGATTTTGTAATGGTAGGGTGTAGCTTGGGCATCGATGGCAGAGAATTGAGCCTCCAGATCAAAATTGCACTTGAGTACACTGCACATAAAATTGTACTTGGTGACCTACTTATTGGGTCTCTGTGCCCCAAAGATAATGGACTTGGGTGCTTGTCTGAGTCAGGGCTGTCCAACTGGAGCATTGTAGCAAAATTTTGCTACAAAGCCCTTCAAAACTGCTACAGATTTTCTCCAAGATAAGTGTTTCTTATGTAAACAAGTGGAAAAAAATGCCAGAAGGAAAGAAAATTTTGTTACAGAGATTTTCAGCTGGACAGCACTGTGAGTTTGTTGTTTTTCTTCAATTACTCAAAAAGTTATTACTAGATTTGAACGAACAGACCATCAATGGAAAGCTAGTTTTTGAATTAGGCCCATATAACTCTAAGGACTAAAAGTGTATGAAAATCTGCATGGACTTACATGTTTGTGGTGCCACCTAGGTTATTAACATATGGGTCAAAATGTGAAAATCTTGTGACCAGTCCAGCATCCAAAATTTTGTATGGATCTTCATGAAATTTAGTGTGAATGTGGAGGAGGTCAAAGTCTTGATTGCGTATATGATACTGGTGGCCCCAACTCTACTCTGATGGATATTATGTGTCAAAATGTCTTTAAAATTCTGTATCTTAAAAATTGATTGAATTACATGTGCCAAACTTACAGGATATATAGATCATGTCCAGTGCTAATATGTTATATGATATCAGTGACTTTGACATACTTTTCATAGGTCACCAGGCCCTAAAGTTGAAAGAGGGTGATTTTGTAATGGCAGGGTGTAGTTTGAACCTCAATGACTAAGAGAATTTTTGGTGATGGTCATCAGATTGTATGTCAGCAGAGCATTGGGCCCATGGGCCTCTTGTTTTTGATGCCTCATGGCTTGGGGGAAAGGAAGGCATTTTAGATAGGGTTTTGCCTCTATCAAACCAAAGTTTGCTACCACAATTTAATCAAAATGCATGGACATGTTTTGCTCAAATGGTACACAAATGTGTACCTCATGATCGAGGCTAAGATGAACTGATAGATGTCTGGGGCATAGTGACCTACTTATCACTGTTTAATGATTAGTATGCATCCTGGTTTCAGAGTCTGGTTAAAGTGTATTTGGTCCAGAAAGGTGTCCTTGCATCGTAATAATGAATCAGACTAAAATAGTGAAGTTGGGCACCCGATGTTTTACTGATGGTGAATCTTTTTTTTGGGGGGTGGGGGGTGGGGGTGGGGGTGTTCATGCCCTTGTTACCTGAAAATCCAGGTTTTTTTTCTTGGGTAAGGACATGTAGAAAACTTTTTGTTCAGTTTTAATGAAATAGAGTTCTGTGCATTCCATGTGGATTATCCTGTCCCTGGAGAAGGCTTTATGTTCTTGGATTGTCCTTCAGTTCAATCTCAGTTAATTACCATGATAGGGAAATAAAAAATAACTACAAAGGAAGATTTGCTTCAAAGCAAATCTGTCTGTGTGCCTTCCAAAGTTGTAAATATTAAATGGTATAACTTTTGTGCTTTGGAACTTCACATTCCATTAAGCTTATGGCTGGATGAAAATTTCCAAGTCCAAATGACCTTGACCTTTAACCTTTACAGGTTACATGTAAATTGCAAAAATGTACAGTGTTACAATACCCACAATTTAAGTCCAACATGATTAGAATTGGATGGAAATTGGCAGAGTTATGGCTGAGTGAAACTTTCAGAGGTCCAGATGACATTGACCTTTGACCTTTAGGGGTCACATGTAATTTTCAAAATGTGCAATGTTGCAATAGCTACAATTTGAGCCCAACATGATCGAAATTGGATAAAAATTGACCAAGTTATGGCTAGAAGAAAGCCACCATCGAAAGTGGCCTTTGACCTTGAAATGACCTTTGACCTTCATATGACCTCTACCTGAAGTGGTCCTTGACCTTGAAAATGACATTTTGACCTAAAACTGACCTTTGACCTTGACATGACCTTGACATTTGAGATGACCGTTACCTTGCTATGATGGAACTCCTGTACACTTGGAACCACATCTACTATAGTATATAAGATATTGAAGATTTAAAACTTTAATTAGCCCTCATTTGCATAATTTTGAAAAACGCGACCTCTCATTATAAAAAGGCCTGACTTCATCTATAGAAGTATAACTGTGCCAAGTTTGGAGTTTCTACATGTAATACTGTAATAAGAAAGAAAGAAAGAAAGAAAGAAAGAAAGAAAGAAAGAAAGAAAGAAAGAAAGAAGGGAGAGAGAGAGAGAGAGAGAGAGAGAGAGAGAGAGAGAGAGAGAGAGAGAGAGAGAGAGAGAGAGAGAGAGAGAGAGAGAGAGAGAGAGAGAGAGAGAGAGAGAGAGAGAGAGAGAGAGAGAGAGAGAGAGAGAGAGAGAGAGAGAGAGAGAGAGAGAGAGAGAGAGAGAGAGAGAGAGAGAGAGAGAATATGTCTGTGTGCCAACACAGACATATTCTCTCTCTAATTACCATGATATCTTGAAATGCATGGACAGATTTTGCTCAAATTTGCTACTGATGTGCCAGTTTGGCCTTTAGGTGGAAGACTGAATTGACACATCAGTATGTAACTTGACAAATAATTCTCAGTTAATTTAGATGTTCCCTTTAACTACATCAGAAAATCTGAGAGTGTTGAATGGTATTGGAAAACTTGTGGTGTCATGGTACCACACTAGCTGTTTAATTCATATAAATTGGTATTTCTGACCCATATTTAAATGTGGTGAATGTCAAAGTGCTCACATAAAATCTTTCCAGGAGAACAGTATTTAGTTAAAGACAGCCATCTGTCAAAAATGTCATAAAATACAAGTTAATGTTTTGTGTGGCTGCTTTTTTGATGCATATTGGACAAAAATAGTGGGGATATGCTTCAACTGGGATTAGGATCCTGGCAACAGACCGGAAACAATTTGCTGTTTTTCTGTACTTGACAAGTGGGCCTGTAGAAATTGATCTGCTTGATAATGAAATTCAAATCTACCACACCTTTTTATGACTCAATCTGTTTTGTGTGGAAGCTCTGTCCGTAGCATTCAATATTTTTTGCCAGTTCAGCTAAGTTGTTTCAGCCCTGTTCAAGAAAACTGCAGGGTCAAATTTCATTGAAAACTATTATCAAGCTATATGGACCACAAATGTAGTCATACATGTGGCTTACAAAGAATTTCAGTGATGGATGCTAACTACATGTATTACTTCAAAGCATGCTGAGCATGTGTCAGAGGTGGCAGGTTTTGAGTGTTCAGCGTGCTTTGAATAGTGTATACAGTATTATCATCACATATTGTGCAGATGCTTAAGCTTTCTTTGGCACAACTGAGATGTCAGTTGTGGTGACCTTTTCCTGTTGAGTGTCATATTATGGTGTTAGGGTTTTGGACAATTCACATTTTTTGTGCTTCCTTGAAATCACTAGCTGGATGCAAATAAAAATTTATGCACATGGACCTGGTGATCTGTCAGTTTAGTGATGATTTTGAATATATAACATACAGACATTGTTTTCAGGTTAGGATTGTGACTTGTTATTTCATATCTTTCCTGCCTTTCGTTGTGGGGGTGCCAGTGGGTACATTTTTTATGTCTCTCGAGCTGTGCTATGAAATGCACTGTTTTCAGAGTTAAGTATGCACAGGTGTATGTATGACCACGCATCACAACTGAAATGAGTGTGTGCTTTAACATAACCTGGACTTTAAAAGCAAGACCCACCATACACTATAGGAAGCGGCTGTCTCAGCCTTGCAGTCATGTGTTGGGAATGCTAACGACTGTGGCCCCACTTAAAACTATTTGCCGCACACTACATGGTATGATCAGGGAAAAAAAAAAAAAAAAACTGTGCCTTTGGACCCCACTTATTAAATATGCCTTATGTGGTTAAACTATATAGCCTGAAAACTCTTCAATTTGGGGGAAAACCACCATCTGTTAACACATCTAGGCCTGACATCAACCTACACATAAGGCAGGAAAACTGACCACTTTTATTTCATGAGTGTTATTTAATATTTTACAGGGTGAAGTTGAAGACATATGTTAAGATGCTCATTGGATTGCTTCATCTGTGGTTCTTCTATGTATAAAGTTTTTATGAATAGGCCTATTGTTTAATGGACTCTTAGCCTCACTGTCACCCCTTCTTCCTGATAGTCACTCAGCATAGACAGTGTTTGAATTGATAATATTGTTTGGTTACACATTAGTTTTGGAACATTCAAAACTAACCACAGGTGCCAGCGCCTCAGCCATTTGCCTCAGCACCCTGCACTTTGCATTTCTGTTACCCTAGTCTGTACAATAAGGCTAATGTCATAGAGACGGGGCCTTTGGGCCCACATTTCCACTTGGTCACATTCTCTTGGTCAGAGAACTGTCAAGAAATCTGCCATATTGGAGAGACATAGGGCATACTTACTTAGAGACACAATTAACTGATGGATTGTTTAAAATAAAGGATTACCTATCAAGTTGCTATGCTTGCAACTAGAAGTGAACAGCATCTATAATCATTGATATGGACAGTGATTTATTCTTAGGTATGGACTTTGTGTAAAAAGTGATTAAAAAAAAGAACTTGGACTATCTTACTCTATTACTGTTTCAGTGCCAGATATTAAATTGTTATTATAGGTTTGTTTTGTTTTTACCTTTGGATCATAAAGTGCTGGAGGGTAATGCGTCTCCTGCGACATCCGTCTTTGTGTCTGTCCATCTGTCCATCTTTGTTGACGAGACCACGATATCTGAAAAAATATTCATCATAACTGTACCAAATTTTTATCAGAGATGTACCTTATAATGGACCAGGTAACTGTTGAAAACCAGCTTCCTCTCATTATTTTTAAACTTTTAAAGTATTTATTTCAAGGCCATCTGTGTGGCGCACAAGGGGATGACATTACCATAATATCATCAGGTTCCTATTGAAAACCAGCGCCATCTGATTATTTTTTAACTTTTTATGCAACTTTTAATGTATTTATTCAAAGTCTATCTGAGTGGCGTCAACCCTGACGACGTTACCGCGATATCTCAAAAGCTCTTGACCGCAGCTTTACCAAATTTTTGTCAGAGATGCATCTTATGATGGGCCAGGTTACTATTTAAAACCAGTTTCCTCCTTATGTTTATAAACTTTGTATGAAACTTTAAAGTATTTATTTTAAGGCCGTAGTGGCGTACAAGGGGACGACATTACCGTAATATCTGAACAAGGATCCATTGCAGCTTCACCAAGGTTTTATCAGAGATGCACATAATAATGGACCATATTCTTATTGAAAAAAAGGGTCCTCTGAATATTTTTAAAGCTGTTATGAAACTTTTGAAGTGTTTATTTGAAGGCTCTCTGAGTGGCGTACAAGTGGATAACGTTAATATAATATTTCAAGAAGGATTCATCACAGCTTCATCAAATTTTTGGTGCAGTGTACCGTATTATGGCACCTGCAAAGTCGCCAAAGAAAAAAAATTAAAAAAAAATTGCAGCACTGAGGAGAAAAGATTGTTAAAGCTGAGGGTAATCTGTTCTTTGAAGGCAATTTTTTGTTTTTGGTTTCAAAAGATTGCGTAACCTTTCAAATGCCAAGGTGGTTCTGTCCGGAGAATCAATATTCACACTTTTATTTCTGTTCTCTGGGTCTTTTTACTGTAATTGCTAATTTTTGCATTTGTTTTTGTTGCTGATTTTTTCATTTTTTATCAAATTGCAACTTTTCCACAGCATGTTGACCGACCTCTTTTTATAGCAGTGGTGCAAGACTCAAATATCTTTTAATTTAAATGTTCCATAGAAAGTAATAAATTGGAACAAACCTTTGTCACAGTTGTTTGGTTTCATTTTGCTTCACATGGAAATTATGTGAGGCAAAAGCAGAAACCAGCAAATGTCCAGGTGACTTGGTGTATCTGGATGATTGTTTCTTTGTAGCTGCAGATTTTGTGCCACAGAGAAGGGGTTTGACGGACAAAGAAAGAACATGATTACCTTATAATTTGCAAAAAGCAAACTCTTTTACATTTGTTTTTATGGGTTCACTGGGTTTTTATTTCAAATTTGAGTTGGAGGTAGAAAAGGGTAAAAGTAGGGATGGTGGAATCAATTGTACACTTTTTAGTAATTTTGTTGAAGGTAGGAGGTGTCAGGAAGCCTTGTAGGGCAAATGTGCCCCCTTGCTTTTGAAACCCTGGCCATTCCGTAGTGGGACTCATTATGTCAGGTGTTCTGCCTGTTGGCCATGTTCCATCAGGCCACCATTTAATGGAGAAAAACGGGGTCTTCAGAGCATAAAATGGCAGAGAATTGGTTTCATTCTGCTGAGCTGGCTTTTGCATGAAAGCTCAAGTGCTGAACATCATAATCACCACTTCTCACCATCATTGCCATGGTTGTTTTTGCCGTGTAACCATCTTCCAAAGCACAGACCTAACCATGGCCTCAGAGCTTAGATATGTTGTCGTTGTTCTTTTCATTATCTTCATTATCAACACGACTATCTTTTCTATGTACATCTTCCTAAGTATAGGGCTGGCTTTTTCCTTGAAGCTCCAATACTGTGGTCATCATTGCCAGCGTCATAACCATCATCATCTGCACCACAGCAATCTTTACCACTGTTATTTTCCTTCACACAGGGCTGGCTTTGGCCCTGGAGCTCCCTTCCATCACCGGTGATGCTTTTTATTGCCGTGCCCCCCCCCCCCCCCCCCCCCCCCCCCCCCGAGGGGCATGTAGTAATTGCTTTGTCTGTCCGTGCATGTGTGTGTCCGTCTGTCTACTGTTCGTGTCTGGGCTAAAATTCGCTTGTCCTGCAACTTAGATTAATGAAACTTTACACACAGGTGCATCTGGACATAAGGGTGTGTCATGTACCAAAACTAGGTTACTAGGTCAAGTTTCTGGGTCATAGTGACGTAGCGTTGTAAATTCATGTCTGGGATGTAATTCCTTTAATCTTTAACTTAGTTTGATGAAACTTCACACATGCATATATCTTGACGCCAAGGTGTGTCATAAGTAAAACTAGGTTGCTAGGTCAAATATCTGGGTTACTGGTATATCCTCGTAAAATCATGTCCGGACTGTAATTCCTTTACTCATTAAGTTAGTTTCATGAAACTTCATAGATACACATATCTTGACCCAAAGGTGTGCCATGGAACAAAAGTAGGTCACTAGGTCAAGTATCTGGGTCATGGTGAGGCCTTTATATAAAACTGCAATACAGTTGTTCATATCCGGGCTATAAAAATTTGCTTGTCCTTCAACTCAGATTAATGAAACTTTACACACAGATGCATGTGGACATAAGGGTGTGTCATGTATTGTAACACAAGTAGGCCACTGGGTCAAATACCTGGTTACAGTGGTACTGTAAATTGCTTTAATTTCGCTGTATTCTTATTTTCGCTTATTTCGCTGATGGTACAAAACCGTGAAAATAAAAACACAGTGAAATAATATTTTAACATTGTTTGAATAGGAATTATGTCCAAAATAGTGAAATTAAAAATACAGTGAAATTTCAAAAATAGAAAAACCGTGAAAATTTAAACACGCGAAAATAAAGCAATTTACAGTATATCCTGGTTAAATCATGTCCGGACTGTAATTCCTTTACGTATTAAGGTAGTTTCATGAAACTTCATACACTCACATCTTGACCCAAAGGTTTGACATGTAAGAAAAGTAGGTCACTAGGTCAAGTATATGTGTCCTTGCGTCTGTCCATCCACTATTCGTGTCCGGGCTGTAAACTGCTTGTCCTTCTACTTAGTTTAATGAAACTTTACACACAGGTGCATTTTGGCGTAAAGGTAGGTCATGTAACAAAAGTAGGTCATTAGGTCAAGTATCTGGGTCACAATGACATATCCTTATAAAATCATGTTTGGGCTGTAATTCCTTTACTATTTAACTTGGTTTAATGAAACTTCATGCACACATATTTCTTGAACTAAAGTTGTGTCATGAAACAAAGGTAGGTCTCTAGGTCAAGTATCAATGGGGCACAGTGATAGCCTATTTTTAGTTGTGCCAAGAGGCTATTGAGGATGGAAAGAAAGAATTTCTCTTTCCTTTTTAATCCAATCAAATTACAGAATTATAGCCTATTACAAGATAAATGTGTATGTACATTGCACATCAATTTCTGGATAAATTTTCCACAACTTTTCACCCCAGACTTTAATGTTACATGTTGTAATATCAGCCCTCTGTGTTGGCTGCGTTTTCATTGTATGTGGGAGATTTGACCTACGCCTTAAGGCCACAGGGCAACTGAAGCAAACTTGTGTCCATGATAATGGAAGAACTCTTTTTATTAGCTTGGACTTCATGTTACACGAAATGATGGTCATTTATGAAGGTTAGGCTCAGATATAGTATATTGGTGACCTGTAGACTTTTTCCAAGGTCACATGACAATTTGATGAAAATTGTATTTCAGATAATATATCAATAAAGTTCTTTCTGAGTTGGGGCTATCCTGTTCTACACGATGATGGTCCTTTATGAAGACTAGGCTGGAATTATATATTGATGACTTCATCTCAAAGGTCAAGGCCATGGCTGTGTGGCAATCAGGAAAAAACAAGTGTTTTATTGTTGTCATATAATTTTGTGAATGTGAAATCTCAAAAGCTATTTAGCCCTGCAAGATGTCGTTGCATCATAATAATGTATT
Organism: Hermodice carunculata; assembly: GCA_964020975.1. Classification (NCBI taxonomy): domain Eukaryota; kingdom Metazoa; phylum Annelida; class Polychaeta; order Eunicida; family Amphinomidae; genus Hermodice; species Hermodice carunculata. Next base: position 26,981,248 of record OZ026613.1, read on the forward strand.
CACATTATCAGTGAGCTCTTGATATCTTATATATGTCCTTGACTTGCTTCTTATATTTGTGACCTACTTATTGGAAAGCATGTTTTTACTTAAAAATAACTAAAAGTGTTTTCATCTGTTCTTGACAAAATTGAGTTCTGGTGCATCATAAGACCAAGATAAATTGATCGCTTGGTCACTTTGACCTTTACCAGTAATCATTCTCTATGACCTATTTATGGACTAGCACACATCATGATATGTCTATCCTGCAATCAGATTTGTTACTCTGTGTCTTCAAATGCAAAGACAGCCTTTTTTAATGATTTTAGCATTTTCATCAGGCTATAAGTGGGCAGATAGAGGTGTGATTGGCGGTGGGGGCACAGAGGAGGTATACGCATTATTGTGGGCATTTATGGTTCAGTTCCTTTATTTTATGTACTGTAAAATTTTCCGATTAACTTCATCAATGGCAATGCCCAAGTAGGAGGGGCTGGAGTTGTTGGTGGTGTTTGCATGGATCCAGAAATATCTAGCCACAATTTTGCAGTAATATAGATGTGTGAGCAAGTGGGGCCAGGGCAAGGCTGTCTCCACTTACATGACCAAACGGATGGCACAACATGACAACTGTATAGTAAATGTAAGCTCTCATTGTAATTCACAGCTTAATGGAATATGCCAGCAGAGAAGGAGATTGTTTATGTTGATAAAATGTCTGCTTGGGTAATTTAACTGCATCTACAGGGTTCTTCTTGAAGTCTAGACACCCTACTGCTGTGCCTTTTCTTCCAGGAGACTTGAGTCTGGCTGAGACCTTTCACACATAAAGATTTCTTTCATGAAGTTGACCTGTCATTACAGCTGTTTATTTTCCATTGGTATCTGAGATATTTGGCTTTGTGTATAACATTCTTACAGATATATTTTGCAGACAAGTTGTTTGACCACACCAGTTACATGTCTGTGCTTATGCTTCCCATAATGCGTAAATAGACACCAGAATTGTATGTGCTGATTTACGTAAAAAATGTTCTTGTAAGCACATGATGAATGCATTGGATATCTCAACGCAGCCTCTGTTTTTACAATACTTGTATACCATTTAAAAGGGCACTTTAAAACATGTACTTTCACCCCATGTACTAAAGTAGCCATTAATGATATTGCAGTGTTGATGATAAACTGTATTAAACTTTAAAACTTTACATTGAGTGAAACATACGTTAATGGATGCAAGCAAGTAATGGGGACAGAAATCATGTCCTGCCCATTAAATACAAAATGATTTAGAGAGGTTGAAGGACAAGGCAAGTGTTGATGAAAGCAGATTTGAAGAGATAGTGAGAGTGGCCTTTAGTATGTAGGTGACCACAACAGGTTGATCGTGAATTAAGATTCACAGTAAAAACCTGTGTAGTGTGGACACCTTTGCTTTTGGTAAAAGTGTCCATAATAGAGAGGTGGCCACATTAGACAGGGGCCATACTCCTGCAACCTCTGAGTACATTTGCACCAGAGGAGAAAAGCTCACATTAGGGCTGTAATGAATACACCAGATGGTGATTATGATGTATATTACGAAAATGGGGTCACGAATATGAATACATATTCACGAATACAGTACTAGCAGGAAGACCATTGACTGGTTGAAAACATACATCATTTGCCTGCAATAATGCCTGATGAAGTAAATCGTGTAATAGACTATACTGAAAGAAGAAACACAGTTGTCTTTAAATGTATTTTTAAACAATACACATACTACACTTCATCATGGTAAGTGCGTGATCATGTAAATGCGCAGGTGTGTTTTGGCCAGTCAAATTAGGTAAAAAGCCAATACCAAAAAGCCTTTTTCCATCTACAGCCTTAGTCCCGTTAGATTTGCCCAAAAAGCCATATAGCTGCATAATGCTTAGGCAAAATTCATCAGAACAAATACCAAGCACACGCAAAGCAACTGATCCGTTCCTGTGCAATCAGTGCCAGCCCCACCACTTGTTTGTACTATCAGTATATTTAGTCAATGAAAATCATTCAGGTTTCCCCAAATTCCAAATATCAACTCTCAATTACGATCAAAAGGAAACTTGCATGGGAAACTGAAATTTGCCCAGTGATGGACAAGTTCAAAGATGGTCATACTGTCAATCACTGGCATTTTCAGTTTCATCTCCCAAGTTTCCGCACATGCACAGATCTGCAACTGTGTGTGTGCTTCACATCCACCTTCATGAATAGCATACCAGATTTTGTTCATGCATCACCAGTTGTTCATTTAGAAAGATTGTGTCCTTCAAAATCCAACGTTTCAGTGCCACAACTTTAAGACTTGCAATATAGGTAACAATGAAAAAAAAAAAATGCACATGTGTTTTGGGTATATCATGTATATGTATGTGTGTGTGTGTGTGTGTGTATATATATATATATATATATATATATATATATATATATATACATATATATATATATATATATATATATATATATATATATATATATATATATATATATATATATATATATATATATATATATATATATATATATATATATATATATATATATGGTGGTCTTACCATGGCTATCTGCCTGCTATTCTATCCCCATGGCCAGTCACGAAGTGCTATTAAAGGTGGTGTCATGCAGTCACTCTACTGTCATCATGGTCAATCACTAAGTTGCAGAGACTGAGAGCAATAGCAGCATAGCTGCCTTGTTTCATTGTATAATAGCTATCATAGCTGTGTCAGGCTTATGCTGGTCATTAGTTGCATAGCCACTTCCTAACAAATGTGTTATGTGGGTGAAGAAAATGCTCTTACCCAGCATCAGTGGCTAATTAAGCACTGTGATACCTGCAATTTTAGACCACATCTCTGAGAGACCCTGGATTTTGTGACTGCATTTCTGATGGCACAACAGTCTTTGTAAATTTACTAGCAATTTAAGACCACCTGTTATATGACCACTTATGGGTGGCAGAAAGGCTGATCTGAAATAGTAGGTACATGTACTACTGCACATGTACTTAGATTTCAGTGATGTAGCAACTTAATGTGATGGATTAGCCAAGGTGGCTAAAAGTGTATGCTACCATGACAAGAGTGAGCACAACACAGTAACCTAGTCGAGTCACAAGATTGCAAAGTAGTGTATCATAATCTGTAGATTAAAAGAAATGAAAGAGACAGATACATAATGTTCATAGTATCAATAAATATATATACATATACCTATCAGATCCTTCTAGATAGGCTGATAGTTACAAACTGCATTGGAAACTAATTTATGCACAGAAAAATATACATATACATGTACATTGTGTATGGAATGGATGTTTCCGCGTTTCTGTTCTGTTGCTACACAACTTGATTAGAAGTGCTTCTTGAGTCATGTGGGAGATTTTTTAGTAAAGATCAGAGTACCTTAGTGTGCTAATTTTACGGTGAACACTTTGATTCTTCCTCAAGTGTGATTCTCTCGCTCACCTTTTTTTGAGCCCAATTACTGATGACTGTAGCATGCCTTCAGCACTGAACTTCTTGTTTCTTAGAGTTATTCTGATTGCATAATGGAACCAAGTGGTATTATAAATCTTTTGGAACCATGTGGTTTACTCAAGTTGGTGACCATAGTAGTGGTACATACCAATTTATTGAACAGATTAGTGTTTTTACCTCAGCTGACTTGTCAGTCAGCTGAGGTTTTTTGAGGGTCCGTCGTCCGTCGTCCGTCGTCCACAATTCACATTTTCGACTTCTTCTCAAAAACCGTCAGCCAGATTCACTTCAAACTTGGTGGAAATGTGCCTTGGGTGGGTCTCTACCAAGTTTAAACAGTCGCGGTCCAGTGATTTTTGGATTTTTAATGAATTTTTTTGTTCTTTTTTGGGTAAATCTTAAAAAATCTTCTTCTCTGAAACCGCTCACCCAATTGCTTTGATATTACACAGGAACACTCCCTGGGAATCCTAGTTCTTAATTTGTTCACCAGGTGGCGCTGCAATTTTTTCCTAATTTTTTTATGAATTTTTGTGTGTTATAGCTATTTTTGACTTCTTCTCCAGAACCGTCACTCAGATTAAGCTGAAACATGGTGGATATGTTCCTTGTAGAAGGGTCAAACAAAGTTGTTCACTATGTGGGAATGCTGCGGATTCCTGATTTTTAACGATTTTTTCAGTTCAGGTACTTATCGGTCAATGCAGCTTTCCTATTGATTACTATGGAAGTCAATGGGCATTCTAATGCTAATTCACATTTTGTACTTCTTCTCCAAAACTGTCATCCAGATTAACTTCAAACTTGGTGGCAATGTACCTTGGGTGGGTTTCTACCAATTGTATTCAAATGGTCATGCTCCAGTGATTTTTGGATTTTTAATGAATTTTTTTGTTATTTTTTTTTTTTTTTGACAAATCTGAAAAAATCTTCTCCGAAACTGCATACCCAATTGCTTTGATATCGTACATAGACACCCCCGGGGACACCTAGTTCCCAATTGTTCACCAGGTGGTGCTGCAATTTTTTTTAGGAATTTTTTGTATGGTTTTGCTATTTTTCACTTGTCAGAACAGTCCCTCAGATTAAGCTGAAATGTGATGGATATGTTGTTGTTGAAGGGTCAAACAGTTGTTTACTAGGTGGCACTGCTTTGGATTCCTGATTTTTAAGGATTTTCAATTCAAGTACTTATCGTTCGATGCAGCTTTCCTATTGATTACTATGTAAGTCAATGGGCATTCTAATGCTAATTCACAGGACAACTGACACAAAATTTACCGTTTACTTGATAACTTGAGATCTGTTTTGAGTTAGCTACACATGTTGATTATTCTGTATGAAGGTCATGCTGAGACAGTACATGAATGACCTTGACCTCGTTTGTGGGGTCACAGTGCAACATACATGAATTTTACTCTTCATTATAACTTGAGAACTACTTGAACTTTGATGTTGCACATGTAAGTGTTCTTCTATAAAGGGCAGATCGACTTACTCAGAACATGGTGTCCTTGATCCTTTCCCAAGTTCATAGAGGTGCAGGTGTGATGAATTTCAAGATCAGCTGAGGCACGGGCTGTTCACACAGCCCTCTTGTTTCTTTATCACACCAGGCCGAAGGTATATTTGATGGTTATGAATTGGTCCCCATTGCAGTTGACCTGTCTCAGGTCAGCAGCAATAGCAGTCGTATAATGAAACTCTCCTGACTTGACTGAAGGGGCACAGAGTGTCAACAGGTGGGTCAAACATTATCACTGCTGGTCATGTGGGCTGTCAGCATTGACAACTGGAAACAAAACCCGCTCTGTGTCTTCATTTCTTTTCTGTTACCTAATAAGGTTCCATGCTTCCATTGTCATCTATCAACAAAACAGGCATGAGCCACTTCTAAGACATGATCATGCTGTAAAATGACTAATATATTATGAAATATATATATATATATGTACTGTTTCCATTGCAATAAGTGCACAGTGCTCTAGAAAAATTTGATTGGAAAATATGCCTAAAAAGCAGGTAATGGACTAGAATAGAGACTAAGATTGAAAACCAATGTTTCTTTTTTGATAAAAAATGGGGGTGTTCCCTCATTAGAGTATGTGATCTTATTGGAATGAATATGGTATTTGGAAGTTGCAGGACTGTTTAAGAGTTATAAATACTAATATTTGTTAAAAGAATTACACAAAAAGTCAGACCTTAACAGTTTAAAAGGTATCATCATTAATGAGAGAATTCCATAAAGGCAGCTCTTTGAGTACATGTTACTTTGTTCCTGATATCTTGTCTGTGGCTATAAAAGTGCTGATTAATGGCACCAGATGTCTGTCTGATGTATTATTCGAGACATTTACTTCATTCATTTAACTAAATCACATTGTGAGTTTGGCACACGATTTTTTGTTGTTGTTGTAAACTTTTTATTTCTTGCCGAAGATGGTGCTTAACGCTCAGCAGTGCAGTTAAAGGGGCAGGTAGAACATTTTAGTTGCATGGAAATAAGCCAGGGGTCTCATGGATGGTATTGATTTTATCTTTGACCAGCATGTTCCTGATGCTATGAGTTTTCCCGTAGCAAATCATGGGAATCTTTTCGTAGATGGGCGTGGTGTCTACGGACTTGTGTTCAGTATGGTCCAGTGATTTAAGATGTTATCCTTGATGATAGGATTATGGGGGTGAAAGGCAGTGATGAAATTAATATTTTTTTCTTTATATTGAAGAAGCGAATTTCAAGAGATTTGTTGTGCCATGAAGAAAGTATTAATTCCAGGGTTTTTTGTTTGTTTGTTTGTTTTTTTTGAAATACCTGTCACCACATACTTCTGGAAATGAAATGTCAAAAGTCATCTTGCACTGAAACTGAAACAAATGTTGTGATTTCACAGCGAGCTTACACTGAGAAAATTGAGGCAGGCCTGTCTGAGTGGCGCATGTAACAGGATATTGTGTCTGCAGACAAGTTGGGTGGACCTGTTTGACTGCAGTATGTTTACTTAGTGTACAGTTATAAAAGATGAATGAAGTCTGGATATGGGCCTCCAATTGTATTGAAACTTTCAGATACTTTAATGTGAATCTTGCATAAAAATGCCTGGGACAAGGAGACTGTGTCTGGTAGTCATGATATACTGTTGATGAAAGTGGGCCCACATGACTGGCCAGATGCACAACACTCTTCCAATAACATGAATAAATCATTAAGTTCAATTTTCCTGTCAGTTTAAGGGATAATGGATGGCAATTTTTGTCAAGTCCCTGTGTTGATCACTGCAGCATGTTAATTTATTGAAAAGAGGTCCAGATATATCCAAAATGTCTTTGTGCAAGTCCCATGCAGGTAAACTGTTTGTCAGTCTGACAGTTGTGTATATATTGATGTTATAGAGTTTGTTACAGAATCATATATTTATGAAACAAATGTTTTAAAATCAAGGCTTGTAAGGAAAAGTGTAGTTTTCAGTGGAAGTAAAAGCAAATGTGTTTCTGCAATCAGAATATCATGGGACACTGTTTAACATCACATGGAAGTTATAAAGCCACATTACCTGTGCTAACTCACAATAACTATCTTCAAGTTGGTATGTATTTAGCACAGTGTTATAGTCACATATGAAGGCCTACATGCTACTTTATAAGACTTGTAACAATGAATATGTATGTATGTATGTATTTATGTATGTATGTATGTATGTATGTATGTATGTATGTATGTATGTATGTATGCATGCATGCATGCATGTATGTATGTATACATTTGTATCTTAATAAATGTATATAATTTGTGTTTCAGAATGGGACAGTGTGGCAGCCCAGTGCCTGCAGTGTGTGCACCTGCTACAGTCCTGTACCTTTCTGTGAGGTGGTCCAGTGTCAACCGTATGTCTGTAACTTCACCAAGGTAGGCACCCAGAGAACACAAAATACAAAGTATTTTGCATCCATTTACATGTGCATATCAAGCATTCTATCATGTAATATAGGGAAAATTAGGAAGAAATGCTTTACTTGTCAGGAGAGATAATATTGATAACGTGTCCAAGATTAGTGATATATATGTGAATAAAAACTGAAGAATTGCAGGTGAAAAGTTGGAGATCAAAATATATTTAACAAATGTATGATCAAGTTGCCTACCTAGTTGACTCTCAGACCATTAAAAACATAAAAAAACAAAAACAAAACAAGAAGAAAAACTGAAACTTGTAGCAAACAAAAAAAAAAAAAAAAAAACCAAAAAACAAAAACCCCCCCAAACCCCAAAGTTTCTGTTTTTGTATTGTTTGTAGGGATTTCACCTGTTCCTTACTTTAAACGTACATTCACTATTAATCAGCTGATCACACTAGACCAGCCTGTAAACAACAATCTGTGTCTTACAATTATTCTGGAATGTCAGAGCCAGTAGTGCACAGTAGTAGTTTTAGTGTGCATGTACTGTTAAATTATTCATTCCCTGAGTTGGTCTGTGAAGCTGACTTGGTGAAAGTGCACATTGCGTTGCAGTATGCTGCTTGGTCCAGCCAATAAGGAAAGGTGCTATTTTCTGCACCAGGGTTCCAGTCTAACAGTGAGGGCCCTAGGTCTCCTAAGCAGGCAAAACAGCCAACATAGTAGAGACAATTTGGTGCTTGGTCTGCTTTTGAGGCAAGCTGTTACTATATTTTGCTCCCAGTAAATTGTGATTTGCACCTATGTGAGAACACACTTTGATAGTCATGAGAATTTTGTACTCCTAAGGACAGCTGACTTCATGAAGGGGAGAGTCAGTATGGCAGTGACTTAATTATTTTGCATTTACATAGATGACACAGATGTAATCAAGAATGACATGTGGGAAAACAAAGAAGAGACTGTGGTAGAAACTCATTGTTCTGGAGTTTCAAAACATGATGTTGAGGTTATACTTATGTTTTGACATAAGCACATGCAAACAGAATGTGTCAGTTGTTCTTGTCCCCCAAAATAACTTAAGCTGTAAAACTTTCAACCCTATTTTGGAAACAGAATGCAAAACAAGGCATCAGAAAACAAGCCTGACGGTAAGTGCTGCTACAATGTACAGAACTTGTGCCATGTACTCACAGGCTGTGTCTGTGGTCCAGATGCTATCCCTTTTCTGAATCAAGCATAATTTATTTAGCTTTTTTAACAGCCATCTTCAGTTAATGCAACATTCTTTACGTGTGTGCGTGAGTGTTTTTTGTGTCTATATATATTTTGTCATATGTGCATTGGGATTGTGACCAGTCTGCAAAGGATAGTAAGAGATTCAATAAAATGTTTTACAAAATACTATTATAAACACTGGAGTGAAACTTTGTTTTGGGGAAATGTTAGTCTTCTTGTTTTTATGTTGGACTTTTCAGTACTGGTATTACATTTTATTCATTGATTAGCTATTGTCAGATCGGACTTCAGCAATGTCAATTTGAATAGCATTATTATTATAAAGTACATAATATGGAATAAATGGACTATCTGGCACGGCAAATTTAAATGCAAAAGTGGTTATTTCAAGCACAAGTTTCCAGTTGTTGTTGTTGTTTTTTTTTTGGGGGGGGGGGGGAGACAAATAAATACTAGTAATAAAAATGGGCATGAGAAGAGGCGCCTGTCTGACACTCCTAACTGTAGCCTTCTGTTACACCTTTTTCAGTTGTTCAGTAGAGATATGAAATTGATCAGTCGGCATTGAAATTGTTTGACACTTAGGAATGGGATTTCAGTTTTATGTTGTCATCATACAAAAGTTATCAAAATTCAGAAAATGAGTACATCTACATGTAAGTTTACACTCCCCCCCCTCCCCCCCAAAAATAGGTGCGTAAGTACTGTTACCTTGAAGCACCCCCCCCATGGATAAAAAAAAGAAAATGAAAAAAAATGTGCACAAGTACTGTTACCTTGAAGCTTGGATTATGTTGTATTTCTGCTCAGTTATTATCAATATAACCACAAGCACCCTTTCAGACGATCATGCCTGTCTTACATTATTCTAGGAGTCAAAAGAAATTGATAAATGTGTATGAAAAAAGATGCAAATTAACTTTTGACCCCTGTAAAATTACTTCTGAAAAAATGTCTTGACATCCATTCAACAGGTCAATTCCATTGGCACCATTACACATGCAAAACTGCTGGGCACATACACAATCACATCAATGAACTTAACTGAGACTGAGAACAGATCAAAATATGGAAAATAAAATATTCTCTGATGTATGGTTCAAGTGGTGATTGTTTATACTATTAATTCATTGCATTGGGGTGAAAAAAGAAGAGTTAGAAATTACCAGGCACTGATGTGAATGGTCAGAGCTCATGATTGAAATAATACTGTGCAGCCTGCTTGTCGTAGTGCCACTTGAGCAGACTCCAGCCCTATCTCTTGATCTCTGCCCAGTTTGACAAATTGTTCCTGCTGCATGTTTAGCACACTGTTAACAGCTTTCATTTCCTTCAAGTCAGAAATAGTTTGCCAAAATAAATGAAGCTGAATTCCTAAATATTTTTTTGTAGTGTATATATGCTCTATCACTACTTTGTTTGATTTTCTGGTGGCAGCTCTGTAATACAGATAAATTACGGACATTGTGTGGTCGGCCACCAGTAACAAGCTACTGTTTTCTAGATCAGGGTATTTTTCTGCAGGGAGAAAGTAAATGTAGCTGTATCAATGGACCAGTGCTGAGCAAATGAGGATCAAGTCACACACACTGAGCTTGTTGAAAGATTGAGAAAAGGTTTAGTTGTTATCCAAAATAATAACAAATCAGTAATAGTAATACATGTATACTTTTCTGAGACATTGGTGACAGCAAGCTTTTAAGGGTCAAATGTCTTTTGTTTACATTGGCCCTTCATTTCCTGTGCCCCGGTGCAGCCCTGGCTTGTACTTTGCCTTGTTAGTTCATGTATCTGTTCTGACCTCTATGGAGGTGCAAGGATAATCACAGACACCCCTCACCCCCTCTCCCATTTAGGTTGTAGTTCAATAATAACAAATAAAGCAATAATTACAAATGGAGACAACCAACATTTCACTTTCATATTGTCAGTATGATGAACTGTAGCAACAGAAAATTACCTTGTTTGCATATCACACCTAATGCTTATGCTTCATCACAAGGGGTGCAACCCCCTTCATATGGTAAATGTTCATATATTTTGGCCAGTTTATTTGTTATGAATCTTTGAGCACATGATACACAAGTTAGACATATGAAGACATTTTTCCAAAGTCCCATTTTCTCAAATTTTCCAAGAACAAACCCAGGGTACACACATTGCTGAAGGCCAGTACCATACATACATGAAGCCACGAGTGAGCAATATTTGGAGATCATGTGACAGAAAACTTCCAAGTTAAATTTATAGGCTTTGCCTTTTGCCAGTTCTTTAAAATAGAATATGTTGAAACGGATAAAAAAACTGCAAACAAAGTTTATAACTTAAGCCTTTTATCTAATTTGGTGCAGACATGCTTCACTTTACCCTTTCTTCAAAATGTTCAACGAACATTTTTTACAAACATGGCATAGGCTGTGTGATGCGATTGCTGACAATTACAATAAATAATTTACAGATGCTATTGATTTACACCAACAGGAAAATATGTAAAATGGGGAATATAAATCAGAAGGCATTCAAAACAGAAAAGGTCTTTTAACCACTTCCTCCTAAACCAGCCAAAAGTGGCTATCAAGGTAATATGCTCCCGGTCAACAGTTTTCTTAGCATCCATGGGTTGTGCATTTACCACCCAATCCACTTTTATAATTGTTGTGAAAACATTGCTTCTAAGAGGCATTACCACAGTGCCATAGCATAAATCTTTTGTTTGTGAGTTTTCTCTAAATGTACACTTTATTGCAATTTTCAAGTGAATTTACAGAATTACGTAGAGAAAGGTATTAGCACTAAGGTGACTGATAACCTAACATACATCCTTAGACAGAAAGGGTTAAAACCAAAATACAAACTGACTAGTTTTGCTTGAACTTGGATGGTTTGATTAGTGCAAGCAAGTCAAATCAATTGGAAAAAAAGTTTTATTTTTATTTGTTCTCTTATTGAAAGGGGACTTTCATCTTGTTAGCTGTTGCACTGAACACTCCACTTTTTAAGTGGAGCAGCTGGGTAAATTTAAAGTGTTCAGCCACACACAGATGCCAAACATCAAAGAGAATATTCTCAGTGTGTGTCCAGGTAGAGAACTATCTTTACCTGGCCGTAATAAGGAATAAAGTAGAGAGATCTGACTCGAATGAGGACTATGGGCCTATCGCTGCAGGGCATGTCTACCAATCCTACCAATCTATTAATTGCTGTGCTGCACATGAAGAGATCGCAGTGTCCTCTTTGCCCAACCTATCAAAAAAATCCTGTCCTTTGACGTTTGAAAATAGATACCATGAGCTCATGTAAAGGTATTAAAGATAAATCAAAGTGGCTAAAAAAAAGTAAGGTGCAAACCATATGTTTCAGAGGTGAAAAGGGAAGAAATAAATAAATAAAAAAAAAAGGTCACTATGAAACTGAAAATTATCAGGAAAGGTAGATTTGCTCTAGAAGCTCATGTGGGAAAGAAGGCAGTCCTTGCCTTGAACAGGTGAAAGGTACTGTATACTGAGTTGATGAGGGCATAGGGTAATGGTTTTTGTATTGCATGGCAAGTAATAAGCATAAGACAATTTCTGTGCAAATTGGTTGAAATTTTTACTTGAACCTCTGCTCCCCTTCCTAATGTTCTAATAGAATCTTGGAAAGAGGTATTATGATTGCTTTGACCAAGCATAATTGAATTACCACATCAGTGAAAGCTATTTTTGTGAAGAATTTGAATCAAGAATCTTTCATGTATATATGTGTATATATATATATATATATATATATATATATATATATATATATATATATATATATATATATATATATATATATATATGCATATCTATATATATGTATATATACATACATACATACATACATACATACATACATACATACATACATACATACATACATACATACATACATACATACATATACAGGAGAGTCAGTGGTCTGGAAGGAGTTTAAATTGGTTTAATGTGTGGAAATTGAAGAGTTCATTCTAGTGGTACATGTACAGCCTTGACACAGAAACCTTGTGTGTTCCAACACTTTTGCAGTTGTGAGGTATGCCTAGACATCTATTTACTAAATCCTAGCATGCCAGTTTCGAGTGTACTCGACCAGCGCGTCATTGCTTGTTGCCACAAGTTTCGAGCAGACTTGACCTCTTTAAGTGGCTGATGAAAGGCCGTCTCAAATTCCTGATGTTGTTTATTTACATGCAAGCACACATATTTTATTGTAGAGAAATGTCAGTTCTTGCCCATAGCTATTTCCAGTTTGCCTTTAAAATGAATATTTTTCTTCTACGATGATTTAAATCAATGATCGGGCTGTTGTGTGTGACAATTTGAATGATGTAATTTAGCAAAACTGAGCAAAAATAGGGTGATTTCATTGTTGTGGTCTCAATCTTTTTTCGTCCATCCCTATGTTTTTCACATCATCAGAATGCCGCGAACCTTGTATATTTTAAGAACAAGCTCTCCCATTGGTTGAAACAAAAGGTATTTTTGGGGAAACCTCACCAAAGCTGCTTCTATTTCAAACATATACATCATTATTTTAGATGGAAACTACCGAAGATGATGCTCCAAAATGTTCTGGGTCAGTCAGGGGGCTGGAATTGATGACATGGTGTTTGCTGTCCAATCAAATGCGTCGTTTTTCTACCGATGATTCGTTCAGGAGTACTCGCTACCTCATGTTGTGAAGTCTGGCTTGAAAGATGGGCGACATGTGTATGAACACAAGTGACAATTACGGACAAGTAATTTAAAGCAAGAAACAAAATTTAATGCTGTAATTGGCCAGAGTGATGACATACTACCAGTCTTTGCGCACAATAGACCAGAGGGTCCAATTTTATCATGGAAAGAGAGTAAAATACGCCAGCCACAGGTAAACATGGCTTGGGTGAAAATACCGCTGCCACATGTTGATCATGTTGACAGTTTATCAGTGACGTCGATAAAGTGATTTATCGACTATTTACGGCAGCAACAAACAAACTCTACCACTATAATTTAATGACAATTACGACACACAACCGATCTTTAGGGGACTTGATACAATATTCCTAATCTGGGGCCCACCATCACCAACAACTGGTAATTTCAAGGCATGCTATTTACATTGTTAGGTAATGCTTACACTGGAGAAGTCCCATTATATATTTTACATTACCTTTTGACAGATTAACCTTCCTGTAACATTAATCACCCATATATTTTGGATACTACCTCTTCAAAATATCCAATCGGGACTAACCCATGGACTTGGCTGCCATTTTGAAAATTGTTGGTAAATGGTTTGTAAATGAGTATAGTATTGGGACGATATGGGGGGGGGGGGGGTTTAATATATGAAACCAAAAGTATATATTTTGCAAATATGTCAGAGCATCAATAATGAAATGATATATGCTGTGGCTGTGATTCACTTTGATCTCCAAATCAAGTGTATTTTTGTGTGACTGTCCCGCAATACATTGCACTATGTTCAAAATAGCACTCACCAACGTGCATGGTCTGCTGGCTCAAGGTATTCTGTCACATTTGGATTTGTAACTGACGATGATTATAACTGCTTCAGACATAACCTAGCGGGTAGATTAAAGTTAAGATAGTAAGTCATGTTATGAAAGTACTTTAACGACCATTTGCCCTGGTAACTCGAAGAACGGACGCCTCGAACCTAGCAAAATTTTACCATAATGATCACTGAACAACCAGGGCTATGGTAACTTGGACATTTGGTGAAACATGTTTAAAATGGATGTTCTTTCCCATTCTACACATTACCTCCAATGACATAAGGCACTTGGATTATATAAATACAAAGATTATGTGCAGTTGGCCTATATAATTGCCATCTCCCTCCCGTCCTCCACTGGGGACAAAATGCACCTTGTCCTTCCGTCCCTCTTAAAACAATGCTTGTCCAGGATATATATTTCTTATACTCACTACACAGCTACCAAATGTGGTGTGTGGACATTTCATTGGATAGGCGTGTGTCACAGGCCAAAATTAGGTCACTGTGACCTTGACTTTTGTGCCTGTCATAGAAAATATTTAAACTTACAGGTACCAAGCTTGTACATGTATTGAATCTCATATTATATGCTTATGTTTATGTGCATATTACGGTGAAATAAAAGAATTCTGAGTCTGAGTGTGTGGGTCCTTCTGGGGATAGTAGTGTGTCTCATAAAAATATAAGGTCATTCTGGCCTTAACCTTTGACCCTGTCATAGCAAATGCTTGTGTGGGCTATATTTGCTGAACTCTAAAACTTGGAGATATGAAACTGGTATGGAAACTTCTTGGAAAAGAGAGGTATGTTCTGTACCAAAATTAGGTAAATGTGAGCCTTTGAGCTGGTCTTAAAAAATGTTTGTGTGGTCCATGTTTCCAATAGCTTTCTTTTCATGCAACTTTCTGTCTGTTCTCTGCTGTGGGACTATGTATTGCTGTGCAACATTTGATACTATTCCAGGGGTCACATTAAGGATTTTTTAGTATGGGTCCGTTGGACCCATCTTTCTTCTTTTTCAGAAAAAATAGTGAGTCCATGGACTGAATCGATGGGTCCAGTCTGAACTTGTGCAAACTAGACTTCATTTTGTGTGATTTGATTAATTTTATTTGGTATGATCAACATACAGTAACTTAAGCCTAGAAACAAACATAACGTATGGTCTATACGCTAATGCAGGCAAATCATAATTATAAGTAAGATTGAATAAAAAGTTACCAATGTGCCAATGTAAAATAGTTTAATTACTAAAAGCTTGTTGATTGTACCAAGGATGGATTCAGTCTATTCAGGGACCTGCTATTAAGACTAAGTCTATAACACGACCCCAGTCTTCAAAACTATGGTTTGTGAAGTGGTCTTAAACCCTAACACACCGCCACTGTGCCAGTATCTGATATCGCACACCGTGTCGGCGTGTGCCATCGGGCAGTTTTTAACTCTCTTGCACAACAAGCGGCATGCATATTGAACACACCTGGGCGCTGTTATTTTTGCGATTCATTCCACGTGATGAAGTGGTCAGAAATTACATGATTTATATTTCTGTGCACTTTCTATTTCAATTTACCTGAAAAATTTGATGCCGTAGGAGGTGTCAAGAGTCTGATCTCAAGTGCGGTCACTCTTTTTACCAAGCAACACGGTACAGGCAGTGCAACACAACACAAGCGAGTGTACACAGCCTGTCACAGGTATGGATGGTTTTCCGCTATGTTGTACGTATATTTTTAAGGCCTGCGATCGTGAATTTCATTCCTCTCTTGTTCTGTCATACAGATTTGTTCCATTCAAACAATTTAATAAAGTCAAAACAACAAAATTTTGTTAAAGATCAGCAATGACGACTTGACGCATACGAGACAGCAATCAACAACACATGATCACATCGTGTTTATGCAAATCTTCACTTCGTCCACGTGTGACCGTGCGGTGACTACTCTGCGTATTTTCCTTGCATTCCATTAGGAATTTTCATTTGTACCTTTATCTGTATCTAGATTTGTTCGATGGAAGTCTTTCTGGTGAAAATATGATGTGAAAATTTAACATCTTGGTCCAATAATCTTGGCTTTAATACAACTTATTCCTCCCCAACATACCAGACATGAGGCAGGCGCATGTATGGGAAGCAACAAGTTTGATTGGGCAGTGAGCGGCACGTGATCAAATCCACCCAATGAGGAACCTGGAAATGCTCTCGGCGCATTTATAATGAGGTGAAATGACGTAAATTTTTGCAGGAATACCCCAGGTATATTTTTTCGTAGCAAATAACAGAGCTTGTTACATACAAAGACGAACATCAGAGAATTCCACTATTATAATGCATAATCATGGTCATGGTGGACAATGCAAAACACTGTGACCGCAAAGGTGCAAAGATACTAAGTTTGGGGTAATATTTGTAGTTGTATCATATTCAAAATGCATTGCGTTTTTTGTGCGTGCATCCACAGAGACGCAAAATGACAATGTTCTATTGATTTTCAGGCGTCTTTTCTTCATTTTTTGCGTCTATGACGCAGGACGCACGCTTAATGTGACCCCTGCTATTCTTTTTTCAAATCATCTTTTTTGGTTGTAATTTTGGACTTTGTTTCCAAAACTTCTCCTGGTTTTTTTTGTTTTTGTTTTTAGTTTTATTTTGTTTGTTTGTTTTTCTTTTTTTAATGTACTGACAAATAGTCCCTAATTTTCCAGAGGAAACCCACTTCAGGAATATCAAACTGGGGAAAATTGTAGCAGATTGAATGTAAAATGAAATCCTGCATAAAATCGAGAAAACAAAACCTGTCAGATTCTTATTAGGGATGTATTCCGGAAATTTTGTGCCCAGGAATATAAATGATTATACAGTATTAATGTAAATGTGAATTTTGTTCTTATTGTTCATGAACCAAACTTAATCATGTCTTACTATAATGTTTTTTCACTGTATTGAAAAACTGACCTCATCTACACCAAGCATTTGAGTGACTGAATGCTCACATGGTCAGTGAAGATTTAGTCTTACTTCAAAAACAAATTGAAGCTTGTACGTGCTGGTAAAAAAATTACAATTTGCAAAAGCTGACTCAATAACCTTAATATTTACAAGAAAATTTCATGCACCTGATGAGCCTTTCTGTAGGTACTCAATTCCTTGCCTTGTTTTAATTGCAGTATACATAAAATTCCTGTAACCTGTTCCTGTTATTTTGAAGGCAAGTCTTCCTTCAAGGTACATGTATGCTTCAAACTCAACAGGGAAAGTAAACCTGGCAATAGATGCCGAAATAATTAAGTGGTGAAAGTTTTGGTGTTTGGATGTCCATGTTAGGAGCAGTTGCACCTGTAATGGCAGTCACTATGACAGCTCTGACATAACCAGTGTCACCGACGGACTGATTATGCAAAGTGTCCCAATTTCCTGAAGAGATTACCACATAAACCTAAGATAAGATCTTTTGGTACTATATTGCTTTTAAGCTAATTTCTTTTGAGTTCGGAAAGTAATAATTATCAATGTGATCTGCTTGTGCTTGAAAAACAGGACAAGTTAATCAGGATAGGAAATTGAGATTAGAAAACCCACTTGTTGGTTGGTTGAGTGTTGTTAAGCAATCTTATTTAATTGAAGGTATGTGAGCCTCAATGTGCCAAATGTAATATCATATTATACCTGTTTCACCTCTGAGAGTATTATTGTGTAGTCACCCATGAGGAAGATGGGCTATTAAAAGCAAATGAAATACAGGGTGGTATAGGTTATCCCTTTGAAGACAAACTTCTTATTTCACCGGTCAGGTGATCATTTATGCTGATGTGGTTAACCCTGTATCCTGTACATTTAAGGGCACATTAGCTGTGAGACCAGAAATAGGTTGGCACATTTGCATGCATGGATTTAGTTCTGATGGAAGCTTAAATTCAGCACAGTATTTCAAAGCTTGTTTGTTACAAAGACAAAATTGTTCTCTGAAATGTTTCCACTAGGATGAAAACTTGTGGGCAAAGTCCTATATTTTTATTTTTATTTTGTGCCAATTAGGGTGTGAATATCTAATTTTCAAATACTTGCAGACTTGATTTGAAATTCCTGACTGGAGACCTTTTAGATAAGTTTCATTTTGCCAGTGTAAACAAGCCCCTCCATATTTTGTAACAAGGAATTTTTAGACCTGGTTACCCTTGTACCTTATTGTACCAGGTTACAAAATAAAGAGGAGTTTATTTTTGTTACCTTTGTGCCTCATTGTAAC
Organism: Hermodice carunculata; assembly: GCA_964020975.1. Classification (NCBI taxonomy): domain Eukaryota; kingdom Metazoa; phylum Annelida; class Polychaeta; order Eunicida; family Amphinomidae; genus Hermodice; species Hermodice carunculata. Next base: position 26,999,648 of record OZ026613.1, read on the forward strand.
CAGTTACAAAATATGGAGGGGTTTGTTTTCACTGGCAAAATGAGCCATATTGAGACCTTTCCCAGTGCATTATGATGCACATGGGGTTTGAATGTTGAAACACCATCATGAAATAATCACCGTTTGGACATATATTTCTGATGTGTGGCTGTGTTCTCTATTCTTTTTACCCATCACTGAGTCTGTGAAAAAGTACAGACTTACAGGAGGTGAATCATGCAGTCTCTGACCCTGATTCCTCAGGCTGTCAATTGCATTTTATGACCTGGGTGGCACACCTTTAACATTGTTTTGCTGAATTTCTGCATTCTTCAACCCATTGTCATTAAACCTGGCCATGCCAGTTAATGGCCACATGTCACATTCATTGCAAGCAGTTATTATGTCTCCCGGTGGAAGCCGGGGACATATTGGTTTAGTGCCGTTTCTTCTTCTTCTTCTTCTTCTCTTCTTCTTCTTCTTCTTCTTCTTCTTCTTCTTCTTCTTCTTCTTCTTCTTCTTCTTCTTCTTCTTCTTCTTCTTCTTCTTCTTCTTCTTCTTCTTCTTCTTCTTCTTCTTCTTCTTCTTCTTCTTCTTCTTCTTCTCTTCTTCTTCTTCTTCTTCTTCTTCTTCTTCTTCTTCTTCTTCTTCTTTTCTTCTTCTTCTTCTTCTTCTTCTTCTTCTTCTTCTTCTTCTTCTTCTTCTTCTTCTTCTTCTTCTTCTTCTTCTTCTTCTCTCTTCTTCTTCTTCTTCTTCTTCTTCTTCTTCTTCTTCTTCTTCTTCTTCTTCTTCTTCTTCTCTTCTTCTTCTTCTTCTTCTTCTTTCTTCTTCTTCTTTCTTCTTCTTCTTCTTGGGACTTGACAGAATTTGATGAAACTTCATAGGATTATGTATCTAGGCAATACCTAGGTTGGGATTGTATTTGGGTGACCTTGACCTAATTTCAAGGTCACAGTGTCATTTATGTGAAATTGGTTTCCGTGCGATAAGTCTTGAAGAACGTAATGGAATTTGATGAAACTTGGTAGGATTATGTATCTAGGCAAGACCTAGGTTGGGATTGTATTTGGATGACCTTGAGCAAATTTTCAAGGTCACAGGGTCACTTATGTGAAATTGGTTTCCGTGCGATAAGTCTTGAAGAACGTAATGGAAGTTGATGAAACTTGGTAAGATTATGTATCTTGGCAAAACCTAGGATGGGATTGTATTTGGATGACCTTGAGCGAATTCTCAAGGTCACAGGGTCACTTATGTGAAATTGGTTTCCGTGCGATTAGTCTTGAAGAACGTGATGGAATTTGATGAAACTTGTAGGATTTTGTATCTAGGCAAGACCTAGTTTGGGATTGTATTTGGGTGACCTTGACCTAATTTCAAGGTCACAGGGTCACTTATGTGAAATTTGTTTCCGTGTGATAAGTCTTGAAGAACGTAATGGAATTTGATGAAACTTGGTAGGATTATGTATCTAGGCAAGACCTAGGACGGGATTGTATTTGGATGACCTGGAGCAAATTCTCAAGGTCACAGAGTCACTTATGTGAAATTGGTTTCCGTGCAATAAGTCATGAAGAACGTAATGGAATTTGATGAAACTTGGTAGGATTATGTATCTAGGCAAGACCTAGGATGGGATTGTATTTGGATGACCTTGAGCGAATTCTCAAGGTCACAGGGTCACTTATGTGAAATTGGTTTCCATGTGATAAGTCTTGAAGAACGTAATGGAATTTGATGAAACTTGGTAGGATTATGTATCTAGGCAAGACCTAGGTTGGGATTGTATTTGGATGACCTTGAGCAAATTTTCAAGGTCACAGGGTCACTTATGTGAAATTGGTTTCCGTGCGATAAGTCTTGAAGAACGTAATGGAAGTTGATGAAACTTGGTAAGATTATGTATCTTGGCAAAACCTAGGATGGGATTGTATTTGGATGACCTTGAGCAAATTTTCAAGGTCACAGGGTCACTTATGTGAAATTGGTTTCCGTGCGATAAGTCTTGAAGAACGTAATGGAAGTTGATGAAACTTGGTAAGATTATGTATCTTGGCAAAACCTAGGATGGGATTGTATTTGGATGACCTTGAGCGAATTCTCAAGGTCACAGGGTCACTTATGTGAAATTGGTTTCCGTGCGATTAGTCTTGAAGAACGTGATGGAATTTGATGAAACTTGGTAGGATTTTGTATCTAGGCAAGACCTAGTTTGGGATTGTATTTGGGTGACCTTGACCTAATTTCAAGGTCACAGTGTCACTTATGTGAAATTGGTTTCCGTGTGATAAGTCTTGAAGAACGTAATGGAATTTGATGAAACTTGGTAGGATTATGTATCTAGGCAAGACCTAGGACGGGATTGTATTTGGATGACCTGGAGCAAATTCTCAAGGTCACAGAGTCACTTATGTGAAATTGGTTTCCGTGCAATAAGTCATGAAGAACGTAATGGAATTTGATGAAACTTGGTAGGATTATGTATCTAGGCAAGACCTAGGATGGGATTGTATTTGGATGACCTTGAGCGAATTCTCAAGGTCACAGGGTCACTTATGTGAAATTGGTTTCCGTGCGATAAGTCTTGAAGAACGTAATGGAAGTTGATGAAACTTGGTAAGATTATGTATCTTGGCAAAACCTAGGATGGGATTGTATTTGGATGACCTTGAGCGAATTCTCAAGGTCACAGGGTCACTTATGTGAAATTGGTTTCCGTGCGATTAGTCTTGAAGAACGTGATGGAATTTGATGAAACTTGGTAGGATTATGTATCTAGGCAAGACCTAGGTTGGGATTGTATTTGGGTGACCTTGACGTAATTTTCAAGGTCACAGGGTCACTTATGTGAAATTGGTTTCTGTTCGATAAGGCATGAAGAACTTGATGGAATTTGATGAAACTTGGTAGGATTATGTATCAAGGTAAGACCAAGGTTGGGATTGTATTTGGGTGACCTTGACCTAATTTTCAAGGTCACAGGGTCATTTATGTGAAATTGGTTTCTCTGCAATAAGTCTTGAAGAACTTGATGAAAATTGCTAGAGTAATGTATCTGGGTGAGAGCTAAAATAGGATTGTAATTTTCAAGCAAACTTGGTCATTTGTAATTTGTTATCACCTGTAGCTTATTCAGAGATGCAAGTGTTCCACCGGGAGACATTTGATTTTCTGTTGGGAAATCAGTCTGTTCTAGTTAGGATTAAAGTAGTGTTGCATGGTGTTTATGCCCAGATTGTTTGTGCATATGAAAAGGAACAATGTAATCGCTCCCTCCCCCCCCCCCCCCAAAAAAAAATGTGGTCAAAACCCATTTTCTGGGGTAAAAATTGAAATGTGGCCACACACATAGTACAAAATGATTGATGCATTATCTAAGAAACTTTGAAGACTGGTTTAAAGTTTGTGGCCACATGTGCACGCACTTGGTCTGTTCTTTTATTCTGTCATTATGAATACTTTATTGTATGAAATGGAAATATTTCTGACGAATGTGCATTTGTTGCCACAGCAGAGCAGCAGTGTGCTTAGCTTTCTGCTGCCAATTTGATTTGTACGCCACAACCAACTTTCACAATCATAGTTACACTTCTGCAAAGAAAATAGTTCTCAGTGGTTCCTCGCTCATGCGCAACTTTTATGGAATAAATATGATATTTTAACAATGAATCTGACTATGATATTGTAGTTTTTCTGCTTTATTCCGTATTTGAATGTGCATGCTGACAAAAATTATTGATAGTACTGGTAGTAGTATGTAAATGAGTAGGACAGGTGCTATGGAAATAGTGTGCAGCAAACGAATATTCTTGCGCGATGCGCAGAAATCATGGGCAAAGGTACAGTGCCCATCCCCCGACGGCAAAGGTAAAACACTGCAAGGTCTTAATGTTAACAAGATAGGATAACGGATCATATATTCCTGATTTATTCTCTTATTCAAGGCGTACATGTGATCACAAATAGTTTATGTGACCAGATATGTGGCCACAAACTTTGGACCATTCTTTAAAGCATCTTCGATAATGTATTAATAATCTTGTACTATGCCTGTGGCCACATTTCAATTTTTACCAAAAACCCGGTGGTTTGTGTTTTGACCAAAAATGTAAGAATTATTAATGCAGCTGATTTTTTATTTGATCTGTCCTATGTATTTGTTGTTGTTATCATTATCATCATTATCATTATTATTATTACAGGGAGAGTACCTTAGTGTTCCACCTGATTTTTTATTTGATCTGTCCTATGTATTTGTTGTTGTTATCATTATCATCATTATCATTATTATTATTACAGGGAGAGTACCTTAGTGTTCCACCTGGTCGTTGTTGTCCCCAGTGCTACCCTGCTCCAAGACAGTGCACTCTGAATGGGAAACCTGTGCCAGTAAGTGCAGTTGCATCATTGTTTGAACAGTGAATGAACAGCTAGCAGTGAGTAAGGGACCATGTACAAAAAAAAAAAAAAAAAACCCCTTTCCAAAACTCCAATGAAAACCTGAATTGGAAATGATCCCATGCCTTCCTCCCTACTACAATATCACCCCTTTTCTGGAATCTGGCCTCAGCCAGAACACTCCTAGTTTTTACAAATAGGGATCAAGAACAACTCCCATGATCATGTTTTTAAACATTTTATTCCATCAAACTGACAATGCACTATTGTGCAGCTTCTTTGGAAGTATTTCTTCCATCATACAACAGTACATTTTACTTTTATACTGATGATTTATTCATGCATAATCAGCTAAAGCATCAAATATATTATTCTGTGATTCAACGTATTAAAGTAATGCAATGAAAGACATATCAACATATATATCTGTCTTATTGTAGGCACCAGAGAACGGAAAGTGAAAGGCTGCACATAAAATTACATGCAGTTTCAATGCTGGATTCAAATTTTCGTGTCACTAACATGTATCAGAACCAATATGGGACATACTGTTTCAGTATTAAGAAAATACAAACTGTTAATTTTATGCACCAAAGTAAAAAAAGCACTTCATTATCATACTCTCCACTCCCCTTGAGCCTTCCTAACAGCTTTCTCCATTGCCATTTCCTCATGTACATTTGCAAACAGGTTAACAAATTGTTGATAAACATTTCTAGGATTCTTTTGGACATTTTTTTGATTGTTCAACAACCATCCCAAACAACTTTGCAGCACAAATTTCTTCCTGGACCGCCCCATATCCTTCTTGGCATTGCAGTGTACATGCTAATGCAGACACAGCATAGGGAGAAAGCATCTGTGTTTGCACTGTGTACTCAAAAGGTGTCACACTTTGTATCAGTATTATAAAATAATATGGCTACGGCATTTTAACATCGTAAATATTTTGGTTTCCAGAAAATTGGTGAAACTACTATTTGGGGTTTGACTCACTCCCTCCGCTACAAGATTTTCTTGCAGTTTTGGAAAAAAAAATTTTGTACATGGTCCCTGAATGATGTCAATATGTCCATATCTTGAAGTGCACTGCAAAGAAGAAATGACACACATCTGCAATCAGAAACACACAATACCTGACTATCTGTAGACATAGGCATCACCTCACTTACTGAAGTTTTGTTTGATGAAGTGCATGAACTTGGATACGTTGATGTGCATTCTCAAATAAGTAGACCTGTTAAGAGCCAAACTGAATGAAGTTTTGGTTCCTTCATGACACAGAGTGGGATATGCATACGGGACGAAACCACCATTATATTTACTGTATATTCACATATTAGCATAAAGGCGTATAACTTTTGGTGCGTCACTTTTTAAAATAAAGTATGCAATTGGTGCTGTGCAGACACCTCTCATTGAAAACATTCAAGATAAAAAAGGCGAGTCTATAGATAGAATCAAAAGTTATGCCAGTGTTTACCTGTCATAGCCAGGAAACACATGCTCCGAGCACAGCTTGCCAGCATTAAGTCACTGTGTATGAATATGTGGTTTGCCCTCTGTTTATAAAACTTAGAATGGAAAAAATATCTGTCAAACCATACAACACAGATGGGCGGATAAGTTCATGTAATAGTCTAGCTGAAACAGTGGGTTAATTACAGGTAAATGGCCCCCAACGGTGTCAGCACAAGACAACCAAGAACTATTTAGTGCGGTAACCTGCACCTGATTGGCCGCAATGGTGTATTCATACCTTCAGATATTCATTTGCTGTAAAAAATAGTTGCTGTTATATATAGTCCCAAGATTTTATTTCCAGTAAATGCCAATCTGTTCAAAAAGTTATGTTAAATGTAGGAATATTTAAATTTGCACATCTTGGGAGAAATATTGTGCATTTGGCAGCATCATCAGTTGGGGACATGACCTCAAGTACAAAATGCTTCTTCTGTTTTGACCTTGTCACTAAGATCTCCCACAGTTTGACGGATTACCCATCAGGGTTACCATAGGAGAAAACTGAGCAAGTCAAGGGCTATACCGGTATAGCAACGTACTTGACAGGCAGTAGAAATAACTTAGGTTTACATGCCATTTAAATGCCAATTGAAGAATGGGCCTTGAGCAGCAATGGACTAGGTGCAAATGTGATAAATAAAATTTTAGGTAACTAAAGAGAGATAGCATATGGTTCAGTAGAGAGCCCCAGGGTAGGGGTGGAAAGAGAGCATTACTCAGGGTGTGGGTGTATGATACAAAGCCTTTTGCCATGTCAGTAGATATATATTATTTTCATGGGACAACAACTTGAAATCCATGAACGTCTTTTCTTTTTGTTGTGCGTTAGTGGCATTTATAAATAAAAATAAGTCAGTAAAAATCTACAGAAAATACTTCTGCTAAATCCAAGTTTTGTGGTTCTGCATCATGGTGGGTGAAAGAGCATGAACAGCATGTGAATCCACATCAGCATCTGCTGGCAGTAAATGTTTAGTGGGGTCTATGACCTGCATGCTGACATGTTGTCTCTATTAATTTCTCTTGTTAATCATGGTAATTGGGAGCATTTGATCTTTGACCTGCCTGAGGCATGCAGGTGCCATTTGTTGATTGGAGATTAACTTATAGCTCAGGCTGTGTTACATTGAGGAAGGCACTGGTCAGTGCTTTGTGCTGTGTGGCAAGTCGTGCTAGCTGCCTTTGTGCATCTGGGGTGTTGTTTGTCTCTTGGATTAATTATACAGTGTTAATTAATCATAAAGTAACTTAGGGAAAATGTTGATTTGACATTAGACTTGTCACATTTGTGTCGTATGTATCTCAGAAATATTTGATATTCAACCATGAAACTTTGTGGAAACATCTATCAATATTTGAAGGTGTGCACCTGGGGTTTTGTTTTTCTCTTGGATTAATTATCTTATGTTAATTAATCATTAATTGACTTATGGAAAATCTTGATTCTACCTTAAACTGGTCACATTTGTGATGCATGTATTTGAAAAAAGTATTTGAGGTACACCTATGAAATTTGGTGGGAACATGAATCAACATATAAAGATGTGCACCTGGGGTTTTGTTTGGCTCTTGGATTCATTATCCCACATTTGATAATCATTAATTAAGGAAAATATTGATTCGATGTTAGGCTTGTCAGATAATTGTCGCACATATCTCAAGAGGTTTTTTATATACAGCTATGGAACCTGATAGAACAATTAATCAATATATGAAGATGTGCAGTTGGGTTTTCAAGACAGTGCCTTTTGGGGGGAACCCTTTATGTTTTCAGGTTGTTCGTCTGTCTGGATGCCCTTCCGAATGTGCACATTCTTGTTACCACGATATCTGCAGAATGGCTCCATGTATTTTGCTCAAATTTGGCAATATGTTTATCTTACATGTACATGGCAAGGTGAACTGATTATTAGATATTGGTGTCACCATGACCTAATGAGCAAATGGCAGCCTATTTACATGATTGTTAGGGTGGACCCTTCAGTCAACGCTTTGCATTGAAGCTATGTCTAGATTTGTCTCTTTGGTTGATTAACGTCTGTTCATTTTTATGCCCCCCTTCGAAGAAGTTTTGTTCATGTTGGTTGGTTGGTAGAGACTTTGGTTTCTGCACCATGACTCAAAAAGGTTTTGATATATAGAACTTTCATACTGCCCAGGTATATACTCCAGTAGAAGGTTTCTGGAGAACCCATGTATTAGTCATTTCGATATACTATAGGGCTATCCAGACTAAATAAATACGTTTAAACACAAAAGAAGGGCTAATGAAGTATGAAGGTGGTTGACCTTGACCCTATTTCCAAGGTCATGGAAGTACTGTAGTAACTTTTGATTTTTGCGCGATAACTAAAGTGTTTTTAAGATAGGACCTGTATATTGCACAGGACTATAGTGCTTATCCAGGTCTAGGTCAAGAACCAAGATGGGTAGCTTTCATCTAAATTCAAAGGTCACAAGGTCACCTAAGTGAACTTGGTGTCTGCATTGTAACTCAGAATTTTAGTTATGACTTCAATATTGCACATGGTTATAGTCCTCAATTAGGGCTTGCTCAGCTTCAAAGAAGGATGATCTTGACCAAATTCCCAAGGTCACCAGCTCGGTCAGTACAGATATTTTGGTTTCCACACCATAACTCAAGACGTTTTTGATAAGACTTCGATGTTTCCCAGGTATATACCCCTATATAAAGGCAGGTGAAGTACAAAGGTGGTTGACCTTGACCCTATTTCCAAGGTCATTGAGGTACTATAGTAAGTTTTGGTTTCCATACAATAACTAGGAAAAATTTGTAATATATTTCATAGGATTATAGTCCTTATCCAGTGCTAGCTCAAGTTCGAGGATTGGTGACCTTGACTTAGATTCAAAGGTCAGTAGGGTACTTTAAGTGAACTTGGTTTCTGCATTGTAACTCAGAATTTAAGTTATGACTTCAATATAGCACATGACCAGTAATAGTCTTCATTTTGGGCTTGGTCAGCTTAGAAGATGGATGACCTTGACCAAATTCTCAAGGCCACCACCCAGTTCTATTAGTGAACTTGGTTTCTACATGATAACTAAAGATGTTATAGCCTTCTACCTTTGGCCTTTAGATGTCACATGTGAATTACAATTGTGTAGAGTTTCACAATGTCTACAATTTAAGCCCGACATAAACCAAAACAGATGAAAATTGACCAAATTATAGCTACATAAAAATTTCAAAGGGCCAAATGATCTTGATGGTTTACCTTTAGAGATCACATGTAAATTACAAAAATGTACCATTTCACAACATCTACAATTTAAGCCCAACATGAACCAAATCAAATGAAAATCAACCAAGTTATGGCTTGATAAAAATTTCAAAGGGCCAAATGTCCTTGACCTTTGACTGTTAAGAGGTAACATGTAATTACAAAAATGTGCAGTGTTGTAATACCTACAATTTGGGCGCAACATGGTCAAAATTGGATGAAAATTGACAGAGTTATGGTTGGATGAAAATTTAAACAGTCCAAATGACCTTGAACTTTAACCTTTACAGGTTTCATGTAAATTACCAAATATGCAGTGATGCAACACCTGCAATTTGGGTCCAACATGGTCAAAATTGGATGAAAATTGACAGAGTTAGGGCTGGATGAAAATTTCAAGGGTCCAAATGACCTTGACCTTTGACTTTTAGAGGTCACATGTAAATTATAAAAATGTGCAGTGTTACAAACCTATAAATTGAATTTGGATTGGTTACCTGCACCTGTAATAGTTTTGGAGATATTTAAGATTTAAAAATTTCACATGCCCCTAATTTGCATAATCTTCAACGTATTTTCTCCTCTTTATTAAAGGGCACAAACTCATGTATGGACCTATAATCATGCCAAGTTTGAAGTTACTGAGTGTAATAGTGTTGGAGAGTACTGGTGAACAAAATTTGGTAGAGAGAGAGAGAGAGAGAGAGAGAGAGAGAGAGAGAGAGAGAGAGAGAGAGAGAGAGAGAGAGGGGGAGGGAGGGAGAGAGAGAGAGAGAGAGAGAGAGAGAGAGAGAGAGAGAGAGAGAGAGAGAGAGAGAGAGAGAGGAGAGAGAGAGAGAGAGAGAGAGAGAGAGAGGAGAGAGAGAGAGAGAGAGAGAGAGAGGAGAGAGAGAGGAGAGAGAGAGAGAGAGAGAGAGAGAGAGAGAGAGAGAGAGAGAGAGAGAGAGAGAGAGAGAGTGTTTTGTAGGTTTTTACCTTGTTGAGTAGAGAAAACAATATTATGTTGGTAAATATTTGTTCTTTCAGCACAACACTGAGTGGAGTCCCAGGGCTTGTTTAAAGTGTCTGTGCATAGATGGTGCAGTGAGCTGCTACAATGCCAGCTGTTCCATCAACAAGTGCCCACCCGGCCAGACTCGCCAACAGCTCCCGGGCAAGTGTTGCCCCCAGTGTCTCCCCACAGGAAGTGAGTGTACCATGATCCTGCCCTAATGTGCTAAACCAGGCCTCTCATTGACCAATCAAAGATAAGATAATATTTTATTGCAGGTAATATGTTGGCTTTCGTGTCTGTAGACAGACAGCCTGGCTATAAGAATGACAAGAAGGAAAAAAAAAAAAAAAAGAAACGAAAACAAACAAACTTGTTTTAATGTCAGACAGGGTTAGGATTTTGGTCACTTTGTAGGTGATCTTTTTTAACCCCCTCCTCATGACGAAGAGTGATGTCTTAACCATCTGGACACAGCATGTCCTACATCATGTAGCTTTCAAGAAATGTGCAGACTTAGTCACTGATTTAAATGGATTGATGGAAAAAACACTTATAACATACTACCATACACAAATATTGATTGATTAATACCAGGTTTTGTAAATCTGTTTGGGGTGTAACAATTGTTGTAACACCAAAGTTCAGTGCTTTATATGAATTTTAGATATATTACAGCTGTGTGCATTTAAAATTTCCAGTCTTGTTATGTGGGAGAGTTTTGGGTGTAGCAAGTCAAGCTTTAACTTGTCACTGGTCTTGCTTAGTCTTTTTCAAGCTATAAAGTCATGTTGATATGGATAATTCTTAAGGCAAGGGAACTTATATTCACTCTATGTATAGAATAGTCGTAACATATAGATTTCTGACCATGAGGGCTATAAATATTTTTCTTGACTTTGTACCAGAATGAAAAGCACAGATGCAGAAGAATTTGAGAAAAAGTGGGGGTGGGGGGGGGTGGGTGGGGGGGTGGGGTGAAGAAAGCACTTTGTGGCTAATAAACAGCATGACTTTGTGTGTTCATATTAGATGACACTTTGGCATGTTGGAAATGACACCTACATTCTGAAGTATTTTAATCTTATTTTAGCTCAGCAGCTAGTTTAGCTGTATGATTTAAGGTCATGAATCAAGATAATTGCTGTAAGATACTTGTAACCAGAAAGTCAATGCAAGGCTCATATTAGTGTAGAAGATTATGTGTAGCAGAGCAAAGCACAAGACATTGCAGTGAGATCTTGTACAGCAATACACAAACCAAGGAGATAATTTTTTTATGAAATGTTATGCATTTTCTCCGATGGTGAGTTAACTGCTTAAGTCCTGTCCTGCTTGAACCGTCCAGATATCTAATGCTGCCTGCTTCAATTCCGTTATTTTAATTTTTGAATGAGAATTGTTTATGAGACCCTACCAGGATATCATAGTAACCTTCTTTGTCATGGATTGGGTGTTGGGCATCTAAATAAAAGTATTTAGTTCCATTTTATTCCGACCAGTAAAGGGAAAATTTTCAAACTTGTGGAATGAAAAGTAAACTTTAGTTTAAGGCACATGTAGTCCACTGGGCAAACTAATCTAAATTTTCAATGGAATTGCCAGGACCAGTCCTGAGGTTGATAGGAAAATACTCACTCATCATGCTTATTATAAACACTGGAAAATAGTCCTATCATTCATTGCTAGATTGGGTTTACTTATTCTGTGGTAAGTAGCAGCAATATAATTATAATTATATTCAAGTGGTCAGTTGTCGGAAAGTCGATAATTGTGCCATTTGAGGAGGGGATCTCTTAAAAAGTTATGAAATTAATAAGCACGGAGTGACTGACGTAGATAGCAGACACTTTGACAAGTTTTGTAATTTGCATCAATTTTTTAGACAAAAACCTGCTTTCAGATAAAAAAATGTATTTTTGTGGGCAAGTGTTCTTTAATAACAATGCAACAAGTTTAAGTTAATGTGAATATTAAAATACTGAGGTTCGCATCTGAAAAACTGAAGTATGGTTTGCAGCTATAAAGTGAACAGAAATAACTTGGAGGCAAATAGCTTTCCATTTCCGACATTTGGGCACATCAACGTTTTTCCTTATGACAGGATTTTCTCGATCATCTGTGGTAAAACATGTATGCATTCATAACCAACAGAGTAATTTTATGAGGAACATACACCAACAAAGCACAGAGTCAGGTCTTTTCAGTGGCAAAGCCAAACAACACATGTAAAATAGGATTTATATGTAATTTACAGCATGTCATGAATGCATGCAGCAGTTAACCTTCTGACACTTGGACAGTCTATATGCCTGACATCACTGGTATAATAAAGTTGCTTCAGCAAGGACAGCTGCATGGGCAGGACTACTTACGTAGTGCAGAATCCAGTGACTAGACCAGAGTTTGGCATTTGATCATGGTCCTTCGTGGTGAAGGGAGGGCATGAACCTGTGCTTTTCTCCTTTCATTGTTGTAAACTTACAGCCTCTTTAGAGAAATGAGCACAGACATTTGCCTCAACTTCTGTCCTAGTAAACATCTGGTCACCTTGAAGGAACAGTTAATCCTGTTCTATCATTGTCAAGACATTTTCAGACTCAGACAGTATTTGTTTGACAGTAACATAGTGTACATAGAATTCACAAAGATGTTATATATAAATGCAAACAAAAACATGTATAAAAAATCTTAATCTATTCAGGAGACAAACCATCAAGGCAAGAAAAACTGCCAGGATCATGGATACCACCTCATGAAGAATAGGTTACATTAATTTACATAAGTTTGTGTACACAAAAACATAGAACTGCTCAGGAAATCAAATACCGTACCATAAACAAGACAAATAGCTGGATCATAATACAAATAAAATGATGTCCAAATTCACACCATTACTAATTACATGTATTGTCACAAATATAAAAATTTAAAGCAGTACACTCAAACTTATGTTGTGAAATATGCAAAAAAATTCACATAATCTGAGAAACCCTAATAAGTATGCGTATTTATTTTCTTAAAAATACAATCATCTGTTTCATTTACCAGTTTGACAATATAATTTCTAATTCAATTTTCTGTAAATTTATGGCTAACTACATTTGGGTTTAGGCAGTGTCTTGCAGTTTCAAGTATTATGCTTGTGAAATTCAGATTTTATTGATTTTGTTAGCTCCACTAACGTATGAGTTAGCCGAGCTTATAAGATGGTCAGTCGTCCGTTTCTGTCTATCCACATTTACATGTATATATTTTACCTTTGACATGAAATATATTCATAATTATATCGTGACCATATACTTATATTGTATGCATATTTCAACGGTCAAATAAAGAGAATTCTGTCTGTATGTGCATCTGAACCAGACCAGAGATGCAAAAATGAAAATTCGGAAATCTGTGACTAGTTTAATGGCTCTGTTGTTGTTTTTTTATTAATTGCTTGAGTCAGATGCTGAAACAAAGTTGAAAATAACAACATATTGGGTACCAGTGTTCAAGGCAATGCCAGGGTCAAGCGGGGTAAATTCATAATGTTCACTGAGACATAACTGTGACACAGGATTAAAGCCATGTGGGTTTACTACCAGGAAAAAGAAAACACACTGTACATTTTTTCAAACAGTGACATTTTATACTTTCCCAGATTGGAAAAAGTTTACAGAAAGATAAGTAGGTATAGTTATTTAATGGCCCTGTGTATCGGAGTGCAGCATAGTTGGCGCTGGAAACCTGTTGAGAGGTTGGATCATACTCATGTTATTTAGAGAGATGAATCAAAGATGTATGTGTATTGTATCCCCTCCCTAAACCTATATTAATGTCAACCTATTTTCAGCCACAGAAGGAAAATTGTCCAGCCTGGGAAAAGAAAGAGTTAATAGAAATTGGCTCATTAGCTGGGCCAGATGAGTGCAGACAGGATTGGGTGGTACCCAATGGTAGAAATCTTGAGATTTATGACTGATATATGTTGCACAGATCACCAGTATAACCATATCAACAATTAAAATAACAATAAATATTACTTTCAAAAAGCTGCATTCTCGCATGGTGAAAGAAAAAACGCTCTGTGTGATGATACAGGACTTCTTTTTCTTTCTGTTCTCTTCTTTTTTCAACTTGGTAGTCAGGCTAGGATTTAGATCGCTGTGTAAGATCAATAGTAGCACATGCCTCAAATTCAAGTATGTAATGTTCTGTGTAAAATTGAGGACAAAATTGTATGTTTGGACCAGACTTGAATGGTGGTATGGTTAGGTTTTGACAAGGAGGCGGGGTACCCTGAGGGACAGGGGGGAAGCCTGCTCACCTGAATCCCTCCTGGAGACATTAATCAAACATACGGTTGCCAGATTTTGCATTGCTGATGATATAGTACAAAGTGCCTGTTTCAAATCCCATAGAAACTGTCATTAGTTTCTGTCAGTGTTTGATTCTTGTCTCTGTCTTAGGAGTAGTCCTGCCAGGAGAGTCTGCCCTTTCTCAGAACACCACATAGCAAAGGTCTTCATCCTGTCCTGTTCATGTTATTTTACCTTTCATGAAATGCCACATTTTAGGCTGGTCCTGTCTGAGAACTTACTTGCAAGGTGACGTTAATATTTCCCAATGTCACATGTCAACTGCACTGAATTTCTTTTGCATATGATAACTTCAGAACTCATTGAGTTAATTAAGACTTACATATTTCACATGATGATGATGATGATGATGATGATGATGATGATCCTGTGTGAGGGTTTGAATGGTCATGCCATGGGGGACGGGGCGAGGTATGGTCAAATGTGAAAAAGCCTTTGTTAATGAAGCTACTTGCACCAGGTGACAATGTGTAAATAAGTCACAATTTTAGGAAGATGCTGTTGACTTTCACATTCTTTGTTTATCATTTAGAGGCATGATTATATGCTGTTTATCTGGTGTTTAGATCAATATTTAATTTAAACAAGTGATAGTTCAGCAGAAGGACAACATGTTGAAACTGGAAAAGTGAAAACAAGGGGATGATTTAATCATATTAAGATGTAAGTACATGTACAGAAGTCCTGTTCTTTCTTGCTTTTGGGATAAGACTATGAGGATAAGACTATCAGTTTCATCCTCTTCAATTTACTGTCATCATATGTTTGTTGTCAAGATGATTATTTGAAGAGACAACAAGTGGTATTGTTAAACTAAACATATGTTTAGGGAAATAAAAGAAAGAAAGTAAAAAGAAAGAAACAAAAATAAAGAAAAAAAAACTTACTTGTAAGGTTGATTGATAGAGGTATTCACAATAAGGTGCACATTGAATAGCTTCTGTTCTGTTATATCTTTTCTGCAAATAGTACCTGACATAAATTCTGGTGCTGTGAAGTTATGCTACATAAGATATATAGCTAGTAATGTTCAGGTCCCAAAAGAGGTAATACTTGAGTACCTGTCAACATTCTTTGATTCAAAGATAGGGAGACTTTTACCTTCACAGGGCTAAATTCATATATATATATATATATATATATATATATATATATATATATATATATATATATATATATATATATATATATATATATATATATATATATATATATATATATACTATATACTATATATACTACTATATATATATATACTATTATACCTACTATATATATACTATATATATACTATATATATATATATATAATATATATATATATATATATCTATATATATATATATATATATATACTATATATATATATATATATATATATATATATATATATATATATATATATATATATATATATATATATATATATATATATAATATATATATATATATATATATATATATATATATATATATATATATATATATATATATATATATATATATATATATATATATATATATATATATATATATATATATATATATATATATATATATATATATATATATCTATATATATATATATATATATATATATATATGATTTGCCTGCTGCTGCTTTGACCATACTCAACAACTTTACAACAGGACTGGTATACATTTACAGTAAAGCCAATTTTAAAAGACCGCTCACGTCACAAGGGGTTCTCTTTACAATGTGCAGTCCCTCTGTCAAATGGAGAACTGCTTTTACAGTGACCACAAAAATGTGCATGGTCTCTCAGAAATGTTAGTGTTTCATAGGAGACAGATACAGGGGTCTTTCCTTTAAGAGACCACTGCTGGTGCCATCC